>CM052714.1:11036710-11057573 GCA_028551405.1 Uromys caudimaculatus | reverse complement strand
CTAGACCACCGATGCCTAAAAGAAACCCAGGAGGAAAGCAAGACCCCAACACAGATGCTGTCTTCTATGGCCACGCCCACTACGAGCTGTTTTCCAGCTGCTGCCCATTGCCTTACACTCTGACTTCACTAATTTCATAGTTGGGTTTTTGTTGTTCGTGTTTGTTTTTTAAACAGGATCTCATTGAGCCCAGCCTGGCCTCAAAGCAACATGTAGCCAAAACTGACCCTGAGCTACCTACCGAGCCGCCTGAGGTTACAGGTGTGTCCCATCATGCCTAGTTTTACGCAGTGCTGGAGATCAAGCCTAGGGCTTCTCCTACGTGCCAGGGAAGCATTCCTCTAAGTAAGCTACCTCCTCAGTTCTAGTTTTACAAGCTCCTAGAATTCACTGGTAACACAGAGAGTAAACACATGTGCTTTCCCTTGCTCCTGGTCTTCCTTGCAGAGCTCCTTCAGCAGAGCCACTGTGTATCCTCCACAGAGGGAGCATGTGGCATCCACACACATTAGAGGGAGCTCCTCTCATCGCCGTGCTAAGATAGCATGTGCAGGGCACAGAGGGGGACTCCTTCCCTGCTGTCAGCACACTCCACAGAACTGTCACCAAAGTGACTCAGGATGGGAAAAGGCCAACAGGCCACCGGGGAGCAGTGGAACGTCCTCTTATGAAGAACATACGGGACTACTGAGCTGACGTTCAAATCATGGATCAAAACCAAACATGGTTGTCGCCTAGTGCCAGCACACCGCAAGGACCCAAGACTGGACTCCTTCCTCTCTCTAAAATGCCTTTTAGGGCCAGAGATGGCTTTGTGGGTAAAGATGTGTACCACCAAACCTGACAACCTGAGTTCAATCCCACAAGGCAGAAGCAGAGAACTGAGCCCATGGAAGTTGTCCTTTGACCTCCACTTGAGCCACCATACACATGTACACACACACACATACACACACACACACACACACACACATAAATAGAAAAAGCACTTCCAATGATTTTTGGTTGCACCCCGACATATATGCTATAGCTCACTCCCGAAGTCTTCCCTTAAACATCTTAATCCATGCAAGGCAGTTCAAACTCACAGAACAAAAATCCCAAACAACCACTGTATCTTAACACTGACACCACAAACCTCAAGAGCAAAGAAAAGGACCTGAGCATGCGCGTACAGGTTTCACCTGGCTGACAGATGAGACTCGATTAAAAGCAGCCAGCAAAAGACTGAGTTGGGGAGCAGCTAGAGGCTCAGCTGGGAAAGGCATCAGAACAGAGTTCTGCTTCCAGAATGAATCCACGTGTAGGATGGAATGGACTCTCTCAAGCTGTCCTCTGAGCGCCACAGATGTGCCTTGGGGTGCGTACCCCAACTCCCCACCTCCACACACAGAATAAATCAATGAATAAAATTAAGAATTGGGGATCGGTGTTTGAAAGCAGAAAGGTCTGGAACGCTCAGCCCCTGCTGGTAAGCAAGAGGAGCAGACAACTCAGCAGCGAAGAACACAGCAGAAGAGTCACAGGACCCAAGTCATAGGAACCGCTCACCAGGGCTCAGGGCCGTAAGCGTGACCACAGCCTCGATCTCCAGGAGGCACGTGCCACTGCGGAGGGAGGGAACTGGGAACGGGACCCACTACCAAGATCCTTTCCAAATCTAGGCCAGCAAGTTCTACCAAAGCCAAGAGCCACACACCCTGTGATCCTGCAGTGCCCCACCCTGAGGTCGAGGCCTCTGAATGACAGTTCAGATGCAGTTGAGGGTATATGTGAAAGCGCTGTTTATCCTGCCATCCTGTTTTCCTGTGGCTGCTCACACCAATTACTAAAGCCCAGAGGCTTAAAACAACAGGAACTGACTCTCCCATATACTCTAGAGGATAGAAGTCTTATGTCAACGTCACTGAGCCAAAGTTCAGGACACTGTTAGAGCCCACTCCCTCCACAGACCCCCAAGAATTACATCCAGGCTCTCCCTGGGTGTGGTGGCTACAAAGGGTCCTATCTTGTGAGGCTCTTGGTACCTTAGGTTCTTTCAAGAGCAGAACTGACCTGGCCCCTGAGACTAAGAAGCCTTCGATCTATAATCTGCAACTGGAGAGAGATCTCTCAGATCCCAGCTAACCTGCAGGCATTTCCTTCCCACTAAGGACCACCAAGGGAAGGAAGGCCTTCTGTCTTAGTCCTTAGATCTCATCAGAGCCCCATCAAGGACTGGGGAGATGGCTCAGTGGGTAGTGCTCGATGCGCCAGCATGAGGACCTGGGCTTGAGTCCCCAGAACCAGAATAAAGCCAAATACAGTAGCATCTATCTGTAACCCCAATTCCCCTCCAAGGAGATGGGAGGGAAGTGAATACAGGAGAAGCCCCAGAAGATCATGGGTCAATGAGTCTAGCACACACAAAGGAAACAAACAGGTCAATGAGACCCTGTTTCATTAAGGTGGAAGGCAAAGATTCTGATCTACTCTGCATTCTCAGATCTCTGCAAACACATACCATGTCCTGGCACGCGCGTGCACACACACACATTAAGGTGGGGAAATCAGAATACCTTACAGACATTCAGAGCAATGTCGATGGAACATTAGGCACCACAGGCCCAGGGAGGTTGGGATAAAACCCATTCTGGAAGCCAGAGTCCAGCCCATTCCTACAAAACCTTCTCTTCTCAGCATCTTGATTCCTCTGTCTGTCTGTCTCTCTCTGTGTGTCTCTGTCTGTCTGTCTGTCTCCTAGGAGGGTGCCTGTTGCTGCGTTTGGGTACTCCCAGATAAGCCCAAATGAGCTCTCCATTAAAAGACTTTTAATCTGCTGACACTCATAGGAGCTATTCAGACTGCATTAACAAGGTGCTAGGGTCAGCACCTGCCATCCCTAGGGGAGTTTTACAATCTGCAGAAAGCCCTAAGAGCAAAGAAACACACAACGGCTGAGTGTGGGTCTCAGAGTCCGATGTGCCGCCCATATGTACCGTTGCCTGCACCACCCCACTTGCATGACTGACACACTCAGGCCTCCCAGGTTCTCGGGGGAAGAGAAGATATCAGTCTACAGTGTTCTCAGAGGTCTGCATTATCTGCACAAATGAGCAGTCCCCCTGGTTCAGTCAAACACGCACCGTCTAGGATCATGATGGCCATGACTTCTAAACACGAGGCAACACTGGGAGAAGGACAGCAGATACAGGTTACCGGGGGGTGGGCCCCTCATCCAATTCCCAGTCCATGTGTCCGGCTCAGAGGATACTCAGGAGGGCTCAGCTAGGGGGTATCCCTGTGGGACCAACTCTGCATATAAGGACCACAAGAGATGAGACACATGGCCTATATCCTAACAGCCTTTCCTTTTAAATATGATGTCAGATCTCGCCACGCACCCATACACCATCTCTTCTCCCACTTGACCTTAGCGATCCCACCTGGGGGTCTGTCTTCTCCAGCAGTTTAACATTTGCTGTTTGCTTAGGCCCTCTTGCTACAGAGAACAGTGAATAGAAACCTCTGAGAAGGATCAGCTTCCTGCAGCAGACCACCTGGGGGCCCACAGTTCCACCTACCCTCTGGGAACCAGCATCCATATACTGCAGAATGACAGGCAGAAAATGTGGGGCCCAGGCATGTAGCTGGGAACTCAATGGTGCATCTAGAAAGCCGCTCACCGCAAGGCTCGTTTCATGGGCTCCGCTCATGTACATGACAGCATCACCACATGCAGGCTCTCCACAGGGAGAAAGGAGTCCTTTGTGAGATATTAATAGCCCGGCCAGATGTGGGAGTGCCTAAGGTCCTAGAGCTGTGCTGGGTCCCCACAGCTGCACAGACATCAGCCCCTCCACTCAGGCCGTTCAAAGCAAGTCACATGGTATTGGGGTGGGGGACAGGTATTTATGAGGTGGCTCTCCTCCCACAAAGCCATGGGCTCACACAAACACGGCATGCAGGCCGAGCAAGCCAACACTGCACTCAGGAACAACCACGATATAGAAGACTGGCTACACACAAGTGCACTGTATCTTTTTAAAATTTACTTATTTATGTATTTTTTTTACATGTTGGAGTGCTCTGTCTGCATGTATGCTTGCATGCCACCTACATGTCACCTACATGCCGCCTACATGCTAGAGAGGGCATCAGATCCTTTTATAAATGGTCGTGAGCCACCATGCAGTTGCTGGGACTTGAACTCAGGACCTCTGGAAGAGCAGCCAGTGTTCTTAACCACTGAGCCATCTCACCAGCCCAAGTACACTATATCTTTACCCCAACAGAAAACAAAGACAAAGTAAGCCTGCGCAATGCTGGGCCTTCAGGGTGAGGTCTCACCTCAGGCAGGGCAGGGCTGGTGCCTCAAGAGAAAACTGCTCTGCGTGGTGATCCTCTCGAGCACCCCACAGAAGGCTGCTTAGGGACGGTCCTTAGAAACCCAGGAATGATAGTACTTACCCACTTGCCCAACCCCAGCAGGATGGGAGCAAACTCAAACCCAAGGCAGCCATAGCACGCCAGATGCACACTGCTGGACACACACAGCAGACGGCACACACCCGTGATTGCACTTTTAGCCAGGACAGCAGAGTAAATACTCATAATCTATCTCATTTAATCCAGTACACAAAAATGCACAATACACCCTTCTAACAAGTACTGAACATACTTCAGAAGGGGATCGTGCAAAGCCTTCTAGGTGCTGAGTCTTCAAAGCAGGCTTTGGCTTTGAACAGCCACACACACTCCTGCACCTGGGCCAGGCATTTGTAGAACTGGGCAGTATGGGAACAAAGCACAGGAGGGCAGTATGTCCCACATGGGGCTGCTAATATCAAGGTCTGGCTCCAAGTATGCTGAGGTGTGACTGCTTCCAGTCACTATAAATGGATACTTTGTTGTGGTCAATACCAAGTCCCAGGTCAGGGCTGGCCCCTCTGTGCTTGAGGAGGCTGGACAGTGCTAAATTATATCTCCTGTCCCTTCTGAGACACTGGAGGACTCGCCAGCTTGGGCATTTCTCCTGCGACGCCTGCTGGTGATCTACACTGTGGTTCTAGTATCTGGCTGATGCTACAGAGGTGAGAGTTCTGTATACTAATGGGGTCTTGGAGCTTTTGGCTCTGAACCTACTAGACCCTGGATGCCCAAGGAGAAAGAGTCCGGGCATTATTCCAGGTCAGTCTCACAGGACCAGAGAGACCCTCCCATGAAACATACAGAAGTACGTATCTCCCGTTTTACTGTCATTTAATTACATCTACAGTGGCCCTGCTCAAAGCTTATATTTAAGACACTTACTAAAAGTTTTACACAGGAGGCACCCCTCCTATATAAAAGTCAGCCCCAAGGCAGTTGAATATACTTGAGGGTGGCACACTTGAGTAGCAGGTACACTCAGGGGTGGGCACACTTCGGGGACCGGGCACTCAGCTAGGCCTACTCCAGGGCTGGGCACATTTGGGCAGTGCTGCAGCACACACACAATAGGCTTGGGAAGGCCTCATGGCTCAGGCTGAGATTACAGATAGCTGGCTCAGAGGTTATGAATACTACTCGGCTCTTACAGAGAACTGGAATCCAGTTCCCAGCACCCACAGCAGGCTGCCCATAGCCACCTGTAAATCCAGGTCCAGGAGATCCAATACCCTCTCTTCTGATCTCCTTGGGCACCTGCACACATGTAGCATACACACATACAAACACAGACACACAAATATAATAAATAAACACATCTTAAAAAACAAAGACGAAGCCAAACATAGTGACACACATCTTTAATCCCAGCACTTGAGAGGCAGAGGCAGGCAGATCTGTGAGTTGAGTTCCAGGGCTACAGAGTGAGATGCTATCTTAAAAACATAATAAAAACAAACAAAAAACACAAGAAAGCTACAGAACTGTGGGAAACCAGCCGGAGCACAGAAAAGAGCATTTTAAAGCTTGGGTAGCTTCAAAAGTGCAGTAAGACTCAAACCTCTTTACCTCCCGTACTCTGTGTGTCCTCTTACCACATACACAGGCAAGATCATGAATCTAGAAACAGAACTGCAGGTCCTTATAGCTTTAAAACTTGCCCCCAAGCAAGGCCTGTCCCTAATCCTGACATCTGCCCTGTCATATGCTCAGTATTCCCAACAGAATACTGAGGGATCCCAGGGACACCCCAGCATCCCCCAAACCTTGCTCATTAGCCAGGCCTCCCAGAACCTTCTGGCTGCTGCCTTCCCTGCCTGGACACACCAGCTTCTCCCAGAGGCCACTCTTGGATTCTTGGCGAGATTTCCACCATGGCGTCATAGAGATGGCCCCCCAGGGGCAACAGTAGGGACAATGCCTGCTTTGTCCCCACTCTGAGGACCCACTAAAGGCAAAGCTGCTCGTATGGGCCACTTCACGCTGGGAAAGATCCTGAAAATTTATTTTAGTTTCCACCTCGATGCAAATCCTACAAAATACAGCTTAATATTCCCAAGTATTTCCTTTCTAGGCAGCCTTTTATATGCAAACTACAGCAGTCCCCCTTACCCTCAGGGCTGCCCTCCAAGACCTCTGTGGGGTGACAGACAGCGTGGAGGGTGCTCCATGCTTTTTCAAGCACACAGAAACCTAGGGCAAATGAATTCCTTTCTAAAAATTAGACACACTGAGATTGCAAGAACGGTTGGTGATAGGGACTCAACATCAGAGAGCTATGCTAGTGTGAGCCCTCTCTCCTCCTGCTCTCAAATGCTCCACTGTGCTGTGCTCTTTCTGACCTCCGAGCACCCGCTAGAGGGCTGTGCTAACAGCTGGCCAACCCAACGGGGCTTCCAGACAAGACTCAGACACTTGAGATACGACGGGTATGGAGACAAAAGCCATGCTGAGAAAGCCCACTGAATGCAGATGTGTTCCAACAAACCTTCAGTCAGAGCCTCTGGGCTCCGCTGCAGAAGGTGTGGGGTTTGACTGGCTGCTCTGTGTCCATGACTTGATCGGTCAGGACGGGGCAGGCACTTGGGGGCCTGGGATGGGGTTGGACTGATAAGGACAAGCAGTGATGGGGGACGGATGTAGCAGTGCTCGGGAGGAGGTCCCAGACAAAGCTGGCGATGCCCCTGAGAAAATGGCTGGGTATGTTACCTTCACTGTATGGGCCTGGCGCCCCCTCCTCACCTGTGACAGAAGAGCACCAATATCCTCCTGGAGCTACTGAGATGGCATAGTGACTGCACTCGCAACAGGGCCTAGTACAACAGCCGTCCTGAGGCCTAGACAAACCCAGAGGGCCTCTGCTGTCCACCTCCCTGAACACACAAGCATAGTGACCATGAAGGGCCGGCAAGTCACCCTCCTGGCCCCTATCTGAGCTGCCACCTTCACAGACTTCCCTACTCCAGGGTTAAGCTGTAGCTGGGGGCACAGGAGAGAAGCAAGAAAGCTCCCTAGGGAGGTAGACAGGCTACCTTCAAAGACCCGGTGCATGCTCCTGAACACAGAACCCCCAGGGGAATTTTTAGTGGGAACAGTAAGGGTAACCCATGCCAGGACTCAACCTGGAAATTGGTGCTGACTCAGGTGTTTTATGGTAAGTCTTCATTGTCAACTGATGGGATTTATTGTCATATGGAAGCTCGAACTGGTAGGTATGTCCGTGAGGGTGTTTCCAGACAGGTTCAACTGGGGCTGGAAGACCTGCCCTGAATATGGGTTGTACGGGATCCCATGAGGTGGGGTTCCAGGCTGAATTGAGAAGGCGAGCTGAAGAGCAACATTGTTTCCCTCAGCTTCCAGACTACAGATGTGACTAGATCCGCTGCCTCAAGCTCTAGCTACCCATCTGCCATGACAGGCTTTGTCCTAAAACTGAGCCAGAATGAACCCTTCCTTCCTCTACGTTGCTGCTATTGCTGCTACTGGGAACTACGTCACAACAGAAAAGTGAGGAACTCACCATCTGAATGGGCTTTACCCAGAAGCTGGCAGCCTTTCTCCCTCCATCCACACGGAACTTCCAATGCCCCATCCCTCACCCAGACAGAACTCTTTGACAGGAATGCCTAGGTTTGCACAGACAGACTTTTCTTGGTTCTCTAATCACACCACAGAGCCAGGTATAGAACAGAACCCACTGCTGACTCGGGGGGCCACCTCCCAGGGGAATCTTCCTTGGCAGTTGGTTACTCACCTAGGGATCAGTATTGTCAGACATGTTGGTATTCAGAACTTGGCTGTGTTCCCGTAGTATTACCAGGGTCTGAAACAAGAATTGGAAAGGGGGAATGAGCAGAACCAAAGTGAGTCAGACACGTACACACTAACAAATGCACACAGGACTCTGTAAGAGGGCTGCCCAAGAGAGCAGTCTGCCATGAAGTGCGACGCATCAGCACACCTGCCAAGTGAACCATACAGGACAACCCCCACCAGGAACAGGAAGGGTGGTAGCAGTGTCTGTCCCTCCCTGACTTATTTTCTCTGGGCTAGCCAGAATCAGAGCAGCAGAGTGTCCCCAGCACAAACTAAGACAATTGGGGTATGTGGAGAGGGGCAGGAGATCATATAGGCTGTGAAAGATAATCCAGTCCTCATTTAAAAAGATAGCATTTTGAGGCTAGAGAGGTGGCTCAGGCGTTAAGAGCACTGACTGCTCTTCCAGAGGTCCTGAGTTCAATTCCCAGCAACCACATGGTGGCTCACAACCATCTGTAATGGGATCTGATGCCCTCTTCTGGTGTGTCTGAAGACAGTAACACTGTACCCATATATATTAAACATTAAATAAATAAGTAAATAGATAAATATAAGATGGCATTTTAGAGCCAAGGAGATGATTTGGTGAGTAAAGGTGCCCCCCCCCCCCACATGACATTCTGAGTTTGATTCCTGGGACCCACAAACGGGAAGAGAAAACTGACTCTCACAAGCTGTCCCCTGACTTCCACACTCGCGCCGTGGTACACACATACGCAAACAAGCAAACATTCAAAAAGCTTTATAAAAGAATGACATTTTAGCACAACACCTCCAATGCAGCCCCTAAGCTAGAACCACACGCTAAGAAACACTGCTGTTAGCACACAGTCAACCATCTTCGCAGAAGACAGGAAGGACGAAACCAAGAGTACTCGAACTTGAGGGCTTTCAAAAAAATAATAATAATCAAAGCAGAAAAGGTTTTACACACCAAAGGAGACATAGAAATAGCAGGCAGAAAATGCCAAGGTCACCTTTCCTAAGGTCTCCTGGAACCCCCAGAGCCCCCAACCAGAGCATAAAACTGGGCAAATCAGAGGTGGTGACGGCTCCGTGTCATTAACTACACGAAGAATAAACAAGGTGTCATTGCCTCTCTAGGTGGGCAGGGATCTGAAGTGACCCGTCACCAGAGCCAAGGATGGGGATGGCCCAGGGACCTCCCAACACAGTCGGGAGAAGGATCGGTCTGACACCGGGACATTCCTGCCATATATCCTGCTGCTGATGGAAGAGCACCTCCCAGATCCTTGTGTTGAAATTTGGCAGTCCTATTGTTGTGGTACGAAGAGATTGACACTCAATCTCTATATTTCCACATTGCTGGTATTGAAGGTGGGGTTTTTGCAAGGTAATTAGATGAGATCATGAGGATTTGGCCTCCTTGATGACAGTAGCTTTAAAAAAGAGGAAGAGACCCATGCTCCACACGCTCAGTCTGTCTCACCGTGTGATGCCCTTGCATGGTACCCAAACACACACACACACACACACACACACACACACACACACACACACCCGACATCCTAATTTCAAACTGTAGGCCGGATAAAGCACCCTTCTCCATAAATTACCCAGTGTCTTAGTCAGGGTTTCTATTCCTGTACAAGCGTTATGACCAAGATGCAAGTTGGGGAGGAAAGGGTTTATTGAGCTTACACTTCCATGCTGCTGTTCATCACTAAAGGAAGTCAGGACTGGAACTCAAGCAGGTCAAGGAGCAGGAGCTGATGCAGCGGCCATGGAGGAATGCTGCTTACTGGCTTGCTTGCTTCTCCTGGCTTGCTCAGCCTGCTTTCTTATAGAACCCAAGACTTCCAGCCCACAGATGGTACCACTCACAAGGGGCTCTCCCCCTTGATCAATAATTGAGAAAATGCCTTACAGCTGGATTTCATGGAGGCATTTCCTCAACTGAAACTCCTTTCTCTGTGATAACTCCAGCTTGTGTCAAGTGGACACAAAACCAGTCAGTACACCCAGTTAATGCAACAGAAAAAGGATGAAGACTGCTTCCCACTCAGTCACAAAGACGCAACATGCGTCAAAGGACATTCTCTGTGTCGCACTAAAGCTATGGAAACAGCCTCCAGGACCCTCAGTGGGTGACCAGAGTGAGTGACAGTTTATCCAAATGTCTGTATCCTAAGGAGCTGTAAGGAAGAAGGCAGTCACCCAGGGTGGAGGTAGAACGGCCCAAGACAGAAGAACAAGGATGGACAGAGATGGACAGACTGTAGCTCCAGCCTCAAGGGACTATGGCTCCGATTCAGGAATGCCTGACTGGGGTGTGTGAATGAGTGTAAGGAGACAGTCAGGTAAGCAGCCACAGGCTCTCAAACCGCAGGTTAGGTTTGGGAGTCAGACGACAACTTGGTCACCTCTCTGCTAGTCACATTTTTACCTTGCATACTCCAGCAAATACATGCCACAGTCCTCTAAAGGGGAGCCATCAACCTGTCCACATGCATCTATATATGTGTGTGTGTATACCCTAAGAGCCTCAGCCAGTGGTTTTCACAGGGAGAAACTGCCATGGGTGAATGAAAACCAGATCCTTGGGCCCCAGTGGGAACCCTGGTCCTACAGAGCTTCGGGGAGCCCCAGAAAGTACATTCCTAATGGATTCCAGGTCTATACCGCAGGGGCCACTGAGGCCACCCCTAAGGTGCTGTTTTTCCAGGGAGAAGCATCCAGTGTAAAATTCAGTGACTCTGCTGAAGAGCACTTTGTGTTTCTTACAAAAAAAGGTAATTTCAGGAGGGATGCTCTGTTAGAAACTCAAGAACAGCAATGGAAGAGTCCTGTTACTACTAACAGCCCCAAGAGGCTCTGGTACCCATGGGTGCTCCATCGCAAGCCTCCCATGGGTTGAAGTTCGTTCTCTCTCTCTCTCTCTCTCTTTCTCTCTCTCTCTCATGGGTGCTCCATCGCAAGCCTCCCATGGGTTGAAGTTCTCTCTCTCTCTCTCTCTCTCTCTCTCTCTCTCTCTCTCTCTCTCTCTCTCTCTCAGGATTCTCTTGGTTACTGGCCAGCTCAGAGAACACAACTGAAAGCAGGATGGGGTCCCCCAGTAGGAAGGCCTGGCAAAGTATGTCAGGCCCACCTGGGTGAATGGGCAGTCCAGGCCAGCAAGCCTTCCACAGTGTACCCCCACCCTGAAGGACTGCAGGTGACAATGGTGACCACACTGGCTTCACATAAGCCCTGAGCTCCTGAAGAACCCATGGTGGGTTCCAGAAAAGCCACTGCAAAGAAACTCCTTCCCGACACCAGGATTCATGATGCCAATCTACCCAGACAAGGCCAAGCACAGAGGCCTCCAGGTCTGGCTTGGTACCCTCAGGTAAGTTGTCACTCAAACAGACCCTGGGGACCAAACCTTAGGCTTCCCTCCACTCTTAGAACCCATGGTTCCCAAGCCACTCCTAGGACACCCCTGGTACACGTTCACCTATACCACACCTAGCCCTTCCCTGTAATCTATGCCCTTCGGGACCCCCACTTTCCTACTGGTGTAACCCTGGGAATATGAGTCCTCATGGCCAAAGGATGGACCAGCCTTTACATCCCCTGACCAAGTCTTCTTATTAAGCCCCCATTTGGTTTTTATTTTTGTTTTATATTTTTGTTGGGGGAGACGCTCAGCCTCTTGAGCATGCTAAGCAAGTCCTCTGCCACCAAGCCGAATACTCGGAGCCTTGCTTTTTATTTGAACTTGTACAAATCAAAACATACTTGAGCCCCCAGAGGCGTTACATAACATGATCATACAACTAAGCAGACGCAAGAATGATCCAGCATTTTGTGGATAGCACATTGACATAACAGACTTCCAGATAAATCCCTAATAGGAAACTGGGGTGGCCTAGATATCAGAAGTATTGCGAGACACTAGGATCCTGCAGCCAAAGGATTTTCTGAATGACAAGCTAATAACTGGACAAACTCCGGAACGCTGTGTATCGTAACTGTTCCTAGCAACTCATGAAACTGATTTGGTGAGGAAGGGAAGTACTGGGGGCTTCAATAATTCCCAGGCTGCGGAGCACGGTGCCAGAATGCCCCTGCACATCATCCTATTATGTTATGTGAATTTCTTTTCTGTAACAAAAAGCTATAGGAAGTCAAGGGGCATTGGGATGGATTTCCGATGGACACAGATTGGCTCTTCCCATGGGAGGGCACCGGTTACCTTTCCACTGCCCTGGAGCCATTCCTACACCACAGAGGTCAGTACTGACGTCAGTGGTGTGTGACTTATGGATTGGCACACAGTCAGGAGCCCATCCATCGCACACCGACTTAAAGGTTACTTATTCTAAAGTCTGAGACTAGAAGAAAGGAAGGGATACAATACCAAGGTTAGGGCACAGGGGATGACTTGGGGTGAAGCCATGAATGGAAGGAGAGTTGGGAGTAGCCCGCATTTCTGGGGTGGGGGTGGGGGTGTGGCAGGAGAAAGAAGAGTGAGGCACTAACCAGGCCCATGACAGCAAGAACCCAGGACCCGAGAATCTCAGCAGAGTCAATGCTCTCTCAGTCCAAGTCTAACTTTTAAGAGTGCACCACATGGCTGTGAGGCTGTGGGGCCTGCCAGCCCGTGTCGTGGTGTCAGGGGCACGCACCAATGGACCATTTCCTGATTTGGGCTGAGGAGATGGCTCGGTTGATAAGGAGCTTGCCTTGCAAACACAAGGACCTGAGCCTACGCCCCCAGAACCCATGTAAAAGGCTGGAAACGTGATGTATGCTTTAATCCTAGCACTGGAGAGTCTGGAGACTCCCGGGGGCTCGCTGATGAATCAGCAAGCTCTGGGCCAGTGAGAGATCTTTACAAAAGCAAACTAGGAGGCATCGGAAGAATAAGTCAAGGCTATGATGTGGCCTCCATATACGAAAATGCACCCACATGTGCCTGCACACAAATGTGCACATGAACACACACACAGAGACAGACAGACAGACACACACACATACACACACAAACAAACAAACACTTTCATTTCTGTAGATCTGGATTCTCTTCAGGGCTGACAAAACGCTTCTACAAGCCTGGGGTCGGAAAATGGGCTGGAGCTGCCCAGGGCCTTCCTTTCCCTGAGCTAGCTACCACAAGGCAGCAGGAAGACCCAGTGTGTTGGCTTGATTACACCTACAACAGGATCTGCTAGATGTGTGCGCATGTTCAGACACACCAATACTCAAAAGATCACGAGCACATGCACAGTCGTCCTCACGGGTGTGCAAGTACCCAGGAGCCCACTCAGTACCTCAGCGAGGCTCACCACTGCTTAGAACATGTGCTATGTGGTAGTAAAGCGGCAATCAGCCTGGTAGCACTGGCCCTGCTCGAGAGCATGTCTGGTCAGCATGCACCTCCTCAAGCCCTTTCCCACGGCCCTCCTCTGCAGTCGGTTCCCAGCATGCAATGCAGTAAATATGGTGAGAATGAGGACTGGGTATCCATCTGTGCAGCCCTGAGTCCAAATGGGAAGCAGAAGCAGTTCCAGATCCTTCTTGGAGGATGGTACTCTCTCCCTAGTGCTCCTGTTACTATAAAACCAGAGGTTTTTAGTCCAAAGCTCCAGGGGGCAGACCCTCGAAGGGCTTTTGTTACTCTTCCACAAGCCACCAGAGCAGAAACTAAAATGCCACCAGCCCCCTGAAGGGAAGCTGAATTAACTTCCCAGCTCTCTGCCTCCACATGAGCCGGGTTCTCCTGGTGGCTGGGGCTGGGGTTTCCATAAGCAGAACTCCTGGGAACACTCTCCTGGACCAGCACCATCTTTGCCTCTTCCTGGTACCAAGTGTGGATCTGAGCACACGGCTCCAGAACCAACATGATTCGGTGAAACCCAAAGAGTCCAGGAAGATAAAACACAGTATCTGATAGCTACTAGAGGGCTCAGCCTCCCTGGAGCTCCTGGTCCCTCCGTGCCCACAATTCACACTCATGTGGGCCCCTGAACACATGGGTTCCACATACACTCAGAAAATGAAGCTCTGTGCACATGCAGTCTTCTCCCTTTGTCATTGTCCCTTTTCCTTACACGCACTGATATAGCACATATATCATCTTGGAACTGTGAGGCACCTGAAGGTGGCTCATGTATACACGGATGCTCACCACTATGTACAAGTACCACACCCTTATGGGAAAACCCCTTGCATCTAGGAATTCTGGCATCTGTGGAGGGTTCTAGAACCCATCCTATCTCCTTAGACACAGACAACTGCACCTACCCAAGCAAGTCACCTGATGGAGGAGTTGATTTATTTTCATGTCCTTTTTCACCCCTTCAGTTTCTGTCTCAAGGCGCGCGCGCGCGCACGCACACACACACACACACACACACACACACACACACAAAATGTGTCTTAGTTGGGGTTTTACTGCTGTGAACAGACACCGTGACCAATGCAAGTCTTATAAAGGACATTTAATTGGGGCTGGCTTACAGATTCAGAGGTTTGGTCCATTATCATCAAGGTGGGAACTTGGCAGCATCCAGGCAGGCATGGTGCAGGAGGAGCTGAGAGTTCTACATCTTCATCTGAAGGCTGCTAGCAGAATACTGGCTTCCAGGAGACTAGGATGAGGGTCTTAAGCCCACATCCACAGTGGCACACTTACTCCAACAAGGCCACACCTTCTAATAGTGCCACTCCCTGAGCTGAGTATATACAAAACATCACACTATGCAAGTTCATGTGGAAGCCCAAGGCAATGTCGGGAATCATCCTCAAACACTTTCACTGAGGCAAGGTCTCTCAATCAAGCCCAGAACGCATCAATGCAGCACTCTCCCTAACCAGCTTGTGTTTAGGATCCCACGTCTCTACCTTCCATGAGTGGAACTACAGGCAAGTCACCATCCCTTTGGGAATTTACGTCCTGGGGGTCCCAAACCCAGATCCACACACTTGCATAGCAAGAACTTTAACCACCAACTCAGCCACCTCTTCAGTGTCTTGGTCATTGTTATTTTCAACACAAAATGTCTGGATCCAATATACATAACTATATTCTGAGGCCAGTCTGAACTACTGAGACTGTCTCCACAAACAAAGGCAACGAGTGACTTTAGGAAAGGAGGAAGGACATGGTTCTTAGAAACCCTTGTCTGCGTATGACCACAGTGGAGGTTAGGCTCTAGAACATTGCCTTCTGGCTACCATGAGCTGTCAAGCACCTGGGACAGAGCTGGAGCTCACATCCTCTGCCATGTCCTCACCTAAGCCGACTGCTGATACTATGTCACACACCAGCACACCCACACTGATACAAAGTGGCAGCAGACAGCTGCAGAAGGCTGAAGGCAGCTCAAGGCTCAACAACAAGGGACAGTGGGCACATAGGCCATTCTTAGGACAACCAAGGCCAGGACAATCACTGTGTTCAGCCTGCTTGTTCCACAACTCACTGTTACTTCAAGTTGGTGCTCGACCGTAGCCTGGGGTCCCCACAGGCCCTGTTTCCCTCTGTGATGGGACTTTCCAAATCCTCTGCATTTTCAAAAACTTCCCCTCTCTTTCAAAGACACTTCCTATCTATGCATGCCAGCCATGTGCGGGCAAGAACCCGCAGCGGTTAGGGGAAGCATCAGCTCCACTGGGACTGGAGTCACAGGCTGTCATCTGGGTGTTGGGAACAGAACTCTAGCCTCTACAAGAGCAGCCAGTACCCTTAACCACGGAGCCATCTCTCCAGACCCAACCTTCTTTCTATTCCTTAAAAGTCATTCTGTTTGAAAGCCCAGCATGACACAGATTTTTTTTTTTAATCAAATGAAGCAAAATTACTTGCCCGAGGAATTACTAAAAAGAAGGGGGGGTGCCTTTCCTTCACCTAAGATGCTCCAATGTTTCAGGGCAGGAACCAAAATCTACAGCTTCCATCATCCAAACAGGGCAAATGGGGACAATGACAATGTGCCCTACAGAAGGACACAGTCAATAATCTTCAAACCCACTTAGCAAAAGCAAAGGACAGGGATGCTATGGAGGCAGGAACAGCCAGAGCTGCCAAAAGCAGCCTGAGGAGTCTCACCCTGAGGACCTCCCGGACTAACACTGCAGGAAGAGACTTTCAGGGTGAGTCATGGGGTTTGGTTTGGTTTTTTCCTTCTCCCTCCGGCCCTGTTCGCTCCGGCCCAAAGATTTATTTATTTGCTCTATGTGAGTACACTGTCGCTTTCTTCAGACACACCAGAAGAGGAAGTCAGATCCCATCACAGATGGTTGTGAGCCACCATGTGGTTGCTGGGAATTGAACTCAGGACCTCCAGAAGAACAGTCAGTGTTCTTAACCACTGAGCCATCTCTCCAGCCCCAAGTCATATGTTTTAACAAAGTCAAAGTCACATTTATTAACCAGAGATGAGGCATAATAAATTTAGGGCTGCTGCTTAGAAAGTCATACTTACGTGTCTTTGCAATGGTTATACACATACAGATACACACACACACACACACACACACACACATTTATATGTACATATGGTATATGTACATATATATATGTATAAATTTTGTGGCTAAGAATCTAATTTACAACAAGATTTAAGGTTTAAGCTAAGTTTTTAAAAATTATTTTATTGTTTTATATATATGGGTGTTCTGTGTGTGTGTGTGTGTGTGTGTGTGTGTGTGTGTGTGTGTGTGTGTACCATGTGTGTGCCTGGTACCTAAGGAGGCCAGAAGAGGGCATTGGATCCCCTGGAACTGGAATTGAGGATTGTGAGCCACCAGGTGAGTGGTGGGAATAGAACCTGGGTCCTCTGAAAGAACAGCCACAGTACTCTTAACTGCTGGGCCATCTCTCCAGCCCCTAAGCTAAGTGGTAAACTTAAAATATATGAGCTAGTTTACTTATTTTAAAAAACGCTAAGGATTTTCTTTCATGAACGGAACTGTCAGGTGCATTCCTCATGCACAGGGATGGCAGAGGCGTGCTACCAGCAGCAAATGCAAGCATTCTGGCCTGCGTACGCACAGCTGGCTTGTTTTCTAAGCCAGGCTGTGCTCACACTCACTCTACGGTTGAAGGTGATTGTGAACTCCCTGGTCCTCATGTCTTCCCCTCCAGAGTGCTGGGATTGCAGGTGTGTGTACCAGCACACATGTTTCACACAGCGTTGGGGGATTAAACCCAGCGCCTTGTGCCTGTTAGGCCAGCTCTCTACCTACTGAGCCACTGTCTCAGCCCTCTTGGCTAGTTGTTTTTAACATCCTTGTTTGGGATGTCATTAAAAAGACAAGCAGTATTTCTGTAGGCAACTTTGGTTTTTTGTTTGTTTGTTTCAATCTTGATCCAGCTTCTAACTCCAAGCCAAGTTCTGGAGAATAAGCCTCCCTTCCACGGCCCTCTGATTTTCTGTCTGCTCCACCTCACTCCGTTTGGCAGGCTTGTCTGGGCCTTTCAAACAGGCCAACAAGCATCTCTTACGGAACAGAAATGAATCTGTTTCTTGGAACAGTCACCCGGACAACCCTCACAGGGGAGGGACGAGCTCATCTACTCTATGGCCTACAAGTTTCCTCTCCCAGTGGAATGAAGCCAGCTCAGTCATCCTCTGGGACTGCTCCCAGGTAGCAAGCTGGTCCTTCTGGAGACACTGCAGATAGATGTGCAGGTCACTGGGGTGCTTGCGTGTTAATTGGCTAGTCCTGGCACCACCTGCCACCCGGGCTGCAGAGCCTTGGTGTTCACCCTAACACACCCCACTGGCTATTCCCTGGAGAGGAGACGGTGGAGATGGCCCCCTGGCATGAGGCAGGGGAAGACTACATTAGTTCTAAAATCCATAATACGTGAACAAATGTCCAACTTCCACCATCAGCAAAAAGAGAAGAGTCACCACCACAGACCCCTCAGCCACTAACAGAAAAGCCTGTAAGCAACATGAAATGCCTGGTTTGGAAGAAGACACCCACTTCTTTAGTAACTGAAAACAACCCAAATTCACCTAAGATGACGGACAGCTTCATCGATACTGTAAACACTAATGAAATTGAAAACGTAATGAAAACTCCCAGGAAAGGACATCTGACAATTTGATTGAAAAGGTCTATCCGATACAATAAGAAAGAAGTAACTAATAACAATTGTATATAGTCTGTTCTAGACAATGGGAGGGACAAACAAGGAAGCTGATGTTACCTTGACAGCTAAACAATCGTTTCTGGTATATCAATCTCAGAAACAAAGGGAGACAATGAAAAAGAATAAAATGACTCCACCTATTTGACTAACATGTTTTAAAATTTTACTTTGGGGGCTGTGAATGTCACCAGAACAAAACAATATGGTACCCTTGGAAATAAATTTATACAGATAAACTGTGATAAGATCTTATACCACAAATGGTTCTTTTCTAATTAAAAATATGTGTGTGTGTGTGTGTGTGTGTGTGTGGTATATGCACCTGTAACTGTATGTTCTCATTCTCATGCCCATAGGTACATGCATAAGAATATAGGTCAGCATCATGGCTCTATTCAGTATTATTTGTTATTGAGGGGGGCACGCATCTACCATGGCTCCCATGTGGAGGTCTCTCCCTTTACCTTTTGGGGTAGAGCCTCTCTGGTTGTTTCCCTCCCACTATGGGCTCCAAGCAGCCTGCCACCAATCCTCTTGTCTCCACTGTCCGTCTTGCCACGTGCGTGCTGGTATTCCAGATGTGTAGGTTCTCAGAATGGGACTCAGCCCACCCAGACACGCATGGCCTATGCTTCTACCCACTGAGCCATCTCACCGGCGTCCATATTTACTTACCCATTTATCTTTGTGTTGCTGCTATCTGGTTTTAGACAAGTCTCTCGCTAACTGGCTGGACAAATTAGCCAGTGAGACACCCCTCAAATCCTCCCATCTCCACAACCAGAACTAGGATTGTGAGTGCATGCTGTCACACCTGGCTCTTGGGTATCGAGGATTCAAACTCAGGGCCACATGCCTATGAAGCCAAAACAGCAAGTTCTAGGTTCTGTGAGAGACTTGGCTTCAATATGTAACCCCCCCCAAAAAAAAAATCATACCCAGGCCTCCCTATGCACACACACACACACACACACACACACACACACGCAAGTCTATACACATACGAGCATACATATACAGAAGCACACTATACCAAAAGAAAAAAAATTTACAAAATTGGATACAGATTAAAAAAGTGTAAAAACTAAAACGTTTTATAGACATATATGAAACCGTCAAGTAATAATAAAGAAGAAGCAGTAAAAGGAGTTCAAAAGAGTCAAAAATTTTGAAGCAGTTCCTGATGACCCTCTGCAGATATCACAGGCTCCAGACCAGAGTGTTTACACAGCATTCAGCGTCTATGTTTGCTCCATACATGACTGAGGTCCAAAGGCAAGGCAGAGCCTGAATCCTGTAATTACTGGGAAAACGAAGAGCTCAGGACAAACCACCCACTCCTTTGGAATTTCAAGGAATCATGCCTTTCACCTCCCAGAGAGAAAGGCAACCGGAGTGTAATACAACACACCCCGGGCCCTGGGGGTGCAGCTCACATTCTCGGCCACACAATAGCCCTGTCACCCGACACTTAATCTTACAGTTTCACTTACCTACCATCAATCACAGTCCAAAAATATCCACAGGACTTGTTCTAAGTTTGTAACTGCTTGATGTTCTTTGTAGAACACACACACACACACACACACACACACACCACACACACACACACACACACACACACACGCCCTTTCATCACCTTGCTATGCATCCTCTTGTCCACTGCAGCCACCATGTATATACATTATCCACTCAACAGCTGTCTTGGTTGTCAGCCTGACTGCCTGAGCATCACAGGGCTTGAGTTCCAGATACCCCTATTCTATTTAGTAAGGACTCTACAGCACAGGAGAGTGGGTCACGGGAGTTTGGATCTCCGAAGAGAAGCCCCAGGAAGGGCTTCTTTTAAGAGAAAGGGTGTGTATTTTCAACCTAAAAGAAGAAATAAGGCCGGGCGGTGGTGGCGCATGCCTTTAATCCCAGCACCTGGGAGGCAGAGGCAGGTGGATTTCTGAGTTCGAGGCCAGCCTCGAACAGAGTGAGTTCCAGGACAGCCAGGGCTATACAGAGAAACCCTGTCTCGGAAAAAAAAAAAAAAGAAGAAGAAGAAATAAGATATGCTAAGATTGCTTAGATCTACTGTACAGTTAGTTATATTTTTCAACTTTGTGTGTGTGTGTGTGTGTGTGTGTGTGTGAGAGAGAGAGAGAGAGAGAGAGAGAGAGAGAGAGAGAGAGAGAGAGATTGTGAACAAGCGTTAACACACATGCACTTGTATTAGAGCCCTTTTCAATGAGGGAGTCATCCTAAGTAGCTTAGGCAGGCCCTAAAATTGCAATCCTCCCACCTCATCCTCCCATCCATCCTCCCACCTCATCCTCCCACCCATCCTCCCACCTCATCCTCTCATCCATCCTCCCACCTCATCCTCCCACCCCATCCTCCCATCCATCCTCCCATCCATCCTCCCACCTCATCCTCCCACCCCACCCATCCTCCCATCCATCCTCCCACCCATCCTCCCATCCATCCTCCCACCTCATCCTCCCACCCCATCCTCCCATCCATCCTCCCACCTCATCCTCC
>CM052714.1:11024105-11036610 GCA_028551405.1 Uromys caudimaculatus | reverse complement strand
CTTGTTACACTCTTACGGTGCCTGATTCACACTTAAAGTCTGTTGTAGGTGCACATGCACTGCGAACAAACAGCTGTCAGGTATACGTCTCAGTACATCAGTGAATCTTCAGCTATACCCCTGCTGTAAGTGGAGATAATGGCGCTGTAGCTTGAGCTGCTGCTGACCATGACCTTAAAAAGAAATGACTGCAGAGACTACAGGCCCATCTTTCAGTTACAAATGACAGACCCAAGGAGGGGGATTAAAGTTTGTCATACATGCATGAGGTCTGGAGATTGGATCCCCAGAGTTCATGTGAATGTCAGGTGGGTATTGCAGCCCACTTGTAATCTAGCTTCAGAAGGCAAAGATGAGATCCCAGACACTCTGAGTTTGGTTGAGACAACCAACCCTGCATCAACGAGAAAGGTGGAAATGAATTCTAGAATGATTCCTGAAGCAACCTCAAGCCTCTACATCCACATAAAACACACACACACACACACACATCCATGAAAACACATATACACATGCGTATGCACATACAACACACACACACACACACACACACACACACACACACACACACACACACACACACACAGAGCCAGATTCTCTTACTCAGGTCCTTCCTGGGTACCGCCCAGAAAAGAGACAAACAAATAAACAAATAAATAACGGGGCTTCATACCCACATCCACAGAATTACTTAGGGTTCCACAGGGATGACAAAATGGCTTCTGTCCTAATGGTTCCAGCCACACTGGTGTCACATGGGCACAAGTGCCCCCTCCTCTCTGCCACACTGTGCCTCGCTGGTTTCCAAGAAAGCTCACTCCAATGATATCCAGATGAAACACAGCTTCTGGACAACTGGTATCAATAAACCCTGGGACAAACTCAGCCCGGAGCATCAGTGCTCGGCCATGTCAGCCCTCAGGAACCTTCGCTTCTACTGCGTGTCTGAGGGTGGGTTAAGAAATCACTTGCATTTTAATCCAAATAAGAGCATCTGCAAGATTACACAGGACGCATAAACATAAACAGATCTGCTCCTCCCCACTCCCGGTCGCCAGCCTTCTTTCTCTGTATATGGCAATGCAGGGGTCTGGTAAATGAACTCCATAAAACCCATTACAAGCTGCTGTTCTTTTTTCAAGCTCAGACACACTGAAGCTGTCCATGGAAACCAAGGAGCTTCAGAAATCACGTATGGCCTTCTTAAATGGCTACACTTTTGTACCTTCAAAGTTGGACATTTCCAGGGCAAAGGTTAGGCATGTATATGATTGAGCCATGGCCCTCGGGCCTCTCCTGACCCTTGGAGAACAGGAAATAGTGAGATGGAATTGTCCCCTAACTGCCACATACTTGTGGGTAAATCTTCAGGGAGAAGTCAAACCAGGGTTAAAGCTAGCGATTCTGGTTTCAAGTCAGAGGTGGTATCCTGCCTTTGAAAGTACCAGTTGGTAATTCCAAGAACAGCAGCTCTTGCTTTAGGACCTGAGGGTGGGACACTGTGGACAGTGAAGGTTCTGTCACACTAACACCCCACTGTCACTGTCACTGAGGAAACCCATTGGGTCAAGATCCCCAGAGGCCCTGCCAGCTCTCAGAACCTTCAGGCAGAAGATGGGCTAGCCACAAACCTCAACCAACCCTAGGCTACCCAGGAAGACCTAGCTTCCTGACAAACAGCTAAGTGAAGGCTTGGCAGGGAACCCTGAGGCCTGCACCCTAAGACACCTGTGGATTAGGACAGGTCTTCCAAACCCCAAAGTTCTGTGGCATTGTCTGTGAGCCTGACTCGGGAAGGATACAGGACACAAACTGACTCCAGTCGACAAGCAAAAGCCTGCTGTTGAGAGCCACCTGTTCACAGCCCTGGTACAGAGGCCCAGACCTCCCCTCTCCACTCTGATAACACTGAGTCCTCCCCACCCGAGACCAGCTCCTCCCTCTCCCTGGCTCATTCATTATCATCTAATTACTCTTCCCCAACTCAGGCCCAATGGGAAAGGAAACAGCAGCCCCTCCTCCATCAGTCTTGGCACTCTCCCTGCTCCTCCCAGCACTCAGCCCTCTGTTCTCCTGGCAGCTCCTCTCCTAGCCTCTGCAGATGCCAGCACACCAGGCTCTCTGTGTTTCAAGGGGATTATTTATGGTTGGATGAACCATCCAGTATAAAGGTCAGATAAGAGCATGCCAGGGAGCAAGAGGCTAACTTCAGCAGCTCACAACAGGAGGAAAGACTGCAACTTACATAAACATTTTTCCCCAGAAAAAGGAAACAGAAAAGCCACGTTCAGTGAGTGGCTCTCTGTTCAATGCCCCTGGTGTATGGAGCCCTGGCGCGCTGGCCAGGAAAATGAAGCTCATGTCTGGAGAAGGACAAAAAGATTCACTTAAAGCGGCAGTGAAGGAGTTACTCATTACCAGAGGTAGCTATTGGCCCCTGAACACCAGCTGCAAGACAGGACACTAAGTCCTGAAGTGAACAGTCGGGCAAAGGGTGAGGCTCAGCCTACAAGAACCCCAGTGGGTAACCATGCCAAGTGGTCAGCCAGCAACCTTCATCCATACCTTGCTGGCCTGCTGACATGATGAATATGGCGATCTGCCTGCTCCCAGGACAGGCTTTCCGAGCAGACCAACTCCCTACATGACCTAGGCAGGACATCTACCTGTACCTTAAAGCCTGCCCAGGCCGCCACGACTGCCGATCACTTTAGAGCTGAACTGGACTATGTACGGAAGTTCCCACGAGCCAAGAGGACAGTCCCCCCAGGAGAGGAAATAGCTGGGGACATCCACAGCATCTGGCTGGGACAGCCAGTGTGACCAGGGACAAGACAGCTGAACAGCTGACTCCCGGAGAAACTCGGACACAATCTGTGGTATCAGGCTCTCCAGACAGGCTAGCCTCGCCAGAGAACAGCAAGGGTGGATTTTTAGCTCTGGGCCAAGAACAGACTTCTAGAACATGAGTTCAGTGAGCCTCCTAATGAACAGAATCTGCTAAATGTAGGGAAGAGTCCAGAGTGTAGACTTCAGCTTTCTGTATACATGCACACACTGCTCCACAAACACGCACACATGTGTACACATATAGAAGTAGGTGTCCACACGCATACACACTGACTGATGCACAGGCATGCATACGCATGCTCACAGACACTCGGGCACAGGAATACCCACCCCACCACAGAAGCCACTTTAGGAGGCGCTATCATTCCCAGGGGCCACCCCCTATCACGGAGACAGCCAACCTCACTCAGTAATGCCTGAAGAGCAAAATGCACCCAAGAAAAACCAGTTAGGGAAGTAGCAGATTGGCCAGACACACCAAGAGCCAACAGATGTGGGGTGCGTGCAGCACGCCCTCTGAAGGCTGGGTGCTGTTGCCCAGTATGACACAGAACCTACGCATCTATGGTAGAGCAGTGAGCAAAGAGAACAAGCTGAAGAGACTGGTGCAGCATGAGCAGGAACCAGGACATGTGTGCGCGCATGCGTGTGCATCAACCAGGAGCAGACACACGTCTGAAAGCAGTAGCAGAAGGGGGGGAAAATGTCAGAAGAGCAAGCTGTTAATGGCAAGGACCCAGATCAGGGAGGAAGCTCTGGGCTTTCTTTCTCCCTTTTCTAAAACAATAAAAACATCATAAAAATAAAGGAAACGTGACTCAGTGCCTCTTGCTTCCTGTTCACACTGGATTCCACGAGGACTTTGCAGAGACCCCATCAACGGAGAGAAAAGCTGAGCTCGGTTTTTATTTTTTTATTTATTTTTGTTTCTACAGCTTCCCACTCAGGCAAGAGGAGCTTCGGTTTCCATTTTCCTGCAGATAAAACTCCACTGGAAAGAATCCCAGGGTGGGTGAGACTACCCACCACAGCCTGTGCAAGGCCCTGTTCCCACTTCCGAGGCCACCCACCTGAAGTCCAGCCCAGACAGGCCCGCGATCATGAGTGAGTGTGATCTCACCAAAAGACCTTTGCCAAAAGGGTCTCTGTAGATGTGCCTCGATGAAAGATCTCAAAGTGGGATATCTGGGTGGGTCTTAAGGCCAGCCAAGTGTCCTTATTATACACAAAAAAAGGGACACAGAAGAGGTGACCATATGACAAGGCAGAGACGACGGTGACTTAGTCAGCCAGCGATACCTGAGGCCATGTGACAATAGCAGACAGGACAGTTTGCTGCCCTGCTCACACCTTACCCTTGCTGTGGAACTACAATAGCAATGACGGATCATGTGACCCTTCAGTTAGTGTTCTGTCACAGTGGTCTTGGTGGACTCTTAAAGGAAAAGGACCACTGCCTTTGAGGTCAGTGTCCAGGGAGGTTCCAATACACAAGCCAAAATAGCATGCAGCATGATGCAAAATTAGCCACCTTCCCTGCAGCTTGGGGAGGGTCTTCTGTGTGCTCACGTCCCACACCTCCCACCCAGCTCCTCCCTCTCCCTCTCCCCAGGGAGCTGCCGCCTTTACACTGGTGTCTGTCATGAAGGCTGGGCAAGTGACATCCCATATGTCACTACACTCAACCCTCTGTGCCGAGAGCACAAATAGCTCATTTCTGCTTCAGAACCCAAGAGTCCCCATGTGAGATGGTTAGTGTGGTCCGTTTGACCAAACAGAGACTGTGGGGGAGTATCTTGAATTGACAGGACCATCCTAATGGGGGGAGGGGTGCATTCCTTGGACTGTATAAAATGGAGACAGTGAACTGAACACTATCAAGCATCCATCACTCTGTTCTGATCGTGGCTATGATGTGACCAGCTGTTTGAAGTGCCTCTCTCCCCGAATTTGTCACCATAATGAACTATTCCTTGAAATGTAAGCTAAAATAAACCCATCCTCTTTCAAGTTGCTTTTTTTTTTTTTTTTTTTAAGATTTATTTCATTTATATGAGTACACTGTAGCTGTCTTCAGACACACCAGAAGAGGGCATCGGATCCCATTACAGATGGTTGTGAGCCACCATGTGGTTGCTGGGAATTGAACTCAGGACCTCTGGAAGAGCAGTCAGTGTTCTCAACCACTGAGCCATCTCTCCAGCTCCCTCAAGTTGCTTTTGTTGGAGTATTTGAACACAACAGGAAGAGAAACTAAGACACGGAGCAAGGCTAGGAGAGATGGGTGAAAGCAGCCATAGCTGTGCTGTGTAGTTATCCTCACCAAACTGAAACAGTCTCTTCCTGGGGAGGCTAAGATGACTCAAGAAGCTCAAAACTCACGGTGGATGGCACCTGAGGAATGGAAACTGAGGCTGACTCCTGTTTCCACATGCACACACATGCATGTGCACACTTGCATACACGCTTGGGGCTTGCTTCAATTTTCAGAAAGTCTTTCTACTGTGAAACACCACATAACCTCAATGAGATTATCATGTGGACGGGACCACGTCTGAACATAAAACACACTTTAAACACACCTTTGGGTTCTCTGCTGCAGGTTCTGTTTGTGCTGTCATGCAGACACTTCTAAGTTTCAGAAGTAGGGGTACTTCAGAGATTTTGGTCAAGGATCCCAACTTGTAAGAGACAGCAAGGTGAGCAAAAGCTCTTTGTGTATTCAGCAAAGTGACACAGGCTGACAGATGCCCATAGACACATTAGGGGCGTGACATAGGATTTGAAATACATAGTGGGGCGCGCACACACACACACACACACACACACACACACACACTCCCAGCACTGCACAGGCAGGGCAGCAGATTGTGCACTCCAGACTAGTTTTAGTTACACAGAAAGATACAACCTCCAGAACTGTAGGTAGTGAGGTCAGCCCAAGTGACCCGGCAATGCTCACCTTGAATCTGGGGACCTCACACTGGGCTGTGTTTACGCACGGCAGTATTTGCCCATGAAACCAGCTGTACTCTGGGGGTAAGTCTACAAACATCTCCTGGGCAGAGAGAGGAGAAGATGGACAGAGGAAGACAAGAGATAGCAGACATCAGCAGCAGGATTTCCACAACCTATGGCTATACTGCCCCTCCCCCTTATTTAGATTTTATGTTTAGTTTTAAATTAATTATGTGTATTGCGTGGGTATGTGCACATATGTGTGGTGCATTCCAAGACCAGAAGAGGTTCTCAGATCTCCTGGAGCTGGAGTTACAGGTTGTCTTAGTTAGAGTTTTACTGCTGTGAATGAACAGGCACCATGACCAAGGCAACTCTTATAAGGACAACATTTAATTGGGGTTGGCTTACAGGTTCAGAGGTTTAGTCCATTACCATCAAGGTGGGAGCATGGCAGCATCCAGGCAGGCATGGTGCAGGAGGAGCTGAGAGTTCTACATCTTCAACTGTAGGCTGCTAGCGGAAGACTGACTTCCAGGCAGCTAGAATGAGGTCTTAAGCCCATGCCCACAGGGACACACCTACTTCAACAAGACCACACCTCCTAATAATGCCACTCCCTGGGCCAAGCATATGCAAACCATCACACAGGTAGTTGTGAGCCACCAAATGTGGGGTGCAATAAACAGAACTCTGGTCCTTGGCAAAAGCAGGAAGTGCTCTTTCCTCCTGGGCTATATCCCTGGATTCTAAGACTGGGCAGACAGCACTTTAATGAAGGGTCAGGGGACTCGCCATAAAGCCATGAGAGCCTATGGGTTGCATGGCAGCTTCACTATGCTTGAGGAGGCAGTAAGAACAGCAAGCCCCTTCCAAGTCAGAGACCACATCTCCCACGAGCTTATGACAGTCAGTGATCAGCAAGCACCACTGTCGGCAGGTCACATGTGCCTGCCTGATGCTTACTGTTCCCCTGAGACAGGTATTCGGAGGAGAGGCTGAGGACCAGCCTTATCCAGTCACTCTTCAGGTAGAGGATAGGACAAGGTCTTGACTACAAAATTTGCCCTTCATGTCAGCTCCGAACAAGCAGTGGGCTGGGGAGATGGCTCGGTTGGTAAACTGCTTGAAGCTCAAGCAGGAAGACCTAGTCTAGGTGGCCCAGCATCCACGTGAAGAGTCAGATGTAGTGCAAATGCCTGTAGCCCCCACTGCACCTGGAAGACAGGATCCCCAGCATCGCGGCTCACCTCTGTGAGGACGGACCCCTTCCACTTAGTACCCAGGGGAGAAGCCACTACAGATGCCCTGTGTGGTAAAGAGCCATGATCTGTGTCCTGAAGCAACAAAGAGGTCCTCAGCCCATTATGTAGGGGAGGATGACACCAGTGAGCACAGCGCCCAGGCTGGTGAACGGAAAGTCTCTTTTCCCATCTTTAGCAGCTATAACGTAAGCGTGAGAAAATGCTTCGGAGTAGTCCAGACCCAAACGATCCAGGCAGAAACACCCTAGTGACACCAGCACTTACTCCAGAGATAGGGTCTCTGCTGGCTAGCCCCTGAAATAGAGGAGCACATATACACAAGCCCTCTGTACCCCATCATTTCCCCCCTCGTGTGTGCATATATGGACTTGTGTGTGTGTATACGTGTGTGTGTGTGTGTGTGTGTGTGTGTGTGTGTGTGTGTGTGTGTGCACATGCATGCACGTGTACAGGGGAAAAGATTTAAGGTCACCTTAGAAGTCATTCCTCAGTCTCCACCATCTATCTATCTATCTATCTATCTATCTATCTATCTATCTATCTATCTATTTATTTATTCATTCTGCATTTTATTAGTATGTAGATGTCAGAGAGGATGGTTCAGAAGTCCACCATGTGGGTCCTAGTGATAGTACTCAGGTTACCAGGCCTGGTAGTAAGTACCTTTATTGGCTAAGCCATAGCAAGGGCCACCTTGTTCAGACTGTGTTTTGAGAAAAAGTATCTCACTGGGACCTGGGAGTCATCCATTAGGCTAGGCTGGCTGGCCAGCGAGCCCCAGGGCCACCTAGCGAGCCCCAGGGCCACCTGCATCCACCACTCACTCCTCCAGGGGATCTTTATATGTAGGTTCTAGGGATGACACTCAAGTCTTTCAGCTCACACCAAGCACTTCCCCAGCCTGAGTCCCCCACCATTCCCATAATGAGATGTCTGGGCTGTGCCTCCCAGCTCTGCAGAAATGACTCTGCTCATTTCACAGAACAGCTTTTTCCTGATGAAATAAAATCCATGTCCTAGGGCTCAGGGAGTCATTAGATGTTGCTTTGTATATAAATGGGAATCTGTGACTCCCCACAGGCTCTTCCGAGACCGAGACCGGTATCTACTTTAAAGATTGGCTCTGACCACTTCCCTGGTTGGGCCCAGCTATGGGGAAAGCAAGCCAGCCTGACAGTGCCCTGGGGATGGCTGCTATTTTCCTTGCCAGACATGAGACAAAGCTAGGGGCTCACAGAAGCGGGAGGAGGGAGCTGGTGATTTCTCCAGATTCCACACTTGAAACCCAAGCTGCTGGCCGCCCTCTGCCTTCAAACACAAGCAGAGATCCAATTCCGCCTGCTCAGAGCTCTGCTGTGACCCAGTTTCTGGAGCATGATCCAAGCACAAATCTGCAATAGCTCCGATTCTGCTAGAGAGGCTCTGGGTGTCTGAGGCACCTGAGGGCCTAAGGATAAGCCAGATGTGGAGGAAATAGATGAAGGAGCCTGGTATAGTGAGATACCATAGAAATCAGAGACCTGTACCCAGAGGATGTGTGCTAACTCTATGCAGAACCTGTCCACATGCCTTGCTGAGGCAGCATTTCAACCCAGGATGAAAACTTTTTCTTTTTTTTTTTTCTTTTTTTTTTTTTTAAGTAAAATGCAATGGAGGAGCCTGGGGAGATATTTGGGGAAGTTCCTGCTTTGTAAACACAAGGACCTGAGTGCCATGTGCTTGTAAACCTAGCATTGGGGTCGTGGACCCAGATGGATTCCTCAGGCTTGCTGGCCAATCTGATCTAATGTGACAAACCTCCTGGCCAGTGAGAGACCCTGTCTCAAAAAACAACGGAGTTTGGCAACTGAAGAATGCCCACACATGGATGGCACATGGGGCCTGGGGTCCTAATAAAAACCTCAGTCTCTCTACTTCCTGGCTGAGGGACCCCCCAAAATAAGTTTCCTATTCTGTTGTCAAGGTCTTCAGCTGTAAAGGATGGGGAAGAGCTAGCTGGGTCGGGTTGAGGGGTGAGGTGGAGATCCCACAGAATGGACCAAAAGCCCTGGGCGTGTCCCGTACAAACGCCACTATGAACCCCAGGACTGTCCTCACCTGTTCCTGATGCCCACTTCTGATTCCACCCTGACAAGCCAGTGCTCAGAAATGAAGTCTTTTGAAAAGGAAATTATTTATTTATTTGTGTATGTATATGTTTCTCTGTGTGTGTGTGTGCACACCCGCACGAAAGCACATGCATGGGCACACGTGTGCCCCGTAACGACCATGTGGAGGTCAAGGGATGTCAGGAGTCAATTCTCTATCCACCTTGGGTCATCACACCTGCATGGAAAGGGCTTTTACTACCAAGCTATCCTGCTAGCCTTTCCTACATATGGACCTGATCACCTCAGTTACTGCTAAGGTAAGTGTAGGCGTGGCAGGCGCCAGACTCCATGCCACAAACTGTTAGCTGTGTTCACTCGACACCCTGGAAACCTCAGAAAACCAGCCCTGGCTGTCAGCGCTAGGGCAGGATCTGATGTCGAGCATGCCCAAGAAAGCATGGAATTCTGGGAATCGGGTGATGACTCCAAGCTGATAGGCACTTACTGAAACTCCCAGAATGAAACTTTCCAAGGTACAAGTCACTGTCCTCACATTTTACCACAATAAATCCCCTAAATTATCAGAACCCAACCTAGCAGAAACAGACCATCTTAAGAGCAAGAAATCAATTTCATTATTAAAAGCCTCACCAAGAAGAAAACCTCAGACTCTGGTGGCTTCACTAATACATCCATACTTTGAAGAGAAAAAAAAATGATATTGAGCCCACAAAAACATTTGCCCCACAAAGAGTGCTACAAATCTTAAACTCTCTCTTAACTGTGGTTCTGGTTCCCACAGTTTCCGTTATCCGCCATCAACCAGAGTCTAGAAATACTACATGGAAAATTCCAGAATAAATGGCTCATCAACATTATACTGTTGGCTGCTCTTGGAGCAGGAGCCGCATTCCTTGGTGCAGCGTATCCACACTGTGGGCAGCATCCTCCTGTCAGCCACTTTGCAGTTGCTTCAGCAATCGACTAACAGCTTCCCCGTGCCTTTACTCAGGAATGGTCCTCACCAGCTGTGATGTGCCAAAACTCACAGCCATCTCCCCGCCTCAGTTTCTTGGATGCTGTGGTTCCAGCTGTGGTCAGCATCCAGCTGAGAGTGTTCCTTCTACGTGAAAGTACAATAAGCCACCTTGAGAAAGACAAGGACCACATTCTCATAACTGCCAATACGGTGCGGTGCTGAAATTGGGTAGATTTTATTATTAATTTTGCTAATCTCTAACTGTGTTAATGTAGGAAAACTTCTTCATAGGTATATACATAAAAAGTAGACTTATAGATATGTACCATGGTAATTCCAGACACTCATGGAATCCTAAAATTCACCACCATGTATAAGAGATACTACAGTACCTAAAAAGAATAGGTGATACAAATGAATACCAGGCCCGTGACTCCAGCCACTTGGGAGGGCCAATGGCTCAAGACCAGCAGTTCAAGCAACTGAGAAAGACCTTGTCTCCAAACAAAAGACTAGTAAGAAGGCCAGACATTAGTGTAGTGTTACAGTGCCTGCCAAGCAGGTAGAAGGTCCTAGGTTCAAACTCAGAACAGACTGGCCTGTGGGCACATCTGTAAGGATTTGTCTTGATTGCTAATTGATGTGAGAGAGCCTGTGGACCGCACCGTTTCCTGCATAGGTGGTCCTGGGCTGTGTAAGAAAACTAGCTGAGCATACCAGCCGGCCACGCCTCCCGCTTCAGTTCCTGCCAGCTTTTCCTCCAGAAGACTGTTACCTGGAAGTGGAAGCCAAATAAGCCCTGCCCTCCCCAAGGAGGCTGTTGGGCATGTGACACAACACAATAACGACTCTAACAGCTCAGCCTAAAATATCCCACTAACACCATATTTAACAACAAAGTAAATGTCCGCCTGAGCCTTCCCGGAAGGTTCTAGACAGCAACACAAAAGGTACAAGGGGCAGGGGTCGAGGGAGAACAGCCAGTGGTTAGGGACACTGGCTGCTCCTGCAAAGGACCTGGATTCCCAGGCAGCTCACGACCACCTGTAACTCCAGTTCTAGGCGTTCCAATGCGCTCCTTCGGCCTCGGAGGGACTGAGCAAAGGAAAAACACGCATTAACACCAATCTAAGAGCAATAAATTGAAGCCAGGCATAGAGATGCACACATATAACCCTGGCTTTCGGGAGATGGAGACCGCAGGATCAGGAGTTCACAGCCATCCTCAGCTACAAAGTGAGTTCAAAACCAGCTTGGGCTTCATGAGAGCCTTCCTTAAAGAAAAACAAAACAAAACAAGTAAGCTGGACTTAAAAGTGAAAAAAAAGTCTGCCCTTTGAAAGATATCACTAATAAAACCGCAAAGATGGAAAATTATTTACAATACAAATATCTGACAGATTCTAATTTAGAACTAGAACTCTTATGACCCAAATGAGGCAAATGATCCAGTTTAACGTGAACAACAAAGCCAGGTGATGGTGCATGCCTCTAATCCCAGTACTCAGATCTCTGTGTTTTCCAGGCCAGCCCGGTCTACACCGTGAGTTCCAGGACAGCCAGGGCTACACAGAGAAAGCGTGTCTCAAAAAACAAACAAATAAACAAACAAAGTGAACAATGAACCTAAGCAGATACTCTTTAAAGGAAGGAAACACCGGTATTAAGGGGAGACTCATAGATAGAATCCCCCCCATCCCTCACTGCAACATCCCGCTAGAATAACTTACAATTAGATTGACAACAGTGTTAACAAGCCAAGTGGGCACATATGAATTGCTGCATCTCCTGTACTGGTGGGATGAAAAAAACCCACACAACTGTCATTAAAAATGCTACCAAGCCGTACTACAGAGCAGTAGTGATAAAAACTGCATGGTATTGGTACAGTGACAGGCAGGTAGATCAATGGAATAGAACTGAAGACCCAGAAATGAACCCACACACCTACGGTCACTTGATTTTCGACAAAGGAGCTAAAACCATCCAGTGGAAAAAAGACAGCATTTTCAACAGATGGTGCTGGTTCAACTGGCGGTCTACATGTAGAAGAATGAAAATTGATTCATTCCTATCTCCCTGTACAAAGCTCCAAGTCCAAGTGGATCAAGGACCTCCACATAAAACCAGACACACTGAATCTAATAGAAGAGAAAGTGGGGGAAAGTCTCGAACACATGGGTACAGGGGAAAAGTTCCTGAACAGAACACCAATGGCTTATGCTCTAAGATCAAGAATCAACAAATTGGACCTCATGAAATTGCAAAGCTTCTGTAAGGCAAAGGACACTGTCAATAGGACAAAATGGCAACCAACAGATTGGGAAAAGATCTTTACCAATCCTATGTCCAATAGAGGGCTA
>CM052714.1:11003465-11023605 GCA_028551405.1 Uromys caudimaculatus | reverse complement strand
ATAGATGGAACTTGAAAATATCATCCTGAGCAAGGTAACTCAGTCACAAAAGAACAAACATGGTATGTACTCACTGATAAGTGGATATTAGCCCAAAACTTCAGAATACCCAAGTTTCACTTCACAGTAACCATTGCACTGAGTGTGAGGTCCCAGATGGAGCAGTTGGAGAAGGGACTGAAGGAGCTGAGGGAGTTTGCAGCCCCATGGAGGGAGCAACAGTGTCAACTGGCCTGACCTCCCGGTGCTCCTGGAGACTGGACCACCAACCAAAGAATTCACATGGAGGGACCCATGGTTTGGACCACATATGTGGCAGAGGAGGGCCTTGTTGGCCATCAGGGGGAGGAGAGGCCCTTGGGCCTGAGGGTGTTAGAGGCCCCAGTATAGGGGAATGCCAAGGTGGGAAGACAGGAGTGGGTGGGTGGGTGGGTAGGGGAATACCCTCATAGAGGCAGGGGGAGGGGGAGAGGGGAGGGGGTTTCCAAAGTGGAGACCTGGAAAGGGGGAAACATTCGAAATGTAAATAAAGTATCAAAAAACAAAAATTAAAAAAAAAAAAATGCTGCCAGGTTCTTCAAAAGACCACACACAGACACACACCACAAAAACCGAGATTCCTCCCCTAAAGAATGACCCAGACTATAGGAGAAAATACACAACCCCAGTAGGATTTGTCTAAGAATGCACAGGGTCCTTCTGTATATTACTTATTGTGACCAAATATACTTAGGGAACTGGAGAGGTAGCTTAGCAAGAAAGAGTGCTTGTTCTACAAATCCGAGGACTGGACTTTGAAATGGGAAAAGCTGGGCACTGCTACAGTTGCCTTTAACCCTGGTTTGAGGACTGTAGACAGGGGAATCCTGAGAACTTGCTGGCCAGCCAGCTAACCAAAATGGTGGGCTTCTGGTTTAGTGACAGACTCAGTCTCAAGACAAGAATGCAAAGAGAGACAGAGGAAAACATCCTGTCCTGGCTTCCAGACAAGCATGCAGAGGGGCATGCACCATGCACCACACGCACACGCACGCGCACACACACACATTCTCCTTTAAAAGCATCTTATGATGCAGTCACAATATTACACAACCATCATCAGCTATTCTGTTTTATCACCTAGCATACAAAATGGGGATGGAGGTGGGGGTGGGGGAGGGCATCAATCCATAGCACAAAAAACAAAGGAAAACTAGAAGCCCTGTAAAATCAAGCAGTCACGTCCCATCCCTCTCCCGACCCCAGGTGATTGATGATGTTTCTGACCCTATGGCTCCCAACCTGTACTGACATGTTGTAAACAAGAATCATGAGACACATTGTCTTAGCTGTGGATACTTTTACTTAGTCCAGTGTTCCAAGGTTCCTCTGCACTGTAACATGTATCAGTGTTCCAGTCCTTTCTATGGCTGAGTACTATTCCGTGTCTGCACATACCACATCTGGCTTACCCTCTTTATCCACTGATGGACAGCTGGGCTGTATCCACATCTGCTGTCTTGTGAACAGTGCTATAACCTGTGGGAAGCTTTGGTTTAGTCCCTACTTCCGATCCTTTTAGGTATGGGCACAAAAGTGGAATTGCTGGATCACAAGGAATTTGGATCTGTATTTAACTTTCCAAGAAACTTCCATACTGTTTCCCCAAACACCATCTTCCCCACCCCTCAACCCCAGGGTTCCACTTTCTCCAAGTCCTTACCAACAGGTGCTATCTCCCAACCCCTTGTATCAAAACCATTCTAGAGCAGTGGGAGGTGGGTCCCACGGTGGTCTTGGTTTGTATCTTTCAGCGACTAATGACACCGGCTGTCTGTCTATGTACTTCTCTTTGCAGGTTATCTGCCCTTCTGTTGTAAAGTTTTAGCCCCTAACACTTTAACAGGAAACAATCCAACATCTACCAAGAGTTGAGCAAACCAACCACAGTACAGCCAGCCCATAAAGTGTCCTTCAGCCTTCAAAAGCTCCACGCACCGACACCCAAGAATCACACAAGCCTCCAGAGCCACAGTGCAGAGGTACAGCAGAGATACACAACAGAAATCAACACAGCAGCCTGTCCTTCATCTTTTGCTTCTGAAGGTTCAGTTTCCAGTCAATTACAGTCCAAAAATACTGAATAGAAAATTCCAGAAATAAATAATGCATAAGGTTTAAATTACACACAATTCCACCGCACCGGCACTGTCTACCTTCCTTTTCTCCAGTGTATCCACACAGTGTGTCCCAACTGCCTGCTGGTTACCTTAACAGACATCAGTTACCAGATCAACTAAACGCCACAGGACTGTTCGGCTACCCCTTACTTTAGTTAAAAATGGCCTCAGACACCACAGTGATGATGCTGGCGCTGCAAAGGGGCCAAAGAAAACATGACAGTTGCTTCCACACTATGAGTTGCACTACGAGTTTGCACGCATGCTCACACTTTCTCTCTCTCACACACACACACACCATTCACAGGCTTCCACGTTTACCCTATCCATCTGATACCCTCACACAACTAGCACAGACACCCACACTGACTCCGTTACTTACTCCCACACATTGGTACATACATGCAGACAGTCAGGTCCCATGCCCACATTCCCACTAGCTTCAGCGCACTGCTTACTCTTAGGGCTGTGTCCCCAAGTTGAGGGTAGTACCTCACCCTGGTCCATGAGATGCCCCCCCTACCACCATTACCTACTCAACCTATGGGGGGGGCATCCTCAAAGACACAACTGTGCGGTCTGTATACACACAGGAGACCGCTTCCATGCGTAAGTGCCCACTTGTGTAAACAGGGTGACTCAATGCACTGCACCGAAGGTTGACGTTTCAAGTAAACCCTTACGCAGCTGCTTCGTGTAAGCAATCAGCACAGCCCTCAACTATTAACTTTTAATTACAGAGTACTTTCTATGGTACATAACAGAAGCCAGAAAAGAGTAATGAGCCCAGGGACTTTCACCCAGACCCCTTCCCCGATCTGATGCAGATCCCAAGCACCCTTTGGTGTCCTGTGCACCCATGGTAACAACAACCACACCGTAGTCATAAAGAAGGTCCTCATACCATTGTTCATGTAGCAAATGTCGGTCTCATGGCCTAGCTCTGACAAGGACTCCTGTTAGAGGCTTCGGGATGCCTGCAATCTCCAAGTGCCTCCTAGAAGCCATTCCTAGAACATTCGCAACCTGGGTTCTCATGGGCAGTATGTGAGAGTTTAAACCAAATTACACGCCCCTGCAAGAAGTGGGGCTGCTGTCCAGGCCAGAGTCAGCAACAAATGTGCCATGGCGTGGCATGGTAAGTGCAAAAAGGACTCAGGGAGCACAGCTGGAAAGCAAGTGCCCGAGAGCAAAACAGCCACAACTGGCTCTTCCCACAAATCCCCTTCCTTGGTGTCTGTGCTGGGGGAGGCCCAGCAGCTCGCCCCTCAACCGACAAGGTTAATTATAATGAATTCATATCTCCTAACAAACTGCTACTTCTTTCTACATTTCCTCCGGTCACCCCTGGACAGACTAGGTTAACCTGTCCCTCCTAAAAGATTGCCACTTCTTTCTGTATGTCCTCCAGGCAAAAGAACTGCACTGAGGTCCAGCAAACCTCTCCCACCATGTGCCTAAGACCTTGCCTGACCAGCCTAGCTCTGGGCCACACCCTGAGTCACCCAGGGACAGCCACATCTTCAGTTGAGATTGCAGAGATGGGCTGCCCATATGGCAGCTGCCAAGCTTGGGATGCCTCTTAGCCAAGAGAACCAAAAGGACCACCCCCCCAGCCTCGGTAAATCTCATGAGTACCCTCTGACCAGTACCTCTCACCATCTAGGGGTCCTTCTGGGATCATAGCCATTGGAGAGAGGTAAGCTGAATGCTGGCCCACACCTGTAATCCCAGCACTCAGGAGGCTGATAGAGGAGGGCAGAGAGCAACCAGGGCTACACACAGAGACCCTATCTGAAGTAGGGAGGGAGGGAGAAAGGGAGGGGGATCTGCCCCCTGCTGGCAACTTCTAGCAGCTGCTTTTTCCCAAGACCACCTTGGCATGACCACCATGCCCCTGCTATGGCTCCCTGGGAGCTGGGAGCCAAGGGAACAGGGCCTGAGGAATCAGAGGGGACCTTTCCCAAGTCCCCTGAACCCACCATATTCTAACCACGAGGGAACAGTTTGCTTTAAAGGAAAACACTGAGGAAATTGCAAATTCTCTTCTAGGATATTACAGTTAACCCAGGCAGAGTGAGGATGCCCTGGAGGGGGTAACAAAGGTCCCTGCTCAAGCTCAGGATCTCTGACTCTAGGCTTACCCCAAACAGAACAGAATCAAGCTAAAGGAAACTGCCCCCCTCCTCGGCCTTCCTAGCCCTCCCGCAGCAGGCTCCCTCCAGAAGCACCTCAAATGGCGAAAGAAAACCATTGATCTTTGAGATGCATTATTGATTTGTGCTGTCCATTAGCACACATTCCCACAGCACTGTCCCACCACACACCGTGCCTGGGGTGGGGAAGGCCTCCTTGGACACTTTCCATAGAGGACAACCTAGAGGAGCAACCGTCCACAAGTAGATGATGTCACCAGATGCACTGCCCTGGCCCAGACCCACTGGATCCCTGAGGCATGGTGCCTCAACCCTCAGTCCAGGGCAGGTAACCACCTGCCAAAACTCCAGCCACTGGAGAGGAGTCTCTGTAAAGCAGACTATGCAACAGCCAGAAGTCATTGGAGTCTGTAGACAGAGGGACTTCGTGGCTCCATTTGAGAGGACAGACAGACTTAAAAGCCCATCACAGGAAGGCAGCCTCTGACTTTTGCCCTGGCTCCAGGACACATCATGCAAGAATGGCAGAGCCACAACTGGTACAGGCAACATGTTTTTATTTCTTTGGTTTACTTGCTGTGTGGACCAGCCAGATACCTGAGTCTTTGGGTCAGGAAAGACAAGCTTTGCCCACACCGACATCCCGCTCACCATTCTATCCACTCTGCTTCTCAACAGATGATCACTCTGACATGATGCACACAGACACCAACGGCCAAAATGACAATCAGGCCATTCTAGTCGCTACGGGCATCTCCCCCCACCACTGCCCAGGGCTGCCTTCTTCTGGAACACTGTAAACATTTCCAAATAACCCTCCCTGTCTGGGCGGCCAAGAGACAAGTCGGACACGAGGGGCACATATGAAGTGACAGGCCGCTGGTGTCACTTCACCCCCCTGAGAAGGAAACTTCCGTTTGGTAGCGCCTGGTAGACCTACAGCAGGGTCAGATGGCTGGCTACAGGCCCTGAGTGCAGTGAGAGGTTGGCCACCCACGGGCCTGGGCTGTGCTCAACACAGTGAGGGTTTTCAAAACAAAAGCAGGGCAGGTTCATGTGGCAAATGCCCCCAGAATGTAGGGACAGGCCTCTCACCACATGCTTCATTTGAAGCAAGACTCCACATTCACCCACAGAGAGACTAAACCGAATAGATAAAGAGGAGAGCTACGTGCTCAGCTCTGTTTTGTTTTTTGGTTTGGTTTTTTTTCCCTCAAGCCGTAACTGGCTGAGCCCCAACAGAACCAGCCCCCTGCAAATCATCGGGCGCCAGCAACAGGTGCAGCTCGAGCTAAAGCTTGTGGTTCCGGGAGGTTCGAGAATAACTGCAGCCCCGAATCTTCCAGGAAGCCACGGCCTTGCAGCGCCCACTGCCTGCCGGGGGCGACCTTACCGCGGTCGCCCCTCAAGCCGCACCTGTCTGAGTGCACCGCGCCACATCCGGTGTACCCGAGCCAAGGCCTGGGAGACCGAAATAGAAGCCGGTTAGGCCGGGGCTGGGAGCCCAGCTAGGGGCACCGGGCGTGACCTGGCAGGCCTGGCCCAAGAAACCAGCACCCAGGGGTCCCAGCGCGTAGGGCCTGGCCGAGCCAAGTCGCGATCGGCTGCGAGTCCCGCGTCCCTGCTCCAGCCACCTGCCTGCCAGGGCCCGGCGGGAGCTAGGGACGGGAGGCCGGGGAAGGATCGGCTGGGGTGGAACTGCAGAGAGGGTCCGGGAAACGCGGTGAAAATGTAGAGGGGGGCTGAGGGATCCGGATGGGACTCAGAGGGGACCCGAAGGATCCCGGTGCGAACGCAGACGGAGTCCGGGAGCATCCAGGTGGGAATGCAGACCGGGTCCTAGCGGTGTGGGAAGATCTGGGGAGGAAGCTCGGAGAGGGATCCTGGGAGCTCCGAGGGGGTCGCAGGAGAGGCTCCAACAGGGTTCCTAGGTTTGCTGCGGGGGCTCGCCGCGCTCCGCGCACCTGCCCAGCCCCGCGCGCGCTCCTCCCGCGCCGGCCCAGTCGCTTACCTGGAGCGCGCGTCCGACCCGCGGCGGCTTTCGGCGGGGGCCGGCCAGGCCAGCTCCGCGCCAAGAATGGCGGCGGCGTTGGTGGCAGCGACGACAGAGGCGGACGGCGCCAGGAGCGTGAGCCGAGGAGGCCGGGAGACGCGGAGATGCTGCGGCGCGAGAGGGCGCGGAGGCCGGCGTGGGGAAGGAGGGCGCAAGGAGAGCGCGCAGGCCCCACCCCTCTCCCTCCCTTCCCGCCTCCTCCCCTCCCCCTCCCGTCTCTTCCCTCCCTTTGCCCCACCCCCTTCCTCCTCCTCCCTTCTCTCACCCCCAACCTCTCTCCCTTCTTCCTTGCCCTCCCGCGCCCCGCCCCAGTCTTCACCTACCCCAGCTCTTTCTCCAACTCCCCTCTTGTTCCCTCTCTCCTTCCTTTCGCTGCCTTCCCCATCTACCTTCCACCACCTCTTCCTCTTTCCCCCAAGTCCCTCGTCCTCCGTTTCTCCCTTCTCTCTCTTTCTCTCTCTTCCTTTCACCTCTCACCCTGCCCCACCCCAGGCCCCCGAGGTCCTGACCTAGGGGCTCTTTCCTACCCAAGCCTGCTCTCTTGAAAAAAAAAAAAAAAAAAAAAAAAAAAAAAGGAGATTGCTAGCAAAAGGAGCCCTTTCCTTCCTTTCAGTCTCCTAATGATCCAACCTGTCCCTCCAGGTCCCCAAAGTCTCCCGTAGCTCAGGCTCTGGGGCCAACAGTGTTGACACCAGAGATGATGAGCTCTTGGCTTTGTGATCTATGATAGACCCTTTGGGGTTCTCAAGGCAAGGTGTGGGTGGTTCCTCCTGTGGTACATTGACTTGCTAATGGTTTCTCAGCTTCCTATAGACCAAGGGTTTCTGTGTGTAGCTCCCGGTGAGATTCATTTCTAACTAATTCTGGGCTTTCCAAAGTTGGTGCAAAGGGTAAAGACCTAGCCAGGTCCTTAACATGTTTTCTGAGGTTGGTGCCCCAGAACCTATAATAAAAAGCACCAAACAGTAGTGCTTCCTTGTAATCCCAGTGTTGAGGCAGAGAATATTGGTGGATCCCCGGATGGAGCTCACTGGCCAGCCAGTCTGCCTCACGTAATCCGAAGTCAGTCTCAGATTTCAGTAAGAGACCCTGTCTCCTAAAACTAAGTGGACAACACCTGGGTTGACCTCATAACACATGACATATGGGGACACACACACTGCAGCCACAGGCCATGTTCTGTTCTGCCCTTGAACGGGGAAGTAACCCCCTGTTCACACAGTAACTGGCCAGGTGGGAAGTGTTGCCCAGAGACACAGTCCTCTCTAAAAGGAAATCCAGTCCCTAAATGAACTTGCCAGAGGTACCCAGAAATGGACCGAGACCAGTCTCCAGGCAGGGCCATAGCTTCCTGAATTACAGAAAGTCCTTAAGGGCTTGAGGCTGTTGGGAAGGCAAACAGCTGACAGTACTTAAACTGAGCAAGCCCCTCCTAAAGGATAGAAGGTTCTAGAAAGAGTCAGGAAGCTTCTGCAGGTTAGGTCTGCCCATCAGTGCTGGCTCAGAGAGCAGAAAAGGCCTACTGAAGGCCAAGACAGTAGAACCAACCAGAGAAGGATCTGTTGTCTTTGCTCTAGGGCAGTGTTTCTCAACCCTTGGGTCGAGAACCCTTTGGGGGTGGGTATTCAAACGACTCTTTCACAGAAGTCAGCTAAGACCATTGTAAAACACAGATATTTACATTACAATTCATAACAGTAGCAAAATTACAGTTACAAAGTAGCAACAAAAATAATCTTATGGTGATGAACTGCATCTCAGGGTCACAGCGTTAGAAAGTTTTCAAACCACTGCTCTAGGGGGCTCATGACTTGCATTGAACCTAGAACCTGACAAAACTCAGCTTGAGGCTTACTTCCTTTGCTTCCAAGTTGACCTTGGGCCTCAGCTCTCTCATGAGCTCCATGAGAGAAACAGGTGAGCAGCCTTGGCCTATTCTGCTCTCTGAGCCAAGTGCTGACAGGCAGACCTATCCTGCAGAAGCTTCTATGGCCAGAGACCAGTGGGCAAAGCTTGTTGAGTCCTGCACCCCAGTTCAGTGATGCTGACCATTACAAAGAAAAGGAGAGGATGTGTCTCCAATCTCTCTTCCGATTCTGAGTGTTGGTCCATCACTGCCTTGTCCTAGAGGGACCACAGTGCCGCAGGAACAGGTTGGTCCTAGGCTTATTTAACAGCATCCTGTATCCCAGGAAGAAAGATACACCTAGGAGGTAGACACATAAATGCAAGTGTTACAGAGATAAAAGAGACTCATGTATTCGTCACAGGAGATGTACATCTAGAATATTTTTCCCTTGCTTGGGCAGCCAGCCGCATCGGGGGCAGGGGTGGGAGCAGCAGAGACACTAGAAGCCTCCACCCTGGAAAAATCCCTGTGTGCAGCACATGGCAGTGGGATCCATGTAGCTGCAGATTGCTTAGAGCGTGATCCCTGTCGGATCATGAACAGCAGAACCGGACATAAAGGTGCAAATTAAATCTGAAAGTGGCTTGCTCCCACTGAGAGAGATTCTGAGTGATCTCTGAGCTGACTGCCCCCATGGGAGCCTGCCCTCAGACACACAGTCTGAGCAGGAGGGAATGTGCTGGAGGGGACTGCAGCTGAAGGATCAATAAGGGAGAGACCTCTCCTGGCTTTTAGGCCCATGAGAGAGGGCAGCCCAGAGCTTAGAGGAGACCATGGCCTGGATGTCCTGGGGCCCACAGTTCTAGGTTCAACTCAAAGGAATGGGCAGGAAAAAGGAACCCTCTTCGTCACAAGCCCAGCTGGTAGTTAGGTCTATATTCCAGAGCCCCCTTTGATAGCCTGGGACCCCAATTCTAGCCTGTCTTTTTAATTGATGTTAGCATTTTGGTGTTTTGTTTTTAAGGTTTTATTTTATGCATATGCATGTAATGCCTGCAGAGACAGAGACTGTTAGATTTCCTGGAGCTAGAGTTACAGGTGCCTGTAAATGTCCTCCATGAAGGCTGGGAACCAAACCCTTCACAAGAGCAGCAAGTGCTTACCCAGGGAGCCGTCTCTCCAGCCAACATTGTATCGTTGTCTTGAATATATGTTTATAATCGCAAAATGAACCCAAGGCTGCCTCCACTCTGACCAGCTTACCCTCCCCTCTAACTTCAAGCATACTGTTTGCCTGGAAACGCTGAGTTGTTAGAGATTTATATAATATTTTTCTACATTTTTTTGTGAGAACATTGGCGTCCTTGCCGTCCAGCTAAGCAAGCTAAATCCAGAGATCAGATTTGAGAATCTCACTCGAGAAAGACACTCAAGTGTGATAGCTTCGTTGGCACATACTGGACTTGGCTTTGGACTACTCTCTGAGCAGATACACAGAGCCTTGGGCTTCTAGGCTTCTGTATCACTGTGTGAAGTAGGAGGAGCCCAAGGCTGGCTGGAAGCTGTCTCCAGCCATCCAAGTGGGACATTCCCATCCCAGGAGAGCAGAGACGGGCCTACCCCCTGCAGTGGTTGACATCTGCCTCAGGAAATATGAGATGTCTATGTCGGGAGGGGGTCCCCTGAATGTGGGTACATGTGGATACCTATGAATGGTGGCCAGGGGACAACCTTGAGTGTCATTCCTCAGACACCATCCATCTTTATTTTGTTGCTGTTTGAGACAGGGTCTCTTACTGGCTTTCAGAGTAGGCCAGGCTGGCTGGCTGGCTGGCTGGTGAGCCCCAAAGAGCCCTAAGGAATCCATCTGTCTTTACTTCCACAGCCTGGGATTACAACCACACCAGTTTGGTTATTGTTCTTAACATGGCTTCTAGGGATAGAAGCCAGATTTCTCTGCTTGTAACGTAAGCACTGTGTCTCCCTGGTCCCTGGGAGATGTCTCCCGAATGTGATACTCAGCATGAGACAGTACATACATTATTTTACCTACAAGGTAGCTGCTACCCCCATCCTGTCCATGTCTCTTCCTCATGCAACCTCAGGATCCACCAGAGTCTCTCCCCTCACAAAGTGTCATCATTCCTGGGTACCCTCTGAGGCCTCTGGATGCCCCTGGTGCTTTCCTGTGCCCCTCCTCTTCCCCGAAGGTCATGAAGGACTCTTCCCTGAAGCGTGCCCTGAGGATCTTAGAGCTGCCCTGGCAACAGAGTGTGAGGAGGACCTGCTGAGCGGCTTGCAGTTGCTGATACTGTTGTTCCCCTCATCTCAGCTGTCAAGCCAGAGCACTAACTAAATGGGCTTCAGGCCTATAATCTACTCCTCAGCGTGATCTTACTGTAGCACTTCCACCTCCCTGAGCACACAGCACGTCACAGAGCTGGTCTTTGTCATCTTCCAAAGTGGCTGTGCCTTGCTCCAGTGCAGCCGCAGGAGAGCTGACTCAGTGACAGCAGCGAAGGGGGGACCTGAGAGAAGGCTTTCACCCAGACCTACCTCAGCCTAGTTAGCATCACCTTTTTTGACCTTCAAGGGCAAGCTGCCATCAGCTGCCACAGCCATGGGACCTCCCTGCCCCCACCCCTTTGTCTATTGCCTGATACCTGTTGTCACTTCCTGCCAACATACTCAGCAGAGCTAAGTGTCTCTCAACTCTACTCAGCAGCTGGGATGTCACCCCGACATCTCTTATCACCAATTGGAGCTTACACTAAAATTGCTTCTGGGTGTTTTCCTCTCTTCTCCGAGCTATGCTTGATGTTTCTTGGTGGTGTTATCCAAATGAAACGAGTTATCCAAATGTTGCTAAGTGGTCTCTTCACTTCTTCAGAGCAGCAGGACCAGAAAGTCCCTGTTCTGAGGTCACAATAAACTATCCACTATTCTCGGCCTGACGGAAACTGACATAAGGAAACCGCTATGATTTCCACTGGTTAACATTAAACATTAAACATGGGACAGATGTGACTAAGATTTTATGTCTGCATGGATGCTGGGAAGAAAGCCTCCCTTTCAGTTACAGGCTAGAGGTAGTATGTTCAATTGGTAAGCCTACCTGCTTATTCTTTGACAAGTCCATATGCAATCTCAGCCACTCCCTCCACTGTCTCCTGCCTCCTCCCATTCCTCCTAGACAGCTTCCAGCTTCACACACACACACACACACACACACACACACACACACACACACACACGCACACAGAGTCCAGTTAGTACTACCAGCTGGAATTTTGACTGGCCTTGTTGGCTTAGTTTCATACAGGTCTCGTGCAGACCACTAGACCCATAGTCTCTTCAGGAGCCAATGGCCATGTCCCATGCAGAAATCACACTTCCCTTTTCTCTGTCTCCTACATTCTTTCTGCTTGTTTTCTAAGACTTTTCTGCTCAAGCCTCCAGTGTGGCTGCATCCTGCCAAGATCACCTGATCAAAGATAATCTTTTATTGTTTGTTTGTTTGGTGCGGTTTGGGTTTTGTTGTTGTTGTTGTTTTTGGCTTGCTGGGGGTGGATTTCAGGGCCTCATGAATTCTAGGCAAATGCAGATACAAAGCCACACCCAGCTTACTTTTTTCTAAAGGGGGAGAGTCTTTGACCTCCAACTTCCCACATAATACTTGTATGGCTTTTCCCTCAAACAGGAATCTTGGCTGTAGGCAGTGATCATTTTGCCACATCTACTGATATCCAAAGTCTCCCAGGTGCAGTCAGATCACCACCATGGTTAGGGCATCTTCCCTGGTGACTCTCTCTCTGACTCTCTCTCTTCTTCTTCTAATCTGCTCTGGTTCTGTTTAGAGGCTGACGGTCATTCTGCCCTGCTCAAGGCCACTGGCACCCAAATCCACCATGCTGACCATTCAGGCTTTTTCAGAGTTAACGAGACTCTTGATGTGAGGAAGGCATGGAGATTCCATCACTCGCTGGGCGAGTATGTAACCCGCTAGAAGCCATTTATACTGAGGAAGGTAAAATAATCATCCTTTAATGATTAGAAAATTGCAAAGTACACTGTAGCTGCCCCCCGCCCCCGTGCTGTTACAGAAGAAGCAGAAACATACTCATAGATCAGAATATCTGAAATTAAGCAGCTCAGGCCCCTAATCCCAGCACTTGGGAAGCTGAGGTAGGAGAATCACGGTGACTTCAAGGCCAGCCTGGGCTACAGATTAAGACCAGTTCTCAAAAACTACATTAAATTAAAATTTCAGTCCCCAGCATTGGCAGCTAGGACTTGTCTTTGCTTCCTGTGTGGAATGATGTGAGAATTCTGGGAAATCACCAGCAATACTTGTAGAGCTCTCTGTGGGTCTGGCTTCCAATACCACTAGAAAGCACTGCTGTGCGAGAGAGCACGGGAAAGCACGTCTGCTAGGCAAAGGTTATAAAAATAATGACTTGTCTGACTCTCAGTATCTCACCAGAGGGCCTGCTCCAGGCTCCAGATTTTGATTGTCATAGAAAATATCAAAAATCCTTCCAGGGGCTGGAGTGGTGTCTTGATAGTTAGGAGTCCTCACTGTTCAGTCAGAAAAGTTCAATCCCTCAAAACCCATGTTTAAAAAGAACAAAAATAAAAAGCAGGGTTGTAATCCCAGGGCTGTGGGGGTGTTTGGGATTTGATGGCCAGTCAGCCTAATCCAGTGGTAACTTCCAGGTTTGTGAGAGACCCTGTCTCAAAACCTGAGGCAGATGGTAGCTGGTGAAGTGTCCCCTTGGCTTTCATAGGCTATGTGTGCATATGTGCACGTACACACACACACACAAACACACACATATACACTTCTGGTTGGAGACACTGCCCCAGGCTGACCTCTGCCCCCAGCAATACAACGGCTGCAGCTGTCCAGGACAAACACTGTGCATAGGCTCGTGCTGCCTCACGTGGTTACACTGCCATTTGAAGAGAAATGTGGAAGGCTTCAGTGTCTTCTCCACAGCCTATAGTTTCTCCTCTCTCTGTGACTCACGTGGGGGCTGGGTGGTCTCTCCTGCCAGAATCTGCAGGCTCAGCCAGCCCTTTGTGCTTGAGAGCCAGCCGCTCTTCAGTCAAGACTTTTCACACATATGATCAGATTCAGCAGAGGAAATGGCCTGCTTTCAATGAAAGCACCATGCGCCAGGCTGGGGAGATGGCTCGGTCCGTAAAGCACTTGTGCTGCAAGCGTACGGACCCAAGTTCAAGCTGCAGAAGCCACGTAAAAAGCTAAGGGCGGAGGGGAGGTGCATGCCATATTAGAGGAACAGAACAGAACTAATAGAATGAATATGTATAGCTGTATATATAAATCATATATGTATTTGTTATATATGTGTATGTGTATTTATGTATGTATATATATGTATTTACTTATGTATTATTTATTACCTATGTACTATGTAGTTATATATAAATTATGTATACATATGTATATTTTTATATATGTCATATATATATATGAAATCTATTAGAGTGGCTTACAGGATGTGGTCCAGCTAGTCCAACAATGGCTGTCTACTGACAGAAAGTCCAAGAGTCCAGGAGTAGTTCACTGAATGAGGCAGGATGTCTCAGCTGGTCTTCAGTATACACCAGAATCCCAAAGAAGTAGCCTCTAATGTCAGTGAAGGAATGGAGTTGCCAGTAAAGGAAAGCAAAGAGCAAGCAAAAGCTTCCTTCTTCCGTGTTCTTTACAGAGGTTACCACAAGAAATCATGGCCCAGATTAAAGGTGGATCTTCCCACCTCAAAAGATCCAGATAAAAGGTGGGTTTTCCCTCTTCAAATGAGTTCATTAAGAAAAACCCCTCACAGCTGTATCCAGCCTCTTAGGTTTTAGTTCATTCCAGATGTAGTCAGGTTGACAAGAAGAACAGCCATCACACGTGTTTAGAATCCCAGTCCTGGGACGTCAGAGAAAGGCAGCTCCCGGAGGCGCACAGCAAGCTATTCTAGCGTAATTGTTGAGTTGCAGGTCAACAAGAGACCCTGTCTCAAAAGGATGGTTCCTGCTTCTGGGTTCTGATGGGACCCACTGGGACAGTAAGACTCACCAGGAAACTTCAAAGCTAAAGGCAAATGAGGTGTGTATCTGCATGTGTCTGGAGGCTAGAGGTCACCCAGGGGTTTGATTCTCAGGTACCTCGGCTTTTTTTGAGCCAGGGTCTCCCAGTGGCCTCACTGAGTAGCTCACACAGTGGAGCTCACTGAGTAGGTAAGCTTGGCTGACTGGCTGACTAGCAAGTCCTGGAGATCTGCCTGTCTCCACTGTTTTAGTACTGGGAATTGAAGTACACTACTGAGCCCATATTTATGTATTTATTTATTATTTATTTAACATAAGTTCTGGGGATTGAAGTCAGATCCTTTTGTTTATCATGGCAAGTTATTAATGGAAGTATCTCTCCAGTGTTCCAAGATTTGAAAATACAGATTTCTCAGCTTGTTTTCTTGGTGTCTGTGTGTTCTTTAGACATAACATAGATGGCCTTGTTTCTGTTGTGTTATAATTATATTAATTAAACATCCCTAATACTACTTAATGACTAAAGGTGTGTACCTGCCAGGTGAAACTGAAGGTCTGTTTATTTGACTGTAAACCTCAATCATACTCTACCAAGATGCGTCTCAGGCTCCAGGCTGGGTCAAGCCAAGAGAGGCAGCCTCTGTTTGTCCCTGCTCTTCCCGTGTCACAGCCCTGAGTGGGTGATCTCAGCTCCTCCCTTCTCCCTGGCTCTCTTAGGGCCACAAGCACCTCACCCAAGGGCTTTCCTGTGAATCACTGTGAGTGTTCACCTTTGTGAGGTGTTCATAAGCATTCCATTACTGTGTTAAAATACTTGAGATAGTCAGTTTATAAGGAGAGAAGATTTGTTTGTCTATCTATCTATCTATCTATCTATCTATCTATCTATCTATCTATCTATCTATCTATCTGTTTCTTTTTGGCTCATGGTTTCAGAGACTTTAGTCCATGGTTGCTCAGCCCTATGGCAGGCAGCACAGAACCTCATAGAGGTAGTGCTAGATGCAGGAGGTCTGTTTACCTCATGGAAGCAGGGGGGAGGGGTGTTTCAGAGCACATTCCCTGTGTCTTAGTTTCTTCTCTATTGCTACTATAATAAGATAACATGACCAAGACAGCTTATAGAAGAAGGAGTTTATTAGGGGCTTACGGTTCAGAAAGTGAATCCATGGCCATCATGGTGGAGATCATGGCAGCAAGCTGGTAGATGTGACACAGAGCAATAGCTGAAGGCTTGCATCTTCATCCTCACTGGGGTGGGGGTGGGAGGGAGGGAGAAGCAGAGAATCCTGACTAGGAATGGAGTGGGCTTTTTAGAACTTCAAAGTCCACCCCCAGAGATACACGGACGGACATGCCTCCTCAATAAGGCCACACCCAATCCTTCCAAAACAGGTTCATTGACTGGGGACTAAATATTCAACTATATGAGCCTATAGGACCTATTCTTGTTCACATCAGCACACCTAATGACATCACTTCCTCTCACTACCTCACTTCTCAAGGGTTCCACCACCACCAGTAGCATCATAGACTGGGACCAAGTCTTTAAGGTATGGACTTTCAGGGAACAGTCAGAGTCCAGACTGTAAGGAGTCCTGTGCAGGCCACCAGGGCACTCACTTCGCTGTAGCCTCCTCATGGTCACCTTAGACACTCCTGTATTCCAAATGAGCCCCTACCAGGGGTCATGCTGCAAGCTAAATACTATATTTCATTATTTAAAAGTCACCATGCTGAATGGATGGTGACTAGAACAAAGGACCTCTGAGGGACAAAGGTTTCCAGCACAGACAGGTACCTCTGCTGCTCCTGCCTCTGCCTCCCCCCACTACCCCCATCACAGCCATATAGCCAGGCATTTGTCATCTACTTATTGCTCTGTTGTTGTGACTCTGTGTGTGTGTGTGTGTGTGTGTGTCTGTGTCTGCGTCTGTGTTATCTCTGTGTGTGTGTGTGTGTGTGTGTGTGTATGTGTGGGTCTGTGTGGGTCTGTGTATATGTGTGTGTGTGTGTGTGTGTGTGTGTATGTGTGGGTCTGTGTGGGTCTGTGTATATGTGTGTGTGTGTGTGTCTCTATGCGTATGTGTGTGTCATCTGTACGTGTCTATGTGTATGTGTGTGTGTGTGTGTGTGTGTTTGAGGGTCTGTGTGTGTCTGTGTGTATATATGTGTGTGCCTATGTGTGTCATCTGTGTGTGTATGTGTGTGTCTCTGTGTGTGTGTGTCTGTGGGGGTGAGGGTCTGTGTGTGTATGTGTTTAAGGTTCTGTGTGTATATGTCTATGTGCATCTATGGGGGGTCTCTGTATGTGTGTCTGTCTGTCTGTCTGTCTGTATATTTGCTCTATGAGAGTATCTATGCTAGACAGTTTTATGTCAACTCGACACGAGCTAAAGTCATCTGTGAAGAGGGAACCTCAATTGAGAAAATGCCTCCATAAGCCAGTACTGGAGGTAAGTCTGCGAGGCATTTTTAGTTAGTGATTGAAGGGGGAGGGGGGTCCCAGCCCATTGTGGGCACTGTTACTCTTGGGCTGGTGGTTCTCCTTTAAGAAAGCAGGCTGAACAAGCCCGATAAGCAATCCAGGAAGCAGCATCCTTCCATGGGTTCTCCCTCAGCTCCTGACTCCATGTTCCTGCCCTGTTTGAGTTCCTGTCCTGCTTCCTTCAATGATGAACTACAGTGTGGAAGACTAACCTGAGTAAACCCTTTCTCCCCAACTTGCTTTTGGTCCTGGTGTTTCATTGCAGCAATAGTAACTGTAAGACAGTACCCACGTAGGCACACGTAGAGGACAGAGGCCAACACCGAGTGTCTCCCTCATAGAGCCTCTCACTGGACTGAATCAGTGGTTCAGCTAACTGGCTGACCAGCAAGCCCCAGGGGTCCTCCTGCCGTGGCACTCCCTCTCCACACAGCGCAGGATATTACAGATGCACATTGCCAGAGTTACTTTTGTCATGGGTGCTGGGAATCGGAACTCTTTCTCATGGTTGTATCATAAGCCCTCCACTGAGCCCTCTCCAGAGCCTCAGAGCTTGCTGTTTTGGTATTGTCTGCTCTGGCTGAGTATGGCTTCTAATTATTGTTCATCGGCTCTATTTCTTGGCGTTATGTCACAACCAGATGGTTATTTTTTTCCCCATCTGTTGCCACAATCTGTGCAATCCATCACTTGAAAGAGCTCGCAGGAAATTGTCTCATCTAAAGAGACAAGGAAAAGACTTCAGCCATGCTCAGTGGCCAGGATCTTTCTTGGTCTGCAGAGCTGTGTAGGGGAATCTTCTTATATAATTCTGAAATCAGAAAAAAAAAATGCTGTTTTTCTCCAGTGCCCATGCTGGCTAACACAGAAACACTGGTGAGACATGGGGCATGGGGGTAAATTCTGACACCCTCAAAATGTTCTTTCTCCATAGCACAGCCATCTTTAATAAATGACCTCCAGCCACAGACTTTCTTTTCAGCTGCAGATGCTCTTAGCTCGGAAGGAAAACGAGAGCTGGGTGGTGTTCCTATTACGTTTGAAAGGCTACCAAACCCCATTCAGCAGCAGCGGCAGGAAAAGGCTCTATTCTCAAGGCATCCCATGCAAACCGAGTGGCTCCCATTAGGAGCACATCCTGTGTGCAGAGAGCTGCAGTTCTTCTTCATTAAGGAAAGAGGTCTGAAGAGCTCACAGCCGGGTGCTAATGGCATTAGGGCTGAGGGGCGGCCAATCAGGCAGCTGCTTGGCACATAACCAGGAGACTGAAGCAAAGTCAGTGAGTAAGTGACCCTGGTAAAGCTTTGACTGTGTGTGTGTGTGTGTGTGTGTGTGTGTGTGTGTGTGTGTGTGTGTGTACACGTGTGGGAGGCCAGAGATCAACCTTGGGTGCCATTTTTCAGGTGCTAGTCACATTGTTTTTGCATGTTCATTTGGCTATGACCAGCAAAGCCCAGGGATTCTCTTGTCTCCACATCCCCAGTGCTGATATTCCAGGTGTGTGTCACGAAGCACTGGCTTTTTATGAGGTATTTGGGCTCCAAACTCAGGTATTCATGTTTGTGAGGTAAGCACCTCACCTTTCTTCTCCAGTCCCAAGATGTTAATATACTGTACTGGGATGTAATATATTAGCTATCTTGGTTCGGTTTGCTTTGGTTGGAAGGATGGCTGACGTACAACTAAACATATTTATAGGGTACTGAGTGATATATTGATTTATGACATTTGCATAATAGTCAAACCAGGGTACACAGCATATTCATTATTCTAAACATTTATTATTTCTTTGTGATGGAAACATTAAAATATGTTCTGTTTGGGGGAGGATGGCTCAGTAGTTAAGAGCGTATGCTCACCCTGTGGCTCACAACTGCCTGGAACTCTGGCCCTGGAGAGAACTGACACCATGTGCGGCCCTGCTCCCCCCCCCCAAACACACACAGAGTAAAGAAATAAAATAAATTTTTAAAAATTCTTTTCTGTTTAGAAAATATGAAATTCATTGTTGACGATAGTCACTCCATATTGTTATATATCAGTGGGGGAGTGCAGGGGGCTTTGAGGCAGGGTCTTACTATGTAGTCTGAGCAGGCCTGAACTCACAATCCTCCCGCTGAGCCTCCTGAGTGCTAAGAGGGCAGGTGTGTGCCACCACACCTGGCCTAAACTGGTTTTGGTTTTTGTTATTTTAACAGATGTAACTCCATCCACCAGGTATTGAAGGCAGCAGAAGGCCCCACTGGGATGAAGTGGCGTGAGGGAGCAGAGAGGCCCTTGCTTAAATATATTTCCTGGGAAAGTCAGAGCGGGTCTTCATCACGACCCTCACTGAGAGCTCAATCCACACACCATGCCTTTCCATTGGCTCCCATTCTCGAGGTCTGGAGGGTCTCTGTGATGCTGCTGCAGGAGACGAAGGGGTACAGGTCCCCTTCACAAGGTGTGCCATGTGTAACTTAGAACTTAGGGAAGAGGAGTCCATCCTTTGAGGCCTGGGAATTGAACTCAGATCATCAGCCTTAGCCTCAGACTTCTTTTTGTCGAGCTATCTCTCTGGCCCTGTTTCGGGGCTTTACAGATTTATTTTTACTGTGAAGCTTGTGCTTTCATCTGCTGGGGTGGGACAGTTGCAGCCCGTGTCGGCTTGTGTCCTTTTCATCTTCCTGTCTCTGACCCTTTAGTCATTCATTAGCCTGTCTTGTCCCCAAAGACCTTTCAGAACCATCCCTAAGTATCTAGTTTTGTGGGTTGGTTCTAATGCTACTTGTGTTAATTTGGCTCCCAAAATTACCAGGAACCCGCAGCGTGTAAGACCCCGAGGGTCCTCCCAGCTGGTTCTGATTGGCAAATAAAGTTGCCGACAGCCAATGGCTGTGCAGGGAGACAGAGGCGGGACTTTAGATTTCCTGGGCAAGGGAGCCCAGGGAAGGACTGAGTACTACCATGCTGGAGGGGATCCGGGAGAGGGGAGCGGAAGGATCAGGCTTGAGAGCTGCAAGACAGAGAGACTGCCAACATGTAAGAGTCAGGAATCCTGGCCCAGCAGGGCTGCAGGTCTGGGTATGTGGCAGCCAGGATGGAATATAAAATTTACTTTGTTTTGTTTTGTTTTTGTTTTTGTTTTTTGAGACAGAGTTTCTCTGTGTAGCCCTGGCTGTCCCGGAACTCACTCTGTAGACCAGGCTGGCCTCGAACTCAGAAATCCGCCTGCCTCTGCCTCCCGAGTGCTGGGATTAAAGGCGTGCATCACCACTGCCCGGCCTTACTTAGTAAATCTTATATTCCGGGCCTTACTTAGTAAATCTTATATTCCGGGCAGTGGTGGCGCACGCCTTTAATCCCAGCACTCGGGAGGCAGAGGCAGGCGGA
>CM052714.1:10988894-11003365 GCA_028551405.1 Uromys caudimaculatus | reverse complement strand
CAGAGTGAGTTCCGGGACAGCCAGGGCTACACAGAGAAACTCTGTCTCGAAAAAAACCAAAAAAAAAAAAAAAAAAAAAGAAAAGATTTACTAAGAAATAATTCAGGAATATCAAAGGAGAGAGTGTTCTAGCAACATGGAGAACTGAAGTGGCCCAACCATTGAGCTGTTTAAGGCATATTGAAACAGAAGGCTCTGTGTGTGTGTGTGTGTGTGTGTGTGTGTGTGTGTGTGTGTGTGTGTGTGTGTGTGTTTCATTTGAGAATCCACAACATTGGGGCGGTAATGAGAAACTTTCGATGCTGCCACATGGTGAGTAAAGCAGATTAATCTACTACAAGTACACCGTGAACACCGAGGCCTTGGGGGGAACTGCACCTTGTTGACAGCCCTGTTTGAACACATGCTTTTTATCTGAGGGCTGATCTTCAAATCTTTTCATCCAGAATTTTCTTCCTACGCATACAAGAGCATATGTGTATCCTCGATGCAGACCTATCGCCATGGTGACAGCCACTCCTCAAGATATCGGAGGTCCACAAAAGACCATCAGCCTTACTTCCTATGGGAAGGTGCCTGGGAGGGAAGCCTGGGAGAGAAAGGACGAGGGTGAGAGGGCAGGGACTTCCTCCATGGCACCAAGGGAAAGACAAGCATGCAGCAAAATGCCCCTCACACACACACCTAGAGAATCAATGGGAGGAGTAGTCTGACTCGGATACTCGGTTATCAGAAGATACTCTGCCTCGAAATTTGGTCCTCCGTGGGATTTTGAGATACAGTGGCACCTTTAAGAGGTGGAGCTTGGTTGAAGGTCTCACCAGGCTGGTTTTGTAACAGCAGGAACCTAGGCAGGAAGATGCTCTGGGGAGCCGACCCCACAGACCACCTAGCAATTTATAAACGCTTGTCTCTTAAAAATGTGTGCTACTGGTATTGACATCAGTGACAGGAATACCAGTGAATGCCTGTCATCTATCGCCTGATCTGAGGAGGAGGGTGCTCCCTCTTGGGCACTATGCATGAGTTGTAGGTGGCCTTCCATCTGCTGGGCCCCTGGACCCCAAAGGAGAAGTGCTAGACGTGCCAGCATTTCCATTTCTTTTCTCTAAACAAATATGCAAATCTCACCCCAGCTGGCAGCAACTATGCACATCCACTTTGGGCCCATTTGTCTCCTCACACCCCATGATGGGAAATCAGTTCTAACTGCTCCCATTCTCCTGCTGAGGCAAATGGTTTACCAAGACTCCTGCTGAGAGCCCATGGACTGAGGACCATACTGGCCTTTTTACGGGTGAGGAGAAGCCAGCAGCTCTAACTGCAGAAGCCATCACTGTCAACTAGATGTCATGGGGTCCTCTCCCTAGCTCCCAACCCACCTCCAGTGACAAGAGCAAGAAAATGGGAGGAGGTACTGACAGTCCATATCCCTGACAGGATGTTATCACTCTGCTGGCTGTTTTGGTTGCAGCCAGTGTGTTTAAGAGAACTCTTAACAAAGTTCATTGAGTTCCCCAGCCCTTGAAAGGCCCTGTGTCTATTTTATGTGTAGGATACACACATACTGCATCTGCACACATAGAACACAGGCAATCCTAACTTACTGTGGTAAAACTTCAAGATTATTTTTTGAGACAAGATCTCATGTGTCCCAGGCTAGACTCAAATTCCTTATGTAGCCACCGGTGACCTTGAACTTCTCATCTCCCTGACTCCATCTCCTGACTGTTGGGATCACAGGTGTGTGCCACTATACTTGGTTTATGTGGTGCTGGGGATAGAACCCAGCGATCTATGTACACTAAGGAGACACTCTACTGACTGAGCTGCGTCCTCAACCGAGCTGCCTGGGCTTTTTTTTTAGCCTGGTGCTAATTGTACCTGCGCAATCTTTCTGAACTTCACTATTCCTTAAGTTACACGAGCTACTCAGGGCTTTATTACAGAGTAGACTTGTATTAGATGATATTACACAGCTGTAGGAGAATGTAAGCGCTCTGGTGCATTTCGGGAAGGTGGAAGAAGGCCTGGGAGTGTAGCTCAGTGCTGGGGTGCTGGCCTCGTGACAACATCAATAAAAACATGGCGCTCACCACAAGGGGGACAGGAGATAACTTTTATGGAGCCAACTATGAGTGAACATGGCCTAAGAGCACAGTTTCGGCTTACCCCAAATTCCATGTTCCAACATGGTAACAGTTTGGTAAAGTTTTTATAGTAACAGAACAACAACAACAAAAAAGTCTTAAGTCTTTTTACAGACCTTGGTGGGAACATTAGATAGGTGGGTTCAAGCCAAGTCGGGAGATGTCTGCTATGGATCTCAGACACTCTCAGACATTCTCAGCCTCAGGGAACTAAGTGTCTTTTGTACACTCCAAAGGCTTTACCTAATGGTCACAAAGATGTTAATGTATTCAGAGCAAGGCAATAGATGGCTATTGAGCATCTAAAGACAAGGGCTGGAGAGATGGCTTGGCGGTTAAGAGCACTGACTGCTCTTCCAGAGGTCCTGAGTTCAATTCCCAGCAACCACATGGTGGCTCACAACCATCTGTAATGGGATTGGATGCCCTTTTCTGGTGTGTGTGGAGGCAGTGACAGTGTACTTATATACATAAAATAAATAAATGGGAGAGAGAGAGAGAAGGCTAAAGATGGCTCTCTCTGGACTTGTCACATCCCAAACTTCCCACAATCATTGATGTTCTCATCAGCTAATTCTCCTGTGGAAGGCTCAGTAGAAGATGCTGTTCTTCCCGGAAACACTCTTCCACACTAGCACGCATAAGGCTCTTGCTTCAATCTATAACATCACATAAAAGAAAGAAAGAAAGAAAGGGGCCAGGCAGAGCTGAACCATGATGACCAGGAGGTAGAAAACTCATTTCAACATATAATGCCTCGGTGTGTTGAGTTTACTAGGACATAGCCACAGGGAACAGAGGAGCATATGTAAACACATACATGCAAATGCACGCACGTTGAAAGCTTTTCATAATGGTACAGACAGAGAGCAAGCTGCCCCACTGGGGTAATTATCCTGTTTCTAGGCAACCAGGCAGGTCATGGTGCAGCTTCCCACTGTCCTTCAGAAGCAAGTCCCTTAGAGGTCTCCTCCAGATCCCAGGTTGAGGACAGCTGGGGTCCCATAGAACTTGAGATGCAGCAAGTGAGGCTGTGCAGGGGACCTGGGAGCCTGCTTCCTTGTAGAGGTTGACCTGGCGAGCTTGGCTCGGGTCTGCTCAACTGTTTGCTTTGCTCTCCCGTGGAATGGAAGTCCTGCACTGTCAGGGAACATAGGCAAATTGCCTAGGAGGAAAGGGATAACTAATGGGAGGGGTGGGAAAGGAGAGGAGGGAGACAGAGCTGGGGATGGAATATGCTTCATATTCAACATGAATATTCTAGTTTTCTTTCTGTCGTTGTGCTCTGCCCAAAAGCATCATGGGAGAAAAAAAGGTTTTGATTGGTTTAGGGTTCCAGGCCACAGCCTATCATTGGGGATCCAAGCAAACTTGAAGGTAGGTTTGCTATGTAGTCCTCACAGTATCACCTTTGACCAGGAACTCACATCACAGCCAAGAACTACAGCAGAACTATGGAGAGGCCTCTTGTTGGCTCTTTGGCTGGCTTATACTTATTCGGCTTTCTTGAAAGTTCAGGATCAAATGTGTAAAGAATGATACCAGACATAGTATACTGTGATCCTCCTGCATCAATGAGCAGTCAAGACAGTCCCCCCGGACATGCCCACAGGCCTATCTGATCTGATCAATCCCTCAATTGAGACATCTTTCTTAGAGAATTCTAGGCTGTGTCAAATTGACATTGAAAGCTAAGTAAGACATATACGCACGCGAAAGAAAAATTAAACCAACAAAACAAAACTTCCTGTAGGTCGGGCACAATGATGTACGCCTGTATCCCAACACTCGATAGGCCAAAACAGGACTGCCTCAAGTTTCTGGCTAGCCTAGTCTATACCGTGAGTTCTGAGCCAGCCAAAGCTACAGGGTAAGAATCTATCTCAAAAAGGCAAAAGAGCAACAATGACAGAGAAAATAATTTCCTGTGGCCAAATGATTCTTAACAACTTTCTTCTGCAGAGGACAGGATTGGGCCAGGAGGTCCTGTGACAAAGATTAATTCTGAGAGTCTCTGGGCCATCTCAGACTGTGGCTGAGAGCCATCCAGGAGTCCAGGCTGCATCGACTGCCAGGGTGAGAAGGGCTTCAGTAGATGGACAGGTGGCCCTCTGTATACAGACTCTAATTTCCAGATTCAACCACTGAAGACCTTGTTCTGCATGTTCAGTCTATCTATATGCCACCTAGGTGTCTATCCTGAGCATGTGCCAACTCTTCCCATGGTTCCCCAAACAATTCAGTAAAAGACCTATGCACACAGCAATGCTCATTGGTATTATAAGTGGCAGAGAGATGATTTAAAGTACACAGGAGGCTATGTGTAAGCTCTATGTAAATTTCATGCTATTTTATGTAAGGATCTTGAGCGTGTGCAGAAAGAACCCCCTCTTCCCACCAGGGATTCGAAGGACGACTATGCAGAGCCAAGTTTAGCCAAGTTCATCTCTGGGCCATAATTTTTCCCTGAAAGGACCATTTAGGCAGTGGTCTGGTCAGACCAGAGTGGCTTTATTACCCCCAGGAGGTGACTCTGTCTCTCATCACATGCATGTGGGTGAAGCAGAGTCACACTGTGTTGGGCTAATTGCTGCTTCATGCCTAATATTCCCCCATCACAGCACGGACACTTGTCCAGGGCCATCCATGCGTGTCCTGAGCACAGTTCCTTGTTCATTTCCTGGTGGATTTCATCTGACCTTCATCTCCTGGAACCCCACAGGGCAAGACAACCCTGCCCTTTTTCTAGTGTTAGAGGTAGCCTCATTTCTCTTAAGGCTACAGACTCTGTGTCATCAGCATCCTGGAGTCTGTCCCCAACTACCCAGCTTGACAAGTTGCCAGGAAGCTTTGCTGCTGCTCAGAAGGTGGAAATATACTTTAATCTCCCAGTTGCCATGACAACTGTCAAAACAGTAATGACAGGATGCGGTCTGAGGTAGGGCATGCCCCAGCCTGGCTTCTTTCCAATTGATGTGCCCGTGGTATGGTCTTCAGAGGGTGGATTTGAGAGCGTCATTGCTATTATTTGGGTAAGTGTCTCCCATGTGTCGAAAGCTCATGTGTTACAGGCATGTTTTCCAGGGTAGTAGAAATTTCCCCATGGTAGAACCTGTAAAGGAAGAGCCTTGTGGGAAGTCTCCAGGCCCACTGGGGGTATACCCTCAAAAGGGATTGGGGGACCCAGTCTCTCGATTCCTTATCGCTTTCAGACCACAAGGTGAGCAGCTTTTCTGTATATCACATGTCGATCATGGGACCCGATGCCTATCTCAGGCCCAAGCAGTGGTGTCTATTGATCCTGGAACAGAACATCTAAAGCTATGCACACAAATGAACCTTTATAAGAAACATTTCTCAGGTGTTTTGTAATGGTGATGACGACTATCTCACGCTGGGGGTGGAAAGGATCTCTTTGCCGCAGCAGTCCCTGCCATGGAGTGGAGACAGTCACACTTGGAGTCTATTCCCCCCCCCCCCCGCCCCACGAAATGGGGAAGACAATGAAGCTCCCGTATGGCAGGCCACCATGTGCGAGGTGGAACTGATGTTATCAGGGCTTGTAAGACATCATCTGTGAAAGGCAGCCTGGGCTTAGTGAGAAATCTCTACAGCTGTGAAGAAGAAAGTGCGCAGTTGCCCCAGAGGACAGAGTCAGCCTCTGAAATGACGAGGTCAGGGAGTTTCTAACAGCATGCCACACCCATCCATACTTTACCGCTGGATCTACCTATAAAGCATGTTCTCTCTAAATCAACTGGGTCTGGATTTCCCCCTTATGTTCTCTCGGTGTGTGTACATATGGAGGACCAAGGGGGTGTCAGCAATCATCCCCCATCAGCCTTTCATCTTATTCTTTGAGGCAGGGTTTCTCAGTCAAACCCAGAGTTCACTGATATGGCTAGTCTTCCTAGCCAGCTTATTCTGGGGGTCTCCTGTCTCCATCTTCTGAGGTCAGAATTCCGGGTGGGCCACCATGCCCATTGGACATTTATGAGAGTTCTGGGGGTCTAAACCTTGATATTTACACTGGAGCAGCAAGCACCTTAACAACTGAGCCATCTCCTGAGCCTCTGTTTATTTCTTCTGAAAAAGACCTATTTTAAATTTTACATGTGTATGTGTGTGCATGTATGTATGTGTGTTTATGTATGTTTGCACACATGTGTGCACATGCCTGCAGCAACCAGAACAGCACTGGATCCCCTGAAGCCTTCACTACAGGAGATTGTGAGCCATCCCATATAGATGCTGGAACCGACCTTGGGTCCTCTGGAAGAACAAGTGTCATAGCTGCTAAGGCCTCTCTCTGTGTCTCTCTCTGTCTCTCTCTCTGTCTCTGTCTCTGTCTCTGTCTCTCTCTCTCTCTCTCTCTCTCAAATGCTCTGGCTCCAGAGCTCCTCCTGCCTCAGCCTCTAAGGTAGCTGAGACTACAGGGTATCTACTCACTGTCCTCAACTTCCTTATTGTCTGCTTCTAGCTGTATTTGCTTTTCTTTCTTCTCTGCCCTTTAATAATTTCCAGCAGTCTTATTTCCTTGCCTTGCTTCGTTCTCCTGAGGTGAAGGTCTTCTGACTTTAAAGTATCATGTTTATCAGTTAGAATATAAATGTACAGAAAATAATGAGTCACTCATGAGCTCCATCCAACTTCAATAGAAGACGCAGACACAACAGTGCTTCCTGTTCTCATGGGATGGGAAGGAGGTCCTCAGCCCTGTGTCAAGAGACGTCTGATATGACAGTGACACCGGAGAATGACATCCAAATGAAGAACTCCAGGCGAGGATTTATGAGATCTCAGAGGCAAAATGATAAGTCTTTCTGGAAACAAGCTCCCAGAAGAATCTATCAGGGAGAAGTCATCTTAGGTCCATGGGTAGTCCTGAGGCTGGGCCTGTCTGGTAACTTGGACCATCTGCAGAGAAGCTATCTATCATAGGCAGGTTGCCAGGCAGGAGGCAGCTGGAGGCCTGGTGGGAACAGCTATTTTCCAGAGCAGAAAGGGCTGCCTCTTGGTCTTGCTGAGCACAATGCAGCATGGTTTGAAACTGTAAATGGTGACATCCCCAACCAGGAACACAGTTAACAGATACTGCTTTACACAGGGTAGGACAGAGCTACGATTCAGACTCCCCTTTGCTTCCTGTCTTCAAGGCAAGAGAGCAGCCCAGGGGCTCCTGCAGTAAACACATAACATGTGTGTGCACACCCAGGATAACACACATGCGGTTGGGCCATGCATAATAATAAGCCATTCCAGATGGCTGCTCTGGGCCAGATTTTCCTAAGATGGCATTCATCATGTTGAGGGGGTGGGAATGCAATTTCTGCTCTTTTTAAATGAAAGCAAGTGTGTTTCTATGCCATGATGTCATTTACACAACTGAAGGAAAGATAATTCTGGCACATATTTTTACCTGGTCTTTGAAATAGAAGCAAGCCAAGTCCGTGATGAAAACGGGCTTGCAAGTCGACTGCAGAGAGCATTCTGATGGCTGCCTATTTTTGTACTCGAAGCTCCAGTTCTGTGATTGACAGGGAAGCAAGCTACGGAAACCATGTTTGGTTTTTTGTTTTTGTTTTTGTTTCTTTAATATCATGGGACTTGCTCGGTGAATTTCAGCCCAGTGTGAGCACCAGGCCTCTCACAAGCAGCTATAGAGATTTGACAAGAACAGCCACTTGCCTGCATTAGACTCTGCAGAGAGTCATGGACTGTGGATCACTGTCTCCGTCGCTATCTCAGGGCCTCACTGCTGCTTCTGGACTTGACCATTCACGGCAGCAGTGTGTCAGGCTTCCCCACTCCACTTCATGGGACAGTTTTCCTTTTCTCTCCGTTTTTTATGAACATATATTGGTGTGTGTGTGTGTGTGTGTTTGTCTGTCTGTGTGTAGGCTAGAGAACAACTCAGGAGCTATCTACTTGATTTTTTGAGCGGGTTTTCCCACTGACTCTGGGCCTCACTGGTTAGGCTGGCTGGCTGGCTGGCTGGCCCCTCCAGCACTGGGATTGCAAGGGCAAACCACCACATCTGGCTTTTTTTTTTTTTTTTTTTTTTTTGGTAGCTGCTAGAGCTGAACTCGGCTCTTCATGCTTGCAAGGCAAGTACTTTACTGACTAAATGCTCTGCCCAGCCCCACTCAGAACCATTTTCTGAACACAGAACTCATTTCTTTTTAGAGGAATTAAGTGCATTTGCAAAAATCACAAAACCTAGCATACACTTGACCAAAAGGCAATACATAGAATACCCCAGATTTGAGTTTTGGCATCCTTCTTTCAAACTATAGCTAGGCATGGCCATTACTGTCCCAGTATTTGTAGGACCTCTAGGCATGTACGTGACTATACAGACCAGAAACAAATCAACCACAAGGCTCCCTGAGGCTAAGACCAGCAGATGAGGTGGCTGGGCAAGGAAATGGGCACAGATCCTCCCTAGGGATTCCTAACTGCCCTCCCTATTGCTAGCCTAAGCTTCATGGGCCCCAGCTCACAGCAAGCGTGTGCCAACCACTACGAGATCCATGTGACAACTGTTGAGCCAGATGGCAGGCTGGCCACACTACCTAGAGGGAACCTTTCCCTAACCTCTGAGGAACCAGCTTAGACAGGTTAAAATGGGGACAGCCAAGAGGCTAAGAGCAGAGGACACAGGGGGTTGGCACTGTCACTGGCAGTGTGTCCACTGAAGCTCTTGCTGGTATTTAAATGTTCTTCTGCAAAACTCTCTTCTCCCAGAAGAGTACTTCCTCCTGCTTCAGCAAGCAAGGAGGCTTGTGATCCACCAGTCCACTCCCCATTGCATTAAATTCTACAGATGCAGCATGTCTGCCTGCTGTCCAGCCTTTCATGCACAGAGAGGACCAAGGACTGTAGTGTGGGCTAGGCTGTCACTCTTCTCTATATCAGGTAATAAATAACATAATCCTAGACAAGGGAGCTTTGTGACTGGTCCAGATACCAAGTCCCAGGGGAGGTTGAGATTGGGGGGACATGACCCTTAAGGACTGGGAACAGGGAACCACAGAGCACATTTGGCAGGAGGCTGGCAGTGCTTGGCTGTCAAGGATGGGACTTCCAGCAGGAAGATATACTGATGGGTGCTCTGAGTGGCTGCAGGGTCCTCCTGGAGATCTCAGGCCTCTCACAGTGTGGTGGAGTTGGTGCTGAGGCAGAAAGTCCCAAGCATCTGCACAGCCAGGCTCTGAAAGCCTGCACCACAGCCATTACTGATACACAGTATATGCCTGAAGGAATGATTCATTGTTTATCATTTGTACTATATTTAAAACAAATAGCTTCTGCGCCTGGGGGTGGGGGCAGGTGATAGAGTACTCCAGTCTGTAACACTAGCACTGTGGAAACAGGGCCCGACGGACACAGGAGGGCCAGAAGTTCAAAGTCATACTTGGCTACATAGCTAGTTTGAAGCTAGCCTGGGCTACCTGAGATGTGAAATCTCTTAAAAAAAAAAAAAAAAAAAAAAAAAGGTTCTGATTCTAATGAAGGAGGGTCGGGTACTGATTTGAACTATCCCAGGCAGGAGAACTGGCAAAGCAGAAAAATTACAAAATATAGTTGTCAAAGCTGACAGGCAAATGAAAAATCACCTAGCCAAGGTCAGAAAACAGTTAGAGCCTGTGAGCCTGGGAAGTCCTGGGAATTACTGATCCTCTAGTGTTCTAATGACTCCCTGAGTCAGGCCAGCAAGAGTGGCACATTCTGCGACTCTTTCCTAGGGAGACATGACATATGTACGCATTTACTCCTTCTGAAAGAGAACCCAGGACAGACCAAAGTCCAAGCTGGTGAGTGATTAGATTTCCCTGAGGATACTAACAGGAAAATGGGCTAGGGGTTACTTACAGGAAGCTGGAGTGTCTCTGAAGCTCCCACCTCAGCATGGGTAGTGACCCATGGAAGCTACAGCCCTGGTGCTCTCTCCACAGGACAGGGAGAACCTCCTCCTGGCAGCCCAGGCAGAACCTACTCCCCCAATCAACTGCTTACAGCTTCTGGGATCTCTTCAGGTTCCCCAGACTCGGTGAAATTTGTTTATTTTCTGAATCTCATGAGCTTCCCACTTCACCCTCAGGGGAATTTTTAGCTAGGAGGAAGTTAATACACAACACACCTCTTTCCACTCTGGGAAAAATAGACCTTTCAGGTTTCCCCTGAGTCAGGGGGCAGGGCCAGGGAAAGATGGAGAGTTTCTAAGGAAGCTCCACTTTGGGAACGTTACTTTCGGGGAGACTACCTAAAGCAAGCTGTTAGGTAAAGTTCCCAATAAAGACACTGCTGTCAGTGCCCAGAGCAAGGGGATCCCAGGGAAACTCACTTCCCTGAAGCTTTTACTACAGGTCTCCTTTGGCCATTATGACCTTTGACCTTTTCTTCTATTGTTCTGGAGAAGGCCAGTGAATATGGCTGCTGCTGTTGCTCTGACTGAAGTGCATTAGAAGAGCTGTTTACAGTATGGACAGACAGACAGACCACAGCATGGAGCGGGTGTCTCTGAGGAGACTTCAAGTCCCAGCATCAGAAACATTCAGGGTGGCAGAGAGCATCTGAAGGGAGGAGTCAGGGCCCACATGGCAGAGGTGGGTTATGGATTTATAGCTCTCTGAGGATAGCTGGTTTCACAGCTCCAGCTCAGATCCAGGCTCTTTGATTCCCGGGCGGGAGGCCGGAAAGGGGTGGGGAGCAAGCCTGCAGTACCCGCTTTGATGTAAACTCACTTCCCAGGTGCAAGACCCTGCGGCTTAGAAGGCTGTTAGCTAGAGACTCTCAATGTCTTTTGGAGGGTGGCTGTGGGGGTCGTGAAAGAGGAAGGACTGGGGATATTGCTGCCTGAGCAGCAGCTGGATTCTAACACCACGTTCTTCCTGTTCTTCCTCCGGCTAGGAGGCTCACGATGGTCTGTAACTCCGCTCCAGGAGATGGGATGCCCTTTTCTGGCCTCTGTGGGCACCCGTACTCATATGCACATATCCCCAACCCCCCAACCCCCCAACCCCTGCACACACACAGACACATAGAGACACATACAGATACACACACACACATGCATATGCACACGCACATGCATATACAAATAAAAAAAGACCACATCAGATAACCCAGGCCTGGGGAGTCCATCGCACACATCAGCCTAAGTATAAAACCCTCACCTGGATTCTACCGAGAGGACGTCACCTAACATTGGATGGCCAATTGTCCAGTGATCTATTTGCATTAAGGGCAAAGTCCCCCTGACTGTCTTTGGGATTTTAGCTCTGCATGATCTGTACTTCTGGTATGGCCTACTGAAATTCTGTCCATCTGTTTATTTGTCTAGACCTGCTCCTACATCTTGCTCCCATGATCCTGTGGTCCTGCAGATGGCCCCCATGGTCCCATGCCTCCGTGGCTTCTGCGGGCTCCAAGGGCTCCGTGGTCCCATGCTTCAAATCTGCAGCTCCACTTGATGCTGAAGCCCATCAAACCCTCAATCTCCTAACCATGCAGTCACTCTCTTTGCATCTGCATCTACCCTCTGCCCTGGGCTAGGCTTCCGTGAACCCCTTCATCTGCTCCGGTCCCCTTAGCCCCTTTGAAGCCACGCTAAACTACACAAATGCATATAGATAGACATACACATTTAGATATATTTTTGGTGTGAGGTATAACGTGTGATCAGGGAGTTAATAGTATTAAGTAAGGTCAGAATAAAAGAACCTGGTCTGTAGAGATAGCTCAGTAGTTTTGAGAGCTGGCTGCTCAATCACTGAGACCTGACTTCGGGTCCCAGCTCACAAACTCCCGTAACTCCAAGGGATCCAGCACCCTCTTCTGGCTTCTACTGACTCCAGTACACACACACACACACACACACACACACACACACACACACACACACACTTATATGGACATTGACACACAGACACATAAATGAAAAATAGTTTAAATTTGTTTGTAAAATGAAAGAAGCTGTATTTTCAACATTAGCTGTCCTTTTGGACATGAGCCCAACAAGGCTTCTCTCCTCATTCATTGGGTTTCTGTCAGGACTTTGTATGACCTGGACCACAGCTTTGGAGCTATTTGCAGGGGGAGGGGTTGTTAGGTGGGTCGTCAGTCTGCTCTAGAGGACAGGAAGCCAGGAGGCCTCTCTAGATGCAGAGGTGCAGTATGCCAGAACGTTCATCTGAAAGCTCTTCTGTTTCTCCTCAGAGCCCTGGGCTCCCTTGTTCCCAGCGTCCTTGAACACACGGGCTTTTGCCACTGTGAGGAATGGAATTTTTCATTCTGTGTTGTTCCTCTTCCTCAGACAACTTACCACCTGACTGGAAGACTCTGAAGGCTCAAGAGCTCCCAGGGCCAGGCGACTGTCCTTGGGGCTTTAGCTCAAGAACGTCTCTGATCACTGCTTCTGGCTTAGCCTGACTTCAAGGAATACTTCACTGTCTCACTGTAGACTGCAGAGTGTGGGAGGGGGAGGTCACGAGGTAGCATGATTCAGCAAACAAGGTGTACTGGTTTCCAGGAGGTCCTTATGGATCCCCTGCAGACAGGCTGATGGGCAGTTAACAACAGGTTTTATACTAAAGTTGCCCAGTGCAGTAGGCGAGCCATGAGAGGGATGTTTTCTTCTGTGCCCTCCTGTGAGTGGGTATGGAGATTTGGAGGAAGAATTTCATTAATTTTGTAGAACCTGTACTTCTTTTCTTAAAAACTCAAAACTTGTGATTTGGATGTGACCTTCCTTGGGCTGGTGTACTTGCGGCTGACTCTGCCTTCAGCTGCTCGATTGGAAAGCTGTGGGGCCTTTAGAACAGTGGTTTCCAACTTTCCTAATGCTGTGAGCCCTCAATACAGTTCCTCACGCAGCAGTGACCCAACCATAGCATTGTCAATGCTGCTTTATAACTGTAATTTTGCTAGTTATGAACCGTAATGCAAACATCTGATATGTAGGCGGTCTTAGGCTACCTCTGTGAAAGGCTGTCTAACTACCAAAGGGGTTGTAACCCACAAGTTGAGAACCACTGCTTCAGGGGGCGGAGCCTCACTGGAGGAAATGTGTCACTGGAGGTGGGCCTGGAGGGTCTATAGCCTGTTCTTAGTTCCTGTCTGCTCTCTGCTTCCTAACTCCCAACATGCACCACTTCCTCACACTCCTGCTGCCATGTCTTCCCCATGATGGGCTGTATCCTTCTCTTCTTCCCCTCCTCCCCCTCCCTTTGTTGTTGTTTGTTTGTTTGTTTGTTTGTTTTCCGAGGCAGGGTTTCTCTGTGTAGCCCTGACTGTCTTGAGACTCAGTCTATAGATCAGGCTGGCCTCAAACACAGAGATCCTCCTGCCTCTGTCTCCCAAGTTCTAGAATTAAAGGTGTGAGCTACCACCCCCTGGCCCATCCCTTCCTTCTTAACCATGAGGCTATAGACATCTTTTCTGCTATGAGAAGCTTCTTTTCAGGTTTTGGTGACAGCGCGGGGGGCGGGGGAGGACGGGACTGTTTTCTGACCTCTGGGCATGGTAGTCTGCTTCCATAACATATAGGGGAGACAAGCTGGACATGAAGGCACACTCTGCAATCCCAGCACTTAGAAGGCTGAGGCAGGAGGATACCCATGAATTTGACGCCAGCCTGGGCCACAGATTGAGACCCTGTCTTGAACAAAACAAACCTAGTTTTTGAGATAGGGTCTCTTGCTGGGACCTGGGGCTCACTTAGCTAGACTGGCTGGCTGCTGAGCCCCAGGGAGTCTTCATCACCTCCCCAGTATAAGAATTCCAAGGGTGTGCTACCACATGTGGGTTTTACACACATTCTGGGGATCAAATGAATAAGTTAGGTGTATACTCGCTGCAGAATCCCACATACTATCCCATGAATGTGCCTCAGGATGGAAACGTTGTGCACAGAAGGCAAGTAACAAATGATGTGTTCTAAGGCTGGAGAGATGGCTCAGCGGTTAAGAGCACTGGATGCTCTTCCAGAGGTCCTAAGTTCAAGTCCCAGCAACCACATGGTGGCTCATAACTATCTATAATGTAATCTGGTGCCCTCTTCTGGCCGGCAGTTATACATATAGGTAGAACATTGTCTACATAAATAATAATAATAACAAAAACAACAACAATGTGCTTTATAGGATGCAAAGCACAGAAAGCACGGCACTGCGAGGTGCAGAGGCCATGCACAGGAACACAGCAGTAGAAAGATACATTTCACCACATTAAGTTCTAAAGGCAATCCTGGTTGATTGTGTCTGGGCTGAAGACAAACTGAGGAAGCAAGGCATCTGGGTTCATTCCTTTTTGCCTCTG
>CM052714.1:10953646-10988394 GCA_028551405.1 Uromys caudimaculatus | reverse complement strand
GGAGCTGCTAACTGACGGAGCTGCTAACCGAATTCAACTTAAGCAGCAAGAATGTGGAGTCTTTTATCTCAGTACATGTAAGAAAGATCAACTTCTGCACACACAGATGTAAAACTGTCACTCTGAGACTGTGTGGTAAAGGGTATCCTTGGCACCCAGCACTGCCATAGTTGTCACTTACTGGAGACTGCCTCACCTCGATACTCACGCTACAAACAGTATCTCGCCCAATCTCAAGCAATTGAGAGATTTTTATCTCTGTTTTAGAGATAGGCAAAAGGGATTGGCAACCAAAACATGGCAGAACTGATGTTCCAGCTACGCAACATGTGGGCCAAGGGTTAGGGGCGGCTTTGCGTTACATGTATAACAATGTTTTTCTTTTAATGTTACATTTTATTTATTACCTTTTAGGTGGGTGCTCCTGAGTCACTGCTTTCCCCAGAGGACAATTTGCTGGAGTCACTTCCCTTCTTTCAGGATGTGGGTCCCAGGGATGCAACTCAGGTTGTCATGCTCGGCAGCAGGTGCCCACCTCGCCAGCCCTATTCTAAGAATTTAAGATTAAGATTTATTAAGATTATGATAATTCTTTAGTATTTAAAAAAAAAAAACACGATACACCATCATATTCTTTCGCAATTAATTTATTTCCTCCTAAATAATTGTAGATATTACTTTTATGTCACCTGTTTCTAATCTTTGCAGCATTGGTTAAGACTTCACTAAGATAGTGCATTATATGGTCAGTAAATCAACTATTGTTTGTTTTTTAATTAAACTGAGGATATGGATGGTTGAACTGGTAGAACACTTGTGTGTAGGCCTGACAACCTGAGTTCTGTCCCTGGATCCAACAAGACAACAGGACAGAACTAACTCCTGAGAACTGTATGTGGTATGTGCACACCCATGTGCGTGCAAGCATGCTCAGTACACCAAATATATAAGTTGAAATGAGGATATATTTAAATAAAATGCTGTCAAAGACAGGTAATGCTCTCCTTGCTGTATCCTCTTTTTATTAACACTAGAACAATAGATATTAAATGTTACAAAGTTACTTTTGGGCTTCAAGTGATTTTTTTTTTTTTAAAATAGGGTGTTTCTCAATAGCCCGGGCTGGCCTCAGACTTACATCAGTTCTCCTGTCTCAGCCTCCAGAGTCCTGGAATTGCAAGTGTGAGACACCATGCTTGAGAGGTAGGTGAAAGTTTACTGGACTGGTTTGCGTTAAAGAACGCCTTTAGCATCTTTATGTAGCAGTCATGTTCTGGGTGAGTCTTGCTTGCTGGGATCAGGTAGAATGAGCTTGTAAATGCTCAATGGAACCACTAGAGGGCACTGTGGACCCATGTTTGTTCTGTTTTAGCAGCATAAAGTGTGCTTCATTGCTCGGAGTACAAACCATTTAAATTCATGTGTTTCTCAAAGCATTGCCTCTATTGGTCTTTCGGTGAGTAGCCCTAACCTAGGAGGGTGTCTAAAATTTTATTTTCTCCGTTTGATTTGGGGAAAAAGGTTTTGACAATTTCATCCAACAGTCACTGAAACCCAGGTATCATCACATGTGTTCTACTTCTCCCCTTTCTCTGTCTCTCAGCCTCCTGTCTCCCTCCCCTTTCACTCTCCTTCCATCCCTCCCTGCTGTGCTCACCCATGCGAGGAAGCAGAGGCCAGGTTCGTCATCTTCTCTCATTTAAACCAGTGCTTGCTGCTTTAGCTTAGTTAGCTGGCCAGGAAGCTCCTAGGACACTCCCAGCACACAGCACCATGCCTGACCTTTCACCCGAGTGCTAGAGATTGATCTTGGGTCCTCATGCTTTGGTGACAAGGACTTTATCCACTGGGCCATCTCCTGGGCCTAATGAAGGTTCTTCTAACTTGGGGGCGATAAGGGTTGGCAAAACACCCGTGGGATTCTGTTAGATTCTGCAGTCAGAATGTCTATGGGTCGATGGACTAATTCCTAACTGCTGTGAGTCTCAATTTCTCCACTGGTCAAACATGGAGCCAGTGGGAGTGCCACGTCATCAATTTTTATTAGAACTAAGCGATCTCCCAGAAGAAACACACTGCATACAGCTCCTATCCAGAGGTGCTCCACCAGTGTTCCGCTTTGAGCTCAGGTGTGCAGCATGGACTCTTTAGCCGCTAGAGGAGCAGAGTGGGGTGTGGCACTGTTCCTGTGTGCCCCCTTCCCCCGCCCCCAGCAGTCAGGTCAGTCCTATGCATCCCGCTGTGTGACTCAGGCCTTGTACTCAGCCACCAGCTGCTACTACCCCCACGTCCACTCAGAGAGATGGACCCAACCCACTCTGTTGGCTTAAATCCTTCCTGGTCAGGCTGGAGGCAGTGTCCAGAGTTGGTGGCTGTGCTCTGCTTCTGTCGGGAGAACCTTGATTGTGGGGGTAGGGTGGAGATAAAGACAAATGGAGGGAATGAGGAGCTGGCTCAGTCGGTATGGTGTTTGCTGTGAAGATATGAGAAGCTAAGTTCAGATCCCATGTAAAATGTTGGGGTGGTGGCGCGTGCCTGAAACCCCAGTCCTGAGAAATGGAGGAGGGAAGATCCAGAAGGCACACTTGCCAGCCAGTCTGGTGAGACCCATGTTCAGCAAGAGACCTTGTAAAGAGCAAGCGAGGAAGATAGTAGACATTAGCTCTGGCCTCCACCGGTACGTGCAGGAATGCAAGCACACACCTCGCATGCGCGCACACAGAAACACGCATGTGCACACAGAAACACGCATGCGCACACAGTGGAGGGTCAGACCGGGTATAAGTTACACTCCTAGCGCTAACACTGTTTTGTCTTTCCATCAGCTGTCCTAATTTCCTTCTGAAGCTGTGACAAAAGAGCCAGGTCAAAAGCAACTCGGAAAAAGGGTCTTATTTTAGCTCACATTCCAGGTTATCGTCCATCACTACAGGAAGATCACGACAACTGGTCAGTCGCACCCACAGTCCAGAGCAGAAAAGAAATGAATGCACATACGCTTGTTTGCTTGTCTGTTTGCTTGTGTTCAGCTTGAGGGCTCCATTCTTACACTGCCTAGGGAATGGTGCCACTCACAGGAGACTGAGTATTCCTACAGCAATTACTTTAATGAAGTCTCCCCTCCCCCTCACATGCTCACAGGCCAACCCACTGTAAACAACCACTCACTGAGGCTTTCCTCCCAGATGATTCTAGGTGGTGTCAAATTGGCAGTTAAAGCTAAGCATCATGGTGGAGTTTACAAGTTTTTATAGAGATTACTGGAAATATGGAATTTATATCTGTTTGTTGTCTCTTCTGTGGATCTTGGGAGAATGATTGCTCTGTGCAAAATCCCACCCTGGTAGGTGTTCTCTCACTTGTGGCCCCATTTGCTAACCTGGATTGGATCCGGGGAGCCACCCTCAGTAAGCTGGTGGCTGAGCAGAAAGTGTAGGACACATGGGGTCTCTCCCTTCTTAGCCTTTCATTCTGTTTTTGCCTTGATAGACAGGTAGGTGTGTTTGTTGTGTGTTTGTGGGTTTCAGGTCCATCTCTGCACTTCCTAAAACACTCTTGAATTTTGAGCTTGTGGTCTTGTGAGGAATTTTGTCCATGCACATCCAGATCAAACTCACGGGGAGCCCCAAACCCTACACCTCCAAAAGGGATCATCTGCTTTCAGAGGGGAAGGAACCTCTTCTCCCTATCAAAGTCTTGTAGATTTAAACCACCAAGGAGCCGGGCGGTGGTGGCGCACGCCTTTAATCCCAGCACTTGGGAGGCAGAGGCAGGCGGATTTCTGAGTTCAAGGCTAGCCTGGTCTACAGAGTGAGTTCCAGGACAGCCAGGGCTATACAGAAAAACCCTGTCTCGAAAAACAAACAAACAAACAAAAACAAAAATAAACCACCAAGGATGTTCAGAGGGGCCTTTGTGTTTAACTTGCGTGGACCCTGTGAAGCCTACCCCCAACTAATAGATCTGAGGGGGGGTGATCCTGAACTAGCACCGGTGTGAGGGGTAGGGGCAGATCAGACAACCATGAATCGGGCAGCTGGCCTCAGCCTTAAATGATTGCCTCTGTGTGACCTGAGTGGCTGCTACAAAAGCAGGTGGCCAGGGGTGGGGGTGGTGGGGGGTCGCCGCCAGGGTTCCCTCGCATTACATCTGCATAGTTCTGCCCCATTTGCAGCAATAAAAGTTCCATCAGAGCATAAGTCCCAGGAAGGGCAGGGCGCTTGGCTGGGGCCATCTGCTTGCCCTGCGGGCTTGTTCCTCCCCCTGGCCCCACATTCATTCTGGCCCTGCTGGGTGCTTGCTGGCTGCCTGCCTGCCTGGCCTGGCCCATCTGCTCATACTGATTTTGTGACCCTGACCCCAGCCACAGTCCCTAAATGACTCATACTATGTGTGGGGCCCTCGTGAGGGTGACAGGCACAAGGGAAGAAGGAAGCAGAAATGAGGGCCTAGCATGGGGGGCTCTCAAATACCTGCCACACAAGCTTGTTTGTGCCCCCCCCCCCCAGTCTGGTTGGGTCAGAACCTAGGGAGGATGTCACTTCTGATACATGTCTATTTTATATGGTCGTGAGAGAAGTCCCGTCCTGGCAGTCATGGGGCACGCCCACGAGTGCTTTGCCTTGGAAATGCCCTGGGATCTTCCATACTTTGCCTTGGAAATGCCCTGGGATCTCCCAACTGTGCGTGTCTATTCCCTCCAGTGTTAGGTGAGGAAATAGCTTGGGGCAGCCTGTGACATGGGCAGCATGCTCTGAGCTTGCAGTTTCTTTCTCTCTCTGTATGCTCTTGGGTGCATGGGAGCATAGGTGTGTGCATGGGGCCATGCATGCCTGTGGACGCCAGAGAACAAATTTAGTGTTTGTTGGGCAACCCTCTCCTCCTCCTCTTCCTTTTCCTACTCCTTCCCACTTCCTCCTTCTTTCCTCCTCCTTCTTCCTCCTCCCTCCTCCTTCCCTCCCTCCTCCTCCCTCCTCCTCTTCTTCCTCCTCCTCCTCTTCTTCCTCTTCCTTCCCTCCCTCCTCCTCCTCTTCTTCCTCCTCTTCCTCTTCCTCCTCCTCCTCCTCCTCCTCCTCCTCCTCCTCCTCCTTCTCCTCCTCCTCCTCCTTTTGTCTCTGCAGGGAAATCTGTCTGATCTGCTAACACTGGAGACTCTCCCTGAAGATTCCAGCGAGACTCTGAAGTATTGTGACCTGCAGGGAACATGTGGGAGGAGACAGTGTGTACCCATCTGCCGCCATGCAAAATACCACGCAGCACAATGGGCAGGAGCAGTTTCACATCAGAGAACCCTGGCAGACCATCCTGACCAGAGCTTCCCAGTGGTGGTGGTGGGGCAGTGGAAGAGTGGGGTGTGTGTGTGTGGGGGGGGGGGGAGTGTATCAGTGAGGTAGGAAGCGCCAAAGACATCATTAACCAGGTGATCCCACTTGAGATTTGATTGCTGAGTGGGAGGTGGGGGTGGGGCAGACACCCCCACACCCAGCGAGTGCCTGAGTAGACCAGGAAGGGCACAGGACATCCACTGGAGGGACAGTGTTATTACTCAGCTTTCTGTCACTGTGACAAAATTCCTGAAAAAAAAAATCAACTTAAAAACCTGAAAGGTTCTTGTGGCTTCTGGGTTCGGGTTTCAGCTTTGCTCGTGTGGTAAGCAGAGCTCGGTGGCTGTAGCAGCTTGTGAGACAAAGGGCACTTAACTCCTGGAAATTGGGAAGCAAAGAGATTGCCAAGAAAATGTAAGGGTCCCAGTGGTCCTTTCCAGGGTGTATTAGTCAGGGTTCTCTGGAGTCACAGAACGTATGGGATTTCTTTCTATATTGAGGGAATTTATTATGATGATTTACAGTCTGTAGTCTAACTAAACCAACAATGGTCAGCTGTGAATGAGAAATCCAAGGATCTAGTAGTTTCTCAGTCCCACGAGGCTAGTTGTTTCAGCCGGTCTTCTGTAGAAGTAGGTTCCAACAGATGTGCTGGCAAGTAAATGCAAGCAAGAGAAGAAGAGTGAATCTTCCTTCTTCCAATGTCCTTAGTAGGTCTCCAGCAGAAGGTGTGAACCAGAGTAAAGGTGTGTACCACCACGCCTGAATCTGGGACTTGCGTTGTCCCAGGCTGACCTTGAACTCAGAGATCTCCTTGCCTCAGTCTCCTGGGATTAAGGCGTGTACTGCCTTGCCTGGGCCTAAGCTTTTCATGGCCTCTTTGCCTCAAGATCTCCATGCCAAGGTTCAGGTCAGAAACTTGTGCCTTCCAGACTCAAGATCTGGGTCACAGGTGTGCCCTCCAATTCTGGATTGTAGTTCACTCCAGATATAGTCGAGTTGACAACCAGGAATAGCCACTACACAGGATGTGCTCAGTGATCTAACTTCCTCCCACCAGGTCCTACATCCTGCAGAGTCTGCTATTTCCAGATAACACACCACGCTGGTGATTAAACTTTCAACTATGAACCCTTGGAGGACACCAAAGGCCAAACCAGCAGAGTTATAGTCTGCATTACAGTAGGCCCCGAACCTTTACAGTGACGGAGATTTCAAAAATTGGCTGAGCTACAATAGAGCGCTTGAGAGTGATTTCAGACTCGAGAACAAAACGTGTTGTTCCTGAGTGTACCCCATGGTCCTGAACCCAGAAATCCTCGAGAGGCTTCACAATACCAAGCTGTGGTAACAATGAAATAAGACTGGGTACACGCTCCATTTCGATGGGAATTTATCTTAGGATAGCTTGTAGATTTCAAAGGATGTCCTGTGATTGAGAAAAAGAGGCACGGATATGTTTCTCAACTGGGTAGACAGGGAAAAAAATGCAGGGGCTGGAAAGATGGCTCAGCGGTTAAGAGCACTGATTGCTCTTCCAGAGGTCCTGAGTTCAATTCCTAGCAACCACAAGGTAGCTCACAACCATCTGTAATGGGATCTGATGCCCTCTTCTGGTGTGTCTGAAAACAGCTACAGTGTATTCATACATTAAATAAATAAGTAAATAATATAAATACAAAATGGCATTTTAGGACTCTTGACCTCCCCTGTGGGTTCTTCTCCCCTACAGAGTCTTCCTTCTCCTCTTATCCTCTTAAAACCGTTTTTAAAAATGAGCATAGAAAGTATCCGGTTTTCTTTTGACATCCTTAAATGTGATCTTTGTTCACCCCCTCTCATCCCTTTATTTGGCCACAAAAGAAAAAAACGTGCAAGAAAGGGGTCTGGAAACTATTATATTAAATAGGTAATCCATACTCAGAAAGACAGAAGCCAGAGGTCTGTTTTCATGTGCAGATCTTAGTGCTTAACATTTATATATGGGAGCCAGTGTGGGTATGAGTATAGCTAGAGGTCATAAAACTAGGACAGGAAGCATGGCAGGGGCTGGGTGTGGGCACCAGAGCACGCTGCCAGGGAAGGGAAAGGGTGGTCACTTTAACCTTTATGGTCTTCATTGGTGACGGTATGTAGGTGCACACATCCATTGTGACAGACAAGGAGGGAAGCCAACTTTGTCTCACTGCTGTGGGGAACCCACCAGAGAAGACTACTTGAACATGAGTTCAGGCCAATGGAACATCTTTGTTAGTAGGCTAGCAACTACACTGGGTGTTTGGGACCACAGTGCAGTCCTGAGCCTTTCCCAGAGTGGGCTTTTAGCACAAAAACCACATCCTGGGTTGACACATCTCAGTTAGCAAGAATAGGTGGCCAGAAGCTGAACTACAGGAGCCAAAAAGCAAGGTTAGAACATTTAGGGACTTTCCTGGAACTATGGACTTTGACGGATTGGGGGTCTGTCTTCGGGCTGGCAGGTGTTTGCTGACCATGCTCTGCATTCCAAGGCCTGAATGGTTCTTCCATTACGCTGTCAGTTGTACTAAGGTCTTGGGGGTGGGGGAGGCCCACAGGAAAGGTCAGGAGACAAGGCAGGATGTAAGGGGAGAGATTGTGATGGCACTCGTGCATGGAATGTCACCCTGAGGGGGCTGGGGAGACTGCTCAGTGGGTGAGCTCCAGCCACACAAGTGTAAGGAACTGAGTTTGGATCCCTCGAAGGCAGGGGATGGAAAGAAGGGGATCCCTGAAAACCTAGGACCAGCTAGTCTGATGAACACAGTGGCAAACGAGAAACCCTGTCTAAGTAGAAGGTAAGGATGATCACCCACGGTTGGTTTTTGACCACTACTTACACACTGTGGCATGTGGCACCCGTTCTCACACATCTTGAAACAGAAACATCTTCAGGAGGAATGTGAAAAGGGGGCAGACAGAAGGCTGTGGCTGGGAGCAAGGCCTGTCAGGAAACCCTGTCAAAGTAGAAGGCAAGGATAGCCATCCATGGTTGCTTTTTGACCTCCACGTATGCACTGTAGCAAGTGACACCTGTACTCACACACATAACACATACGCCTAAAGCTAAAAAAGAAAATATTACAACGAAACCGATCGTCCTGTACAGCCAATATGAACTGATGTTTCAAAAGCCTAGATAGATGTTGATCCACAGGGTGGGGAGGACTGAGTTCCTTCTGCCTTTCTGCTGAGCTTCGAAGGGAAACTGAAGTTACTAAGTTCTGGGTTGCACTAGCAGCAGAGGCCCATGGGCTCCACCTTAGTGGGAAGAATCCTTTGTAGCTAAAGAAGTCTGGGTAACTCTTAGCACCGTGAGTGAGGTGAGAGGGGAAAAAAGAAGGAAGAGTCTGTGGGGGAGAGGGACCCACAGAGGAGAGGTCGGAGGATCAGGCAGGATGGGGAGGGGTGAGGCAGGTGGGGCAGGGACTCACCAACCTATGGTCTCTATATCTATGGACATGCTGTTCCAACCGGCCAGGCTGGTCATGGAAGGTTCTACAAGGTTGTAAGGCTTGGATTGTGTCTCCAAGGACAATGCCATGTAGGTATGGCCTATGTAAAATTTGTGTGAGTTTACAGGTAATGAGTGTTGAACAACCAAAACCCACAGGAGACCTGGAGCATCGTCTTATCAGGAGAACAGGAGCACTGGCCACTTGGGTTTTTTTCTAGAGTTTTTTTCCACTTGGCCCAGGCCAGCTATAGGGCAAGCAGCTAGGATCCCGCCTCTATCACTAGTTGGGTGACATTGGGTATTCCCCTGTTGCATAGAACCCTGAAGAAGCTTCCTCCAGTCCCAGCCTGCTTGACCTTTAAAGAAAGATGTTTGTTTTTGTAATGTTTGCCTATGCACACGTGTGCGTGTTCATTCATATGCTTGAGGAAGACGGAGAGAGAAGCGGAGTGTCCTGTCCCATTGCTCGATGCCTTATTCCTTTGAGACAAGGTCTCTCACTGAATATGAAGCTTGTTTCAGCTTGACTGGCTGGCCAGTGTGCTTCCAGAATCCTATCTCTGTTTGCTGCCACGACACTGAACTTACTGGCACACACAGCCATGCTTGGCTTTTGGTGTGAATGCTAGGGATTTGAACTCAGGTCCTCATGCATGCATGGCAGGAGCTTTTACCCACTGAGCCATCTCCCTTCCTTCTTAGGGTCACTAGTTGCAGCAGAAAATGGCGGATCCCATTGGCCACTAAGGGTCAGAGGCTGCATACAGGAAATTTCAGAGAGCATATACTCTATGGGTGTAATACTCAAATTGACCACAAGAGGTCACCTTGTAACCACATCCTGGACAGGCACTCTAGGTTTGGGGCGAAAATGCTATGTGGAGAATTCCATCTCTTCCTTATAATAAGGAGCAGAAACACAGCCAGAGGAGGGGGCGTTCAGAACATGGCTTGTTAACCTCCTGGCTGGGAGACCTCTATGGAGTTGATTAACCTCTCTGTGCCAGGTTCTTCACCTATAGAATAACCTCTCAGGGTCACTATGAGATTTAAGTGGTGCTTACAACAGCGCCTGCACACAGCAAGCCAGAAAGTATTATAAATAAAATAGTAATAGTGATAATATTAATTTGCTCAAAAGTTATTAATTTTTGTGTCAAATGAATAAAATCCATCAATTAAGAGGCACTCACAAGTCCCAAAACAGGTTAATATATTTAAGTCCTGCAGTCTTAGAATCTTTCTGTGTATTATGCAGACAGCAGGAACAGAGGTTTTGTTCATTCGAGACGGGGTGTCCTGTCTAGGTGCAGCCAGGTAGCCAAGGAGGACCTTGAATGTCTGCCTTTGCCTCCCAAATCCTGGGATTTCAGGTCTCTACCACCTTGCCAGGCTTTCAGAGACGGCTCATTCCTGTCTGGAAAGTAGGCATTTTCATTAAAAAGGAGTGAATGGGAATTTTGCCTTCTACCCCTGGCCGTGGTGTGTGCAGTATTTTGCTTGAAGTCCTGTTGGACTTTGTTTTGACAGCAAGCTATATGCCAGGGTCCTGGCTCTTGGCTGTGAGTCCTGCACATTGTTTGAGTTCAGAGGGGCTTCTCAAGTCGACCTCTCACTTTATATGGCAGACGTTCCCCAGCCAGGGGACACACAGCCTTGCCAAATGGCCATCACACAGTATAGTTAGCAGGGGTCCCACTCTTCAGTGTCCTCCCTCAAAGCCAACCCCACAGACAGCTGGGTTCTTGATCTGCCTCCAAACAAGTCTGTAATGGCCAGGCACAATAGCCAGAACAGTAGTGGGGTTGATGTCTGGCCCTGCGGTTGGTTATCAGCCCTGAGTTTTCATTTGTATCACAGGGAATCAAGCTGTGGGATGCTCAACTGCAGTGCAGCCAAAGAAAATGAGCAACGGTGAATCATTTCACCACGTAGAGATGCAGCTACTGGTTCTATTCTTGCAGTGTATGCAGTAGCAGCCACAGACACTCAAGACTTTGCAAAATCAGAATTGCACAGTTACTTTCTTACTTACAGTGCCACGAGGTAGTATCAGGCGGTGGAGTGCTCTGGAAGCACTGTTGTAGTTACTCTGTGCCCTGAGTTTCCTCTAGCATCTCTTATGGCTTGCATGCATTAGCTTGCCAGGTGCACTTTTGGATGCTTTTCTTTTGGAGAGTTATATCATAAAAATGGACTTAGTAGGTCCCCAAATGAGAGCACTCACTATCGATCAGGCGCTGGACTGAGTAGACTTAGTAGGTCAATCTACATGAGCACTTACTTTCAATCAGGCCGTGGACAGGGTGTAGCTCAGTGGCGGAGAGCCTGCCTATCAGTTAACTCACAGTAAAGAACATAAACAACACAAAAATAAACTTTTTTTTTTTTTTTACAAAAATAAACTTAACCTCAAACTCCAAACCCAGGCTCTCTGTTTTCATGCTAGGTCAGAGTGAATAAGAACCCAGCTTTGGGTCTTGGTTGTCTGTGGGTGTGTGCATGCATGTGTGTGTGCATGCATGTGTGCCTGTTTGTGCATGTATGTGTGTGCGTGCTCGAGTGTATGTGTGTGCAGATGCATATGTATGTGTTTGCATTTGGAAGCAGAGATCAGATCAGCCTTAGGTGTCCTTCCTCAAAAGCCATGCACTTTGTTTTTTGAAACAGTCTTTCACTGGTCTGGAACTCACTGATTAAGCTAGGCTGGCTTGCCATGGAGCTCCCCCGACCCCTAACCCGTGGTTAAGAGCTGCGGCTACCACAGCTGCTTTTTCTACATGGCTTCTGGGGACTGAACTGTGGTCTTGGGGCTTGTGCAGCCAGTGCTTTACCAGTAAAGCTACGGAGCTATCTTCCCAGCCCCTGAACCTTGAAATTTTGCTGGTCTTGCCTGCCAGCATGGTGGGAGGGCTCCCATGTTTTTATGAGCTTATCTTTGGGTTAGCTGAAGCTCTGTCACTGTTCAGAGCAGCTGTCCCTGTGTGGCAGCACTCCTTCCACTCTGGAAACAGAATGCGAACCCGAACTCAAATGCCCAGGGTTGACATGTGCCTGCAGGCCTGCTGTGAGGCCTAGGTATGACCAGGAGGATAGGAAGATGGCCACCACCAGTTCTCTCCCACCCCTCCCAGTAAGTCAGACCTGACTGTGAGTTGTGAGTGGTGGACACTGACCGTGAAACAAACTCATTTCTTGACTGCATGGGATCCCTGGAGCCATGTTAGAGCCCCACCCCACCCCAGGAGTGGAGCTTTTCTGAATGAAGGCTGACCTGTCTCCTTCCACCTCTGATTTCCAGACACAGGCCCCAAACCCCAAGCTTGGTGCATACTCCAGCCTCGGGGCACATCCCGTGTCCCTCCCTCCCTCCTGGCTCCTGCAGCTGCTCCAGCTTTCCCCTGCAGCTGAGCCTGCCTTCTTTCCTGATCTCTAATCGAAAAAGAATGGCTCTCTCTTCCTCCTCTACCTCCCTCCTCCCTGCAGCTGCCGGGATTTACAGCTTGCCTGTCATGTGGTTTTTTTTCCTCTCAAAATCTAATTAAATAACGACCAGAACCCCTACTCTTCCCCTCAAAAAAAGAAAAAAAGAAAGAAAAGTAACAGAAGAAAATCCCTCGGAAGTGAACAAAGGACAAAGGTGGTTGTTGCATGTAGGGCAGAGTTCAGTGCCTAGGTGGGGAGCCTGAGGCTCAGAAGGTTCTGGTACGTAGTCTGACCAGGAAGACCGAGCACCTGTGGCATGGGGAGGGGCTGTTTCCGCTAGGGTGCACAGTTTTGTGTTCCTGTGTAGGGTTGCAGCTGACTGTTGCTTCAAATCCTTCCTTACTGTGGAAAGGGAAAGTAGGAATCCAGGAATGATTTGCAAACCTCCGGTGACAGCCAAGGCTCTGCCTTCACTCCTGTCTCCCCCATGCTATGCAAGCGCACAGCCAAGAATAATCGAGCCTTCCAGAAAGCTCTCACCACGGATGTCCGGCTTGCTGTGAAAAGCCTTCCCTTTTTGTTTCCTGTTTCCTGTCTCAGCTGTCCAGTGAAATGCCCCCACCTGTAGATCTCTATTTCACCCCGGCAAGGGGGTGGGTATGTGGTTCTGAGGATGGGACAGGGGCAGAAAGGGCTGATGAACCCTTTAAATGCCAGTCCGCTGCCACTGCTGAGGTTTAGGTCTTGCAGAAGGATTTCATTTCTTCTTTAAAAATTTACCGTAGTCATGGGTCACAGAGTTACTACAGACTGTTCCATCACTAGCAGATCTTGGGAAACACTCTTCCGGAAACGACCAAAGATTTGCCCTGTCTTGAAAAGCATTGATAAGGCTAACTAATCAAGAGAAGGCAAGAGTCCACATTTTTCTGTGAAAGCTGCCGATTTTGAAAAAGTGTCAATGAATTTGGCTTTTCCTAAGGCAGCCCAAGAAACTCCACCTGCACTGGGGTTGGGCTCCTCAGCCTGCTTTGGTTTTGCAGTCTTGGTCCAGCTGTCCCCAGGGGCTGGCTTGGGTGGCTAGAGGCATGCATGTACGTGCTGTTTATGACAGTTCTCTGTGCACACTCCAAATGCAGAGGGGAGGGAATGCCTCACGGAGGTTATTGCCCAGGGCCCCATCTCCATCTTCCTCCAAATGAGGCTTCCTTCAGGAGCCCTTCCTAACAGACACAGTCATGGAGAAGTTCACTGGGAGAATTGGCTGGGAGTGGGGACTGTCTCTCTGGTTTGCCCAGGCTAACCTCTAACTCAGGAGTCCTCCTGGCTCAACCTTCCAAGCAGCTGGGATTCTAGGAGCTCCTATGCATTTATTTTAATTCAGTTTTGAGGTAGGGCCTAAGATGTACCAGGCTGGAGATAGTGTTTAGTTCAAGGCTAACCTTGAACTCCAGGTGTGCACTACTTAGTATGCAGGGTTTATGAAACCGGTCTTGATGCATACTCTGTATGCCTTCCACCTACCGAGCTATATATCCCCACCCCTAAAGGGTTTTCAAAAGTGGAGCTTATGTGAAACTTCCCCTTTAATAGACTTACTGTCCCCTGCATTCTTAAGGTTTAGGGATGTGGTAAGAGAATATCCACCGGAGAATATGGTGTTTAGAAATACTGCCTGTTACGTCGGCCTGACCCTAACCTTTCTTTCCTAATTGAGATGGGGACTTTGGGACCCCTAGGACTTAGCTAGGTAAAGCTGTGGGAGGCTCTAATCTTAAGGCAGAGAGGAGGGTTTCCTGTAATCGAATACTTTGAAAGTGCCAGCAGAATAGACTAGCTTCGGGGCTTGTCAATCATCCCTTCTGGCCCAGACTGGCTGGGGGCGGGGTCTGGAAATGCTAGTACGTAAGCCTGCGCTAACCTGTACCGGCCTTCCTGTGGGGGACAGGCCGGAGGATGGGGTACTGGGGGGGGGCATTTCCTGCAACCTGGCAAGTGAGCACTTTTCTAGCTATAAGTGGCAGCGGCGGGTGTGGGCTAAGATATCAAATGGATTATTATTTCCGACATTTCCTTGGGACCTGAACCCAATGAGAGTTAAGAAGTAATAAAACTTTGAAAAGAGCAACAATTTAAGTTTCCATCACTTAAAACGTATTTTATTAGGAAGGGGTTTTGAGAAATTGAGAAACCTTGCAGATCAAATTCGTGCAGTTCTCAATGCAGCCTCTGGGAGGCGCAAGACGCCGGCCCCTCGCCTAAGCCTTTGACTTTGGCAAACACGCAGCTTCCCCGTGCAGCAGGAAAAAGTCCTTTAGGGAGTTCAAAAATTAACACTGAATGATATATATATTCACCACCCACCTGGAGAACTCTCCAGTAAAAAGGAGAAAACTCCCCCCCGTGTGCGTGTGCGTGTGTGTGTGTGTGTGTGTGTGTGTGTGTGTGTGATTTTGCCTCAGTCTGGCAAGCTTCATGAACGCCCTTTGCCCTATCCGGTCTCCCAGGATTCACTCAAGAGAATCTCCAGAAGTCCCCTAGCACACTTTTCTGTGTTAGCACGGAGAGACGCAGACGCCCACAGTGTCGTGTTCTGCGGGTGAGCAGTCTGGAAGCCTGGTGTGCAGGTCTCACGGGACAAATGACAAGTTCAGAGAGCTCCCAAGATCACTTCTGATTTTATTATGTTATCAGAAAAGAACCTTTTGAAGAAACATTTTTAAGTAGTTGAAGTATTTCAAAATCTCATCAGACAAACGGATTCTTGGTCCTGGGTGGCAGGCTCCTTTCGGTCTCCAGGCCTAGGGCGGTGGGTGCAGGCGTTACCCTGATTCTAATTGATGCGCATAATAGCACAGGGTTCTCGGTGCCTGGTGTGCCCCAGTCCAAAACCCCCTGAGAGGTTAACACAAGGCAGTATGTGGTGGGGGGATGGGAAGATCTGGATCTTTCTAGGTTGGCCTGTAGGCGGCGCCCTGGGAAAAGCACTGTGGAACAGCGTGTGCGGAGCTCCCGGAGTCTGAGCCCCAGAACCTTTGGGTTTGGGGTACAGTAGCCCTGGAGCTAGCTCTCTCTCTCTCTCTCTCTCTCTCTCTCTCTCGCTCTCGCTCTCTCTCTCGCTCTCGCTCTCGCTCTCTCTCTAGCTTGGCACGCGTGCATCAGAATCCCAACAGTCAGGATAAGCCTAAGAGGTGCTCACCCAGGGGCGGGGGAGCGGCACGCGGCTCCGACCCCCACGCGCCGGGCAACCCCGCGACCCCCGCGCGCAACGGGGCTCTGCCCACCCCACCGGCGGCAGGTGGACAGTGTTGCTATGAAAGAGAAAGCGTCGATTGTCCCCACTGTGAACTGCCACACGCCAGACCTCCTCTTTTGTGTGCCCCGTATAGAAATGCAAACGAGCCGCGTGTGCCGGCAGCAATCTGCTGGTCCCTGCTGCCCGCGCCCCACAGCGATCTGCTAGGGGCAGGGGTGGGGGATGGGAGGGCTTGGACCTTGCAGCCGCGACCCCGAAAGGCTCTGAGTCGTGAGTCTCTAGTAGCAGCTTAGGCCTAATGTCAGCTGCAGTTGCAAACCTTTGACTTTAAGTTTCGGTTTCGATGTAACAGCCCCATAAACTTCAAATTGAAAACTAAGGAAAAATTAGAAAGGTCTTAAAAAAAAATTGCAAAAAAACCCCCAAAACAAAAAAACAAAAACAAAAAAGGCATTTACATTCTCCAAGTGTGCATTCTCCAAATTCCAGTATCATATTAGCAAACAACGTGCTTTTTTTTTTTAAACTTTTTCCTTTTAAGGACTGATGAAAAAGAAAGGCGAGATGAAATCTGCAGGCTCCAGTCTGCCTGGTAACACCCTGACAAAAGCGGCAGATTTGAGGCTGTGTCATCCCCCGCACCCCTCCCCACGTGGCCTTCTGGCACGAGCCGCAGGCCTGCCGCCTCATTTGCATCAGAAAGCGGGCGCTGGCCAATGGGAGCGCAGCCTCCAGCCAGCTGGCGGCGGCGCGCGGGAGCCCGTCTATAAAAGGGCTCTCTCGCCGAGCCTGGCGCACTCGCTGGTGGTGGGCGCGGAGTGGGTCCCCTCCTCACTCCTCACTTTTGGATAATTTGCTGTTCGTGGATCGCACAATGACTCTGGAAGAAGTCCGTGGCCAGGATACAGTTCCGGAAAGCACAGCCAGGTAGGTGGGTTTTGGGGTGCCGCGAGTTGGGCTTGTCGGGTAGCGATCTTTCAGCGTCCTCTAGGATAGAAGTTTGCAGGGTGGGAGCCATGCACTGTCTGGCTGCGAGGTGTCGAGGTGCGGGACCAGAATTACTACATTCGATTTGGGTCTAGAGCTAGAGTTTGGGGTGCCGGCAACTGGTCGGAATTGGGAAGCCTGGGATACGAGCGCCAGATCAAAAGTAGGGAGCCGGGAGTGCAGGCGCCAGGTCGAGACTGGGTGATGGGGAATGAGGGCGCCAGATCGTGACTACGGTGCCAGAGGTGTGGGCGCCAGGTTGGGACTGGGGATCCGGGTGTGTGGGCGCCAGGTTGGAGTTGGGAGGCAGGAATGCTGGCGCCAGGCAGGTCTAGGCTAAGGGGCCAGCTGGGACTTGGAGGTCAGGGCAGGGATCTCTCCGTCGCGTCCCCGTGCTGGTCCCCACTCACGGCGCTGTTCTTTCACAGGATGCAGGGCGCCGGGAAAGCACTGCACGAACTTTTGCTGTCGGCGCAGCGCCAGGGCTGTCTGACCGCTGGCGTCTACGAGTCCGCCAAAGTCCTGAATGTGTGAGTGTAGAAAGGCCCCGCGTGCAGGGATTGGGGTTGGCGCGGCGGGGAGACCTGGGGGTGGCATCGACTCTGACCTTGTCCTTCCCGTCTGCTCTGCAGGGACCCTGACAATGTGACCTTTTGCGTGCTGGCTGCCGATGAAGAAGATGAGGGCGACATAGCGCTGCAGATCCATTTCACGTTGATCCAGGCGTTCTGCTGCGAGAACGACATTGACATCGTGCGCGTGGGAGACGTGCAGCGGCTGGCGGCGATCGTGGGCGCCGACGACGAGGGAGGCGCGCCGGGAGACCTGCACTGCATCCTCATTTCGGTGAGTGCTCCTACTGCCTCCCATGCCAGTCCCCCAAGCCTACTTGGCCTACGACAGGCATGGCTGACCCCTGTATTTTTTTTTTTTTTTTTTTTTAACTTCAGAACCCTAATGAGGACACATGGAAGGACCCTGCTTTGGAGAAGCTCAGTTTGTTCTGCGAAGAGAGCCGCAGCTTCAACGACTGGGTGCCCAGCATCACCCTTCCCGAGTGACAGCCCGGCAGGGACCTTGGTCTGATCGACTTGGTGACACTCTAGCGCGCTGCTGGCTCTGGAGTGGCCCTCCGAGGGCGCTCGAGTGCATATGGAGACTGGCAGGCGATGTTGCCTGGAGAGCGAGGAGCGCGGCCTCCCAAGAAGGGGGTCTGGCGGCAGCGGGGACACCTTGTTCCGAGCCCAGGACTCTGCCAGTGTCCGGAGAGGCTGCTAGCTAGCACAGGAAGGCCCAGGGCAAGGACGTTGGCCCCAGGGCCGGGAAGAACCGACTAGAGAGGCAGGTGTGACTCAGCAAGCAGCCTTCCAGTGAAAGGAGGGGAAAGGCAAGGCAGGCGGCCGCCTGGACTTGGTACAGCTGCAGGAGCGGCCACTGCAGGAGCGAGCCGGACTTAGCAGACTGCACTGCTCTTTCGAAAAAAACGGATCCCGGGCAATGCTTTCATTTTCTAAAGGACGCTACCGTGGAAGCTTTGAATTTCACAATAAACTTATTGAAACAAACTTATGCCTTTTATTGAGGGTAGGGGATTTTTATCTGGGGGGGGGCAGTAAAGGGTGTTTCTGGTAGTTGATGGATCTTATGGCACCTTTCTGTTGAGGCAAGAAGCTGCAGCCTCCTGGGGCTGGCGGTGGGTGAGGGGATGCTGGCGAGTAGTAAAGGGGAGGACTCGGGCGAGTACTGTTTGAACCTATCTGGAAGACTGCAAACTTGCAAGACAGGAGTATACTTGATAAGGCATCCCGGTGCAGAAGCTCAAGGCTTGCAATCCAATCCGATAACAGTGACTTCTGCCTCTAGTACCTCCCCTCCCCCGCTCCGCCCCTCCCCCACCTTTGCCTCGACAGCTGCTTATCTGAACAGCTTGCGGGAGGCCCTGTGCCTTCCAATACAAAGAGCTTGCCTTCTGCAACTCTGCCCTTGGTGTGGTGGCTGTGGATGGGGGCGGGTTGCTCTAGCTTTCAGGAACTTTCTCCTTTTAATTGCTCTGACAAAGCTACGCTACTAAAGTATTAATATCAAATATGACACCAGTGAGTGCGTTTTAAGTATGAATCATCATTTTGTCACAGCCGTGATGGAAGTTACAGTATCTTAGCAGAAGTTGGAAGGCACCGTCTATATAAATAGGAGTGAGCCAGTCTGAGTGGGGTGGGCATCTGCTAGTTCCTATTCTCAGTGCTTCTGCCCACATCAGTGAGGGCTGCTGCTATCCACAATTCTTTTTAAAGGAGGACAAACGCTTGGGAGCCAAGATTATCTTTTGAGAAGGATCTGGGGGAAACGTCCCAGTGAGAGGACTTTTTCTGTAGTTTAGTGCTTCTGGCTTTCACTGCGAATTCCAGGCTGTGCTGACGGATGGGGAAAGCCCACGTGGGGCTTTCTTGCTGTCAGCTCCGCTGCCCGGCAGAGCTGGAGCCTTCGGGGAAGGGAGGGGTGGGGTGCTGTTTTTCTAAGAAGGCCATTGGGCTGATTTACCAGCAGTGCTTAGGGAGGCTGGTTTGCCGGTTGAATGCCACTTTAAAAAACGCCACAGCACATTCTGGAAGCCTGTGCAAGGCAACAGGAAAAGTGCAGGAGTACGCGGACACTTCCTGTAAGGAAAGCATGCCCTTTCTGCTCCACACCGACTCCAGTGAAAGAATGCAGCCACAGTTGTGCCCAAATAGCATCGCTGTTTCACTTGGGCATTAAGTTTTCTCTTTAGGTGGCAGAGTAGACCTGCATGCTGGTAAAAATGACCTCTTGCCATAGTGTTCAGCAGAATACTGCGGGCTAGCAGACCCTTTTAGGACATTGAGCTGGCAGTCGGTAGTAAACTCGGCTTTCTCTGATTGGGCCTTACTTTATGGCCACCTGTTAGAGTTTTAGAAGACAGGAATTTTCAGGAGGGAGTGGGGGTGGGGAGCAGGAATGCAGGGTTGTAGGGCTAGTGGCTGGGAGGGGATGATTGTGGCCAGACTTTGTGCTGAATTCTTTACGTATGTTAATATTACCTTTTTTCTTTCTTTTTTTTTTTTTGGTTTTTCGAGACAGGGTTTCTCTGTATAGCCCTGGCTGTCCTGGAACTCACTCTGTAGACCAGGCTGGCCTCGAACTCAGAAATCTGCCTGTCTCTGCCTCCCAAGTGCTGGGATTAAAGGCATACACCACCACTGTTGAACTAATCAAGAGGGGATAAAATAAATTATACGGTGTGCAGTTGTTCAGGCAGGGTCTCGGCCTCAAACGCAGCAAGTAGTTAAGGATAACCTCCGCTTCAGCTGCCCGTCAGCTCCCAAGTGCTGGAATGGCAAGTGTGGACCACCACACCCCACTTTGTGCAGAGTTGAGGATGAAACCCAGGCAAGCTCTCTACCAACACACACACCACATCCCTGTCCTTCAAATGCATGGAGTTTGCAAACATTGCATTGCATGCTTACAGTGACCATCGGTGAATATGCATGGATAAACCCTAGATCCATGCTAAGCGTGACATAAATGTCCAGGCGAGGAACATGAGTGTTGAGCCCAATGCTCTGCCTCTAGAAAGCACTGAATGAGTGTTAATGACTTAAAAGCTAATGGCAAAAGAAAAAAAAAAAAAAAAAAAGGAAAATGTAAGAGCCACAGAAAAAATGGGTGAGCAGTCTGGGCCACCACTGCAGTGCTGAGGTGCTTGCAGCTTGTAGGCTGCAGGCTAATTCCAAGGCGCTTGCAGCTTGCAGGCTGCAGGCTGATTCCGGAAAAACACCTGTTTTCATGGGAGACTTTTTTTTTTTTTTTCATTTATAAAAGTTACAAATCCATTTGGAGAAAACTTGCACAATGCAAAAACTAACCAAGAGACATTGTAGCCCAGCAGGGACACACATGGGGTTTGCCTCTGTGGTTTGTATCTTGCAGACACAGGAGCACACTGTATCTGCTTTTGCTACTTTCCTTTTCAGTGAGCAGTCTCTTGCAGACCTCTTGGAGGGAGTGACTTCAAAGGCTACAACCAGCTCAGGGGTGACAATACACATTTCAGTCTATGATCTAGCTGATGAGTCTTCACCTGTATGTAGTATTTGCCAAACAAGACAGACACCTGGAGCTAGGGATATCGCCCAGTGTTTAAAGTGTTGTAGACAAAGAATTCAAGCCCCACAACCCATGTTAAAATGTCTGAGCGTGGTACTATGGACTTAAACCCCCAGCACTGGGTAGGCAGAGACAGGAGGATCCCTGAGTCTGGCTGGCCAGCCAGCCTAGCCTCTGATGAGATCCAGGTTACTAAGAGACTCTGTCTCAAAAGGAAAAGGTGGCTAGGGCTAGAAAGATGGCTTAGTGGTTAACAGTGCCCACCCAGGCATTTTACAATTGCCTGTAGCCCCAGCTTCAGGGATCTGATGTTCTCCTCTTCAGGATTCTAAATGTCCAGTGTCTAAAACAGACCTGTAGCACTGCTCTGGAGCAGGAAAAGTCAATCACGCTGACCTTTTATTGTAAAACCTGCCTTAACATTAGATGACTGCTGTAAAATTTGCCCTGGCCCACTTCCCAAAGATGAGACAGATACAGAACTGGTGACTGGGCTGTTGAGGTAGCAGAACAGGCAGAGTACTTGTCACCAAGCCTGACGACCTGGGGACCTGATTCTCATCCCCAGAACCCATATGGTAGAAGGAAGGAACAGACTTGTGTAAGTGTGCTGCCTCCCCATGGGCACATACACAAGATCAATAAATTAAAGAAAGAGTAAGCTAATTGAAACTAAAACAGAACTGGGGGATGCTGGGAGGGCCAGGCAGCCCTGTCCATGCAGAGCTCAGAATGGTGTCTACTCAGGGAGCCAGTGCCTCCTTCCCCGGGGGAAGTGACATGACAGAAGGATCTCCACCATTTATTGTAATTCTAAAGGTCTGAATTCTGGCATTGAGCACTTCATTAAAACATTCACCCCAGTGGGAAAAAGCAAAAATTAAATTTTCCAGATGAAGAGCAAACCAAACAAGGCTGGGAAGACAACTGAGACAATAGACTTTTTAAAAAAATCTATTTTAAAAAAGATTTTGGGGGTTTACCATTGGTTTTCTAGGCTATCAGCCCCCTGAACTTTTCATTCAGGTATGTAGCTATTCTGACAAAGTAGAAGATATTTTAAAGAGAGATTCTAGTGATATCAGACTCCTGAAACTTCAGGTCCCAAAGAATTAAAATTTCCCCAAGAATTCCATGTTGATGGAAGGGAAGGATGAAGCCCTAATATCAGAGGAGGAATTTGCCTCCCCAGAAGAGATTTCACAGAGTTCTGATAACTTATCAGACCACCTTGAAGGACAGACTGGAACCTAGAGATGGCTCAGTGATAGGTGCGACCTCACCCAGGTCAGGCCCACTTAGCTGTGCATACCTCTTGCCTTTATCGAAGCTAAACAAAGCTAAACCTCATGTCAGGACCCCAGGGACAGGCAATGGGGATCACTGGATCTCAATTTTTCCCTTTCTCTGATGTGGCCACATTGAATAAATCACCCTTTTCTGCTTTTCATGACCACTTGATGACTTACTTAGTGATCTCCAGATAGGTGGCTGAGCCTCGCTTGCTGGGGTTGCTGGAGAGGGGGACAGGTTCTAGTTCTACCTACCAGCTCCAGTAACTTGTTGCTTCGAAAGGTCCAAAGGAAATAGTCCTTGCACAGGCCCCATGGGAGCTCTATGACTTGACTGGGGACAGTGAAAGCATGGTTTCAAATGGCATGCCTCAGCTCAGATGCATGTGGTTGGATGGAAGAGTGGCCAAGCTGACTGCAAAGACACAGGGACAATGGGGATTGTGGGGTGCCGGCAACCGTATCAGGGCTTTGGTGTCTGACCTAGAGCAAATTTACATTTGGCCTTTGGAACTTGCCCTGCTTTTAAGTTGAATTCAAGCCTTTATCTTCTAAGACTTGCCAAATTATTTCACCCCTCTAGTTCAAAACAAGCTCTCCAGGAAAGGATGAAGGCTGCCTGGGGGTGGTGGGGTGGGGTGGTGGTGGTGGTGGTGGGAATTCTAAGAGGAGGCTGGGTATCCTTAGAGCACCTGGCATCCAGCCAACCAAGGCAACAGAGTTTAAAATAATTTTATTTTTTTCTGTTTGCAGCATCTGGGCTTTGATGAACGCCGGCTGGCTTTCTTTAGCTCAGTGTTGAGCATGGCTTTCCCTTCAGTCCTGGTCAGGCTGGACCGTGTATACAGGGAGTGTCTGGGGCAGGTTCCAGTGTCTTCAGGACCACCTGCCCCTCACTGATCTCACCTTGAAGGCACCGTGTTGAAAGCAGTGCGAAATAGCGCACCAGGGAGACCTTTTCCCTCACACAGTGGCTAATCGTGTGAGATTCCTGCAGGCCACTGAAAAAGATGTCACCGCTCACATTCCTGTCGTTTTAGTGTTTCCAGGGCCGTCTCCCATTTATCCCTGCTCTCTGAATTCTCTGCAGTCCAGCCCTTCCCAGAACGTGGCTGTGTGCTTTCTCAGGAGCTGATAGTACCTTCCTTCCGGATCTCTTTCCTCTATCTCAGCCCCTCCGCCCTTTCTCTCCTGCTGGGTGCCAGGCTCCGGAGAAGTGGATCCCCTCCCCCAGGGCTGCTGCTACTCTCTGAGCTAAGTCTGACTCTGGGGATCTCTCCGGCAGAGGCTGACAGTTCGCCCCTGCCTAGAACCCTTGCAGACCCCTTGCTCATGTCTACTCCTTTGCCTTGGTGTTCCGGAGTCGTCTCCTCTGACTCATCAGGGCTCTCCTTGTGCTGTGAGCCCTGCCCATATAGAGAGGTCCAGTCTGTGCTGGGACAGACAGTGACTCAACCCCAGATCCTCTTGGCCAAAGGCCTCCTGCGGAGCTCCACACTTATCCTTTCTCCACGACCTCCTTTGAGGATCGGGCTCTGGGCATAGCAGTGTGGCTGTGGTGACAGTGACCGGGTCAGATGGTGAGGAGGAGGTGGTCTTCTGTGGGCTTAGTCCGACTACCTCCTTGCCTCCTGGGGCTGTCCCTGCCGTTCCTACTACTTCCTCAATTGTCCGGATTGCAGATCCTTCCCTACACTTAGGGTTGCTTAGTTACTAGGCAACAGGAAGTCTCTAGGTGAGAGCAGCCTCAGGAGCGTGTTCAGAGGAGGTGGGTCTTCTGAAACCCTGGCTGAGGTGGCTTCCAGGCCTTGGCCTAGGAGCAATGATGGAGGCAGATCTCAGCATCCGTGACAGAGGGGCTGGAGGCTTCCAGGATGTACAAGCTGCCTGAGGCAGGTGGAGGGCTGGGAAGAGTAGCCAATGGAGGGCTGGGCCAGGGGAGGTGTTGGAGTCTCTCAGCCCCTGACTCTCAGCCCTTGCAAGAGGCAACAAGCACACAGAGTACCATGCTGGCCTGAAACAGCGCCAGGTAAAAAAATCAATATTGCAGTTGCCAAGTGAGTCTTTGAACTTTAGGGGAACAGAACACGGTGTTGCTGGGAGAACCGAGTGGGCTGCCTTCCTGGTTCTTTCCCTCAAGGAACAGACACTTCTGGACATGAGACTTTGTGTCTCAGGCTGACAGCAGATCTTCCAACAATACCCTTGTACCTGGCTAACACTGCTAGGCTGGGAAGGCCACATGCAGGGTTCTCTCTACCAAGAAGCACAAAGAGTCAATAAAATCTGATTCAGAGATGAGTAGGTTTCGAGACAAATGTCATAAACGAAGTCCTTGAAGTCCAGGAGTCTGTTTCTTCAGTCCTGTCATTATCAGGACAGGTAGTGATCTCTGAGCGTGGATGAGAGGGCGGCTGTCCCCCGTGCATCTGCTGCTGTCTGCTGGACCTGAATGCCAGGTTGGACAGATGACATTGCCATCAGCACAGTGGCATTCCAGGTGACACTCACCAGAAGGTAGAGCTCTGTCATGAGCCTGTGATGAAAGCCAACTCTGTGCATTCTTCCTCAGATGATTAAAGGGCTTTCCAGATGTGGCTAAGGTTACTGGGCAGTGTGTCTGAAAAGAGAGAGAGATGCTCTCCTGGGAGATGCATCTAGTCTCATGCGCCTTAAAGAGCAGCGGTAGAGAAGGGAGTTGGAGGCTGTAGGTTGTATCTATCTATCCATCACTGCTGCCTTGGAAGAAGAAAGTAGCTAGGAAGCAGCGAATGGGGGTGGCCCTTAAAGACAGGATGGGTGGACTCTTGCTGACACCCCACAGTGTGAAGAGGACCTAATTCCTACTCACACAGGGAACCTCAACAATACAGTTGGGTCCTACCTCAAACTCCCCAGAGCCTAGCACATAGCTTGGTTTTTCCTGGAACTCTCTCTGCCTAGGTAGGTACCTTCCCAGCCTGGAGTCTGACCCATGGCCCCATAAGAAATGCCACAGGAACTGTTCAAAACTGGGTTTGTGGCAGTATGGCCAGAAGCATCAGTGTCCTTTTTATTTTTAATTGTGAGTGTGTGTGTGTGTGTGTGTGTGTGTGTGTGTGTATGTGTGTGTGTACTTGAGTGCAATGCCTGCACAGGCCAGAAGAGTGCTGTATTCCTTGGAGCTGGAGTTACAAGCAGTTGTAAAAGGCCCAATCTGGGTGATAGGTATCGAACCCAGGTTCTCTGCGACAGCCTCAGCACTCCTAAGGGCTGAGCCATTGCTCCAGCTCCGTCCCCTTTGCTGCCCTCACTTTTCTTTGGTTGTTCATAGACTCCACCTGTACAGTGCCACAAACCTCTGGTGCTCCCTCACTGGTCCTGAACCCCCATCCTTCCAGGCATCTTTCTTTTCACACTCTTGGGGGGTGTTCTCCAGGGTCTCTACACATGCATGTTGTGTTTTCTTGGAGGATCTGCAGATGAAAAAAACCAGCATCAGAATTCAGCCAAGTTCAAGAAATAACAGGACGGCTCTTCTGCATGTACCCTGGAGTGACTGCTTGAGCAGAAGACATTCAGGGCCAGTCACAGAGATGACAGGGGGGCAACATGGCAGCCTCAGGCCAGCCTCAGGGCTAGCTCCGTCTTAGCTCCATTTAGTTTCATTCTATTGTTCTGCTAAAAATCCGTGGGAGCAAAGGGTCTGTCTGGTTTATCCTTTCCGATCACGGTCCATCATGAAGAGAAGTCAAGGGCAGGAAGTCAAAACTTGACAGCCTGCTTGCTATTCCAGGTAGCATTACCTCTAATCAGGGAATTCGCTCACACCAAGGAAGAGAGAGCAGAAACCTTGGGGGATGCTGCTTGCTTGCTCATGCTGGTCCATTACCAACTAGATGCTAATAAAGAAATGGTGCTCTCCGACGTGACATGTCTACCTTCCCAATGCTGCGACCCTTTTACACAGTTCCTCAAGTTGTGGTGACCCCAGCCATAAAATTACTTTGTTGCTACTTTAAAACTGCAATTTTGCTACTGTTATGAATCCTAATGTAAATATCCGATATGCGGGATATTTGATTGTACAACTCCGAGGGGGTTGCGACCCATAGATTGAGAACCACTGATCTAGGGCGTGCCTCAGTTGAGACTCTTTTAGAAGATGATTCTAGGCTGTCTCACATGGACAGTTAAAACTAACTGGGATGGCAACCAAGGGCATGGCCATAGGAAGATGGGTTGGTAGTCTCTCTCTCTCTCTGTATGTGTGTGATATTTCAACATTACTGTGGGGTCGCTGGTCTCTCTCTCTCTCTCAGTGTGTGTGTGTGTGTGTGTGTGTGTGTGTGTGTGTGATAGTGTGATATTTCAATATTACTGTGGGGTTGCTGGGCTGTTGTGCCTTGGAGCCCAGTCACCCCTACAAGAAACATCAATTCCTCTTGTTCTAGGAGTGGCGGTAGCATTCCAAGAAACGAATGCTGAAGCCACAGATAGTACCTGACTTCACATATGGTGAGTTGTCTTCTGAATGCATCCCTGTGATGAAGTTTAATTTTTAAAAAGTAGGCACCAAAAGAATAGTTAACAATAGCTAACAATGTCCAACAACTTAAATGATATTGTATAATAAAAGTCATTCAAAAACTTTAAATAGTTTTTGGGATTTTTCACGTGATCGTTTTGGACTCTGGCTGAACCAAGAAAAGAACACTGAGTGCACAGAAACTGAAACCATGTGCCCGGGGATTGCCTGTGTTGGGGGTCTTCTTCTCTCTCCCCTCTCTTCCTAAATAGGCCTTCCTTCCCCTTAGCTCGTTTCCAAGTCCGTAACCTTGCAGGTTCTGGGTGTGGGGAATGTTACATTGTCCTCATTTTGCAAGTGAGGTCGCTTGCTGCAGCTATAAATTATTGGCAGGATCCAGTCTCCTGAGCACCTGGAGCTTCTCTCATGCCCTTAGGATCCTCCCCTGCATTCTGTCCAGGACACTCTGGCCCGAGGGCCACCCCAGGGTTTTCCCAGAGCTTGGGAATTCTCCTGAGAAAGAAAAGAGCTGGGAGGAAAGACTGAACACAGCAGCTCCTCTTTTCTAGGCTGTGTGCATCTTGGCCTAATTTTCTTGTAATACCATCGGGTTAGAGTCCAGCTTTTAGCGCCCTTGTTGTTCATGACTTCCTGTGACGAGGCACAGACGCATTTGCCTGGCTCTTTAGCCCCTGGATGTGGGGAAAATAGATCAATGAGCTCCAGGAAGAGCCCAGGCCTCACTGTCTGGAAGTCCAGAGCGGCAGAACCCAGACAGTTATGGGAACACTCACAGAAAGGATGGCAATGCTTGCTTTCTCCTTCAGTGGGTCTCTGATCCTGTAAGCACTGACTGAGCTGATTGCATACTGAGTGACTGATGCGGCTTTACTCTGTCACTTCGAAGGGATGTGGGATGCACTGCCTGTTTTCAGCCTTCAGAGCTGGTTGTGGGTTGAGGTTTATAAGCCTGTTGTGTGGTGGTTTGAATCGATCCCATTTTAATAAATTTTATTATTGTTATTATTGTTGCTGCTGTTGGTGGTGGTGATGTGTGTGTGTGTGTCACAGTGTGCATATGGAGGTCAGAAGATAAATTTTGGGTGACAGTCTTTCTCGTTGTTTTGTCTACCCTGGGCACTCTGTCACTGAAGCCCTCATAAGCTTCCTCTCTCCACTTCTTATAATAGAAATGCTGGCCTTACAGATGTGCAAACCCACGCCATCAGGATTCTTTTTCAACATCGATCGCAGGGATTGAACTCCAATCATCTAGCGAGCGCTTTTACCAATGGGCCATCTGTTCAGTCCTTTGATTCTAATTTCTGACACTGGTGTCTATCCCCACCCAATTATGGTGACCTGGTTCATTTACCTTTTGTCTTTCTAGATTTGTTACTTTTATTTATTGTGTGTGTGAGTGTATGTGTGTGTGCATGTGTGTGTGTGTTTGTGTGTACATACAAGGGTATGTGTTTGAGTGCAGTGTCATTGTTATCAAACGCCAGAAAAAGACTTTTGTCCCTGGAGTATTCATGCTTGAGAACCCCTGCATGTGAGTGCTGGGAACTGAACTTAGTTCTTCTGCAAGAGGAGTTTTCATTTCTTCTTCCTCTTTTTGATTTATTTTTATGTGTTTGCATGGCTGTCTATGTATGTAGGCCAGAAGAGAGGTCAGCTCCTCTGTAGCTGGAGTTACAAGGTGGTTCTTAGCTGCTCAGTGTGGGTACTGGGAACAGAACTCGGGTCCTCTGGGAGAACATCAAGCACTCTTAACACTGAGCTGTCCCCTCAGCCAGGGCATGCCCTTCTTTGAAGTGTGAGAGTCAGATGATTCGAACTTGCCTGGAATATCATTGCCACAAAATACAAGCAGGCAGAATGGCAAGAAACAGCAGGACTGCAAGGGTGAGAGGCACACTGGAGGAGGAAGGGCCATCCTTCAAGGAAGGATGACTCAGGGCTTCAGAGCAGTTCAGGGAACTGCTGTCTGGGAGCAGGCGTCTGATGCAGAGATTCCAGGAAGCAGGAGGCCAGCTTTGCGCTGCTCTGTTGTCAGGGATCCGTCGAAAGCCATCGACACTCACTTTCTGTCCTGAGATTTCCACAAGTCCTGATTCTGTGAGGCCAGAACAGTGAAGCGGACCAAGTCCTGGGGGCCTAGGCCATCAGAAGGTCATCTGGGCTGACTGGGAATTTGGAGGGTGCTGTGGTGTGGATGCTGACTGTCCCCAAGAGGTTCATGTTTTGGAGACTCAGTCCCCATAGTGATGCTATTGGATGCCATGGGTCCTTTGGAGAGGGTGTTTCATGGAAGGTTTTTAGGTCACTGGGGTCATGTCCTCCAAAGGTATTATGAGAGACTAGCCTCTTTCTTCTTCCTTCTTTTTGTGTATGTGTGGTGTGTGTGTGTGTGCGTGTAGAAGCCAGGGGTTGCCATGGGGCATCATCCTCAATTCCTCTTCAGCCACTGTTAATGAAATAGAATCTCACCTTAGCTAGGCATCACCTAGCTGCCCTAAAACTTTCTGTAGAGACTAGACTAGTCTTGAACCACAGAACTCTGCCTGCATCTGCCTCCTGAATGTTGGGATTAAACCATCTTGATCATGACTATGCCTTGCCCTTCACCTTCCTTTCTGAGACAGGATTTCTCACTGCAGCCTGCTGGTTCAGCTAGACTGGCTGGCAGACAATCCCCAGGGATCCGCCTCACTCCACTTACCGCTGATGCCTTTGGCTTTTTATGTGGGTGATAGGGATACAAACTCAGGTTCTCACGCTTGTGTGACAATTGTGCTACCCATTGAGCCATCTCCCCAGCTCTTCTTCTTGATTTTCTGATGTCACCATGAACAGCTTTTCTCCGATGCACACCTCCTCACGGCGGAGTACCCACCACAGGTCCAAAGCAACGGTGCAAATCTACCATAGACAGGAACCAAAGCTGTAAGCCAAAATGGACCTTTTTTTCCCTTACAAGTTGCCTACCTCAGATATTTTCTTACAGCAGCAGACAGCTGACTAACACAGGGGAGTCCCAGGCAGTGCTGATGCCCAAGATTCCTGGGCATGGCAGATAAGAGAAAGAGCTGACTTTGGTTTAACTGGGGGTAGTAGGTGCAGCCGCTGCTTTCCTTCTAGGTGTTCCTCAGTCCTCAGGGGATGTGTTCTCTTCTCCAGAGGAGCAGAGAAAAAGCTATCAACCATGGATATAAAAGCTGCAGCAGCCAAAATGGAAGGTGGGGGAGCAGGAGCAGCAGGAGCCTCCGCTAAGGGAACCCCTAGCTGCTTATTCACACCCAGGCCCCATTCTGTATCCTAGTTACATCCCTGAAGAAGCAGGTAACTAAGGCAGGGGGACCACTTCATCTCAGAGCCCATCACAACATGAAGGCTCTGGCAGCTGGGGTGGTGTCTGAGACAGGCTCTACTCACGCTCTGCTTGAATTCCACCCACAGCATGTGTAGTCTATGTGAGTAAGGCTGGACTGCAGGATGTAAGGGGTTCCAGGCCTCAGTGAGAACCACAGGAAGTAGCTGTTCATCAGCAGTCAGAGCAAATTCAAAGGTCAGCTGCCACTGGAAGAGGCTGCCTGTGGTTTAAATGCACACCTTAAAGCAGTGGCTCTCAACCCTTGGCTATGTTAGGAGGTGGGGACCTTTTGCTAGCTTTTTTATGGGGATTAATGTCTATTAAAGAAAAGCAGGATGAAGGGAATTCGGTGCACTCTCTGCCTTTTGTTCTGTTATGGTTTGAATATGAACTGTACGGTGAAATATGTCTGTCCTCAGTTCCCTGTTGTCCGAGTTCCTCCCCACCCTGCATACTCACGGGCTTGAACATCTGGCTCTCAGCTAGGGGTGTTCTTTGGAAAGGTTGTGGAACTTTTTAGAGGTAGAGACTCACTGGAGGATGAATGTACTGGGGGTGGGCCTTAAGGTCTTATAGTGTAACCCCACTTCCTGTTCCCTCTCGGTTTCCTGACTGCAAATACAATGCTTCCCATTCCTGCCACCACACCTTAGCTGCTGCTGCCATGATTGGATGAATCTCCTTCAGATTAAATATCAGAATAAAGCATTTCACCTTAAATGCCTTATTAGATAAATGTCAGAATAAAGCATTCCACCTTAAATGTCTTGTTAGATATTTAAAGTGACTAACACCTGTTCCTCTTGCCCTATGAAGACATGGTATTTCTCTTCTAGAGACCCCAGCAGCAGGGAACCATATTGGAGAAGCCCTCACTGGACATGGAACCTGATGGTGTTCCTGATAGTGGATTTGTAGTGTCCAGAGTTGGGAGACACAACTGTCGTTTGTAAGTTACCCACCTCAGGGTATCTCATTATAGCTGCACATTCCTCAATAGAACAATAGGTCCTGGCCAAAGTCTGACTCCTAGGTGCCTTTTGTGGTGGGGAAGCAGGATGCTGCTGTATTGAAATCATAGCAATCAACCAGGATGATACCAGCAGCTACCACATAGCGACTGCACCAGGCAGGGGAGGTGGTGTCTGCTGCTGGGGCATCTCAGGAGAGAGGTTGACTTTTTGGTTCATAGGTCACAGCAGTGCAGCTCTGACTGGGAGGCTGACCTCACCTTTATCAAGTGGCATGGGACCCAATGGGACAAATGCATACAAAGTGGCAGGACAGCTTCTGCTGAGGCTGGGTATGGTGAGGCCTGCTCCAGGTTGTCATGGTTTCTGTCAAGGGGTTTTGAGATGGGGAGTGTTCATTTACCCAAGATTAGAACTGGGGTGTCTAGGAGCCTCCTCTATGCACACCTTTATCACTTAGAGAGAAGTGGGAACTAAGTGAGAAGATTCCCCAAGGTTCGTGTGTAGGCTTAGATTTTTCAAAACCTACTTTTAATAAGGGTTCTTAAATGCTTTAATCTCTCTTCTAACCTACCAAACACCAGAGGTAATAGAAAAGAAAGGTTACTAGGATACAAGGGAAGTAGACCTGTTTGGAAATAGTTCTTTGGAGCAAATCCAATCTGCACTGTCAGGAAATCAGCAGTTCAGTTCAGATGCAGCAGCAGCAGCAGCAGCAGCGGCAGCTCGATCCATTTGCAAGCACCATTCATACTGGATCAACGGCAGGTTGATCCAGAAGAAGCCGAGAGGCTCTGCGGTATGCCTTTTAGAAATAGTTCTTCGGGAAGATTTCAATCTCCAATTTTCAGGATACCAGCAGTCCACTTCAGTAGTGTCAGGGTAGCAAATACCAATCAGCAGTGGTGGCACGGCCCAGCAGAAACAGCCTGGTGTCCTCCGAGTCGGCACAAGTCAGCGGGAGCAACCAGGACCAGCAGGGACACCAGAAGTTCTCTGTCATGCCTTTCTCAGTGAAGTAAAGATCAGGGAAGGCGAAGATGAGAGACCAATGAAGTGGTGCAAAGCTAGCTATGCCACCCTGCTGTCACTGTCCATTGAGTTCTATTTATACTCCCTCCAAACATCACGTGTCTCCCACGGATCTTGTGTCAGCAAAACAGCATGTGAGTCTGTCTTAGCAAAACTCCACATGAGTCTGCATCAACTGACATATCCAGAAACTTCCACTTTACTCTACCAATCAGCCCGAGTCTGAGGAAGCGGCCAGAAGCTTCCAGAACACCATCAGAAGTTTTTTGGTGCATTTCTTTCTATGAAGTCATGTGGAAGGTTTTGGGGCCACTTCTAGAAATTTGGCCAGAATTTGTCATTGGGCCAGGACACAGACGTAGGCTCAGGCAGGAATTTGACACTGGTCTAGGACTAGGAAATAGGCTCAAGATGAATACAGTGGAGGAATGTGTTCTTTGTGTCTTGATGGGTCTTGTTAAGACCCTGAATAAAGTAATCATGGGACCTTGGCCGATGCTTTGTTTGTTCCTTACCTACCCTGTTTATGCCTAAGGACTGACCATACTCTTTGTATGTACCTAGAATGATATAAAAGCAGACTGGAAAAAAAAAAAAAAAACCGTTTCAGCCTCAGCCCTGGCTGGAGTCATGTTCCAATGTTGTCTAGCTGTCTTTTTCTTTTCAAGCCTCACTCCCTCCCTGGAGACCCTGTTGACTGACTGAGCTGGCTTGATCAAACAGTGACCAGTAAAGAATGGTAAGAAGTACCAATGCCAACCAGCATCATCCGCTGTCTGTTGGGTTATATTTCTATTCCTTTTAAACATTTTTTGTTCTTGAATATGTCTGCTTTAGCAAAACATCCTTTCCCCTGTGTGCCCAGACAAAACATCATTTGACATAGCTTTCTTTCCAAAGAAACCAGAAGTTTCCACTTTACTCATGCCAGATGCAAGCATGAGATTGCTAGGCCTAGCTTCTATGCCCCTGCAGCCCATTTATCTTCCCCTTGCTAGTCAGATCAATGGAAGCAACTATGGGCACCATTGCAGGTGCCTCCCACTGTAACACAGAGAGTGACACCCTAGGAAAGGAAAGGCCTGGTTTCTCCCCAGGGCTTTTTCCAGGGGCTGGGAGTGTGGAGCCAGGACTGGGCCCTTCTCCCTGGAGGATATGTTTATCTGGTTCTCTCTGGCTCTGGATGGCTGTTCAAGGCCTTGTAGTCTCAACCCTGGCTTCCTTAGCCTTTCCAGAACCATTTCTCCTCTCTGAATAGCACTCTAATGGGACGACTGTCCTTGGGGGGCTGGGACTGGAGGAGCTTTGCTCAGCTATGACTGTCTTGGTTAATTTTCTCATCTCTTTTGGAAAATATTGACAAAATCCATGTAAGAAAGGAACTGTTCATTCTGGCTCACAGTTCAAGGACAGGGTCTATCAGGGTGGGAAGCCATGGGGGCAGGAGTGTGAGGCAGTCAATCATACTGCACTCATAGTCAGGAAGCAGAGAGTGATGAGTGCTGGCACTCAGCTCCATACCACTTTCTACTCTGTCTGGAACCAGCACACAGAATGGTGCTACTCACCATTGAGGGAGGGGTCTTCCCACCTCAGTTAACCCAATCCAGAAAATCCCTCACAGAGATTTGGTTCCATGGTGATTCTAAATCCCATCAACTTGGCAGTCAAGGTTAAACACTGGAGAGGCCATCTTGTTCTCTGGCCATGCCTTGATCTCAGTGTCTCCTAATGACAAATGCAGGTGCAGCTGAAAAGTCAACAGGACAGATTATGCTTGATTAATAAGCTTTCGCATAGCAAAGAAAAATAATCACTAGGGCGAAGAGAATGTAGGGTGAGCTTTGACAGCTATCCAGTTCACTAAAGATTAATATGCAGAACACATCTGAAACTCAATCAGCAACCACCACCCCAAGTGAGCTGACCAAGGAATAGGAAAATGGCATAGGTACACAAGGACGGAAATACCATAAGGAGAGCCTTTAGTTTGCATTACTTTGTAGAATAACTAAAATAAATAAGTAAATAATGGGCAAATGAAATGAGTAGCACTTCTCCAAAGAAGACATGCAAATGGCCTATGGAGTATATGAAAATATATTGAATGCCAAGTGATTGTCAGAGAAGTACAAAACTGCAAAAGGGCTGGCAGATGGCATAATAGCTAAGAGCACTTGATGGTGTTCTGGAGGACCCACGTTCTGTTCCCAGCACCACACTGGGTGGTTCACCAACACCTGTCACTCCTGCCTGAGGGGACCCAATGCTGTCTTCTAACCTCCGTAGGAACCTGCATGGGCACTTGCATGCAGGTGCACACGCGAAAGGAGTCCCTCCCCCCAGTCAGAATGGCTGCTGTCAGAAATGGCAGCTGATGTAATAAATACAGGAGAATGTTCCATGCTGCCAAGAGGAATGAGAATGACTGCAGCCATTACAGAGAACAGCGTGGAGGTTATTCAAACATTGAAAGAGTAAGGCACTGTCTACCCAAGCATACGCATATCTGGGTATGTCACTACTGGAGATGAAATGGCTTATCAATGTCCCGCGAACCTCTCGCCAGCAAGAAGACACGCGACACGCAGGCCTCGTCTGCAGTTCAGCTTTATTCAGCCCTTGATGGAGGAGGAACCCCCACCCCAGAAAACAGCTCCCTTATATAACCCAATAAGCGGTGTGGCACAGCCTGATTGGTGGCTTCAGCTCATGACCTGATTAAAGAGGAGGAGCCTGCACTTGGCATACACTTTGGCGCCCTTTTATGGGTTGCACATGCGCCATGCACATGTTGTTTACAGGATGAGGAAAACCGCAGGCGGATGTCCACGCCATCTTGTAATGGCGTTATAGGGCACACATCAGAGCAGGCTGACGAAGACACACGCTTCCCACATCTCCCCTTTTTCTTTTAGTTAAGAAAAATAGGGGGGTACAAGTTAGGCACGGGCATGAGGGCTCTCAGTGTCTG
>CM052714.1:10851417-10953146 GCA_028551405.1 Uromys caudimaculatus | reverse complement strand
AGCCTGATTGGTGGCTTCAGCTCGTGACCTGATTAAAGAGGAGGAGCCTGCACTTGGCATACACTTTGGCGCCCTTTTATGGGTTGCGCATGCGCCGTGCACATGTTGTTTACAGGATGAGGAAAACCGCAGGCGGATGTCCGCGCCATCTTGTAATGGCGTTATAGGGCACACATCAGAGCAGGCTGACGAAGACACGTGCTTCCCACATATCAAAGAGAGGTCTGTGTGCCCATGTTGACCACAACTCTTTCCACAAGAGCTGGGGTATGGAATTAACCAATTGTGTCCATGGAGCAATGAGCGGCTGGAAAAGAATGTGGAATCTACAAAATGGAATATTAATTATCCATGAATAAAGAATAAAATTTGTTCTGTAATTTGAATCAAGATTGTCAGAACTGGAGGTCATTCATTATGTTAAGTGACATAGGACAGGCAACATAATGACATATACTATATGATGCACGCATGTGTGTATGCATCTATGTATGCACGCATGTATGTATGTATGTAAGTATAAGCACAAGAGCTTGATCTCTTCAGGGCTTTTTTTACCCATGCCCCAGTTCCTGACTATTGACTTGAAAGCTTGTAATTAATAAATGCTTAGGCCTTGAGCTTTGGCTCATTCCTTGACTAGCTTGGAACTGAACTATCCTGTTTATACTGTTCTATGTCTGCCACATGGCTGGTCACCTCTCCTCAGTTTCATAATCTGACTTCGTCCAAGTCTGAGCAGGGAATCTCTTCCCATGCCTGACTCTTTCCCAGAGTTCCTCTCTCTCTCCCGGATGTCCCACCTTCTGTTCCACCCTTTCTCATAGACCATAAGCTTTTTATTGGCAGGTGATGCTTCTACATGGTGTATGAGCGATTATCGCACAGTCACTGGAGGCTGGGAAGGAGAAGAAGAGGACGGAGCCTTGACAACAGGTACCAAGGTACAGTTAGACCAGGACAAGAAGTGCTAGTGCTCTGAAGGACAGGTGGAGAGCCATGGCCCAACACAACTCGAATGTTGTGCAAAGAGCAAGCAGTCAGGAATTCAAAGGTTCCAAAGGTCAAAGAATACTATTTAAGAATGAGAATACCAAGAACCCAGATTGATCATTATGAGATGCACAACCCCTAAGTTATCACCAATTAAATATGACACTTATTGCTAGGTGTCAAAGAAGACAGAGGAAAAAGAGAAAGGGTAAGATCAGTAGTGGAGGTCAAGGGTCAGAGGCCAAGAAAGGGGATGCTGATGGGACCCTTTGGAGACCAGCAAAAGTGTTGTAAGGGGGTTCTGGTGGTGAAGCATGGTGGCTTAGCAGCGGCCTGGCCATGTCTCTCAGCCTTCTGGACATGCCTATTGGTGTGTTGCCAGTAGCTTCCTCCACCTGTTTTGTCCTCCCAGGCTCTGTTTCAAGGTCCCCTGAAGTTCTGCAAGCATCTGCTGACAGCCAGAGCTCTGCCGTCTTCCCCAGGTTCTGTCCTCATCCTGCCAGCACTAGACAAAAACTAAAGGTGGTCGAGGTCCTTAGACTTGTCCCTTCTCCTTCCCACCAGGGTTATGTAACACTGGCCTTTGTGTCTCCCAGCAGGACAAATATGAACCAAATATTCCTCCTACAACCTTATGTCCCTGGCACTTGTGATATTTATTGCTCTTTTTGTCCCAGGGTTGCAAATTACTTCCAATAAACAGGGCAAAAAGAATGGCTAGTGCTTGCTTCTTGCTAAATGGCTGTGCCGTGGGAACATTGAGCCTTGAGGAATTCCCAGGCAAGGTGAAGGGCATGCAGCCTGCACACAGCATGTTCTGTTCTGAACAGGAACCTGGTGGCTCCATCCTTTGCTCAGTCTTGCATAGGTCAGCAATTAGTGGGGGAGAATTTCAGCTCTCAGGTTCTCCCAGAGCCTGTGCTGTTTGCTGTGGGGCCTGGATCTGGCAACAGAAAACAAAAGTCAGCCCTCAGCAAGAAATCTGCCAGTAGCTGGCACAGAGAGGGGCATCTTTGGCTATAGGCTGTCTTCTAGGCCACACCTGCTGGAAAGCTGACTTCTAATCTTTGTGGGTCCTGACCTATCCCAGGCTCCTCCTCTGTCCTGTGAGCCCATGCTTCACAAGGTGTTGCATGGAGACACCCTGCAGTGTGAGGCCAAGGGCTTCCCCAGTCTGCCTGCAAGACTCAGTTTCCTGTCCCTCTGTGTGAGTATGAGTTGTTCCCCTGGAAACTCACGCTGGAGTTTAGTCCCTGCTGAGAGGAATTAGTAAGAAGACTGAAACTCTGTCTGTGGGGCTCAGAGGTGGGCCTTTAGGAGGTGATTAATATTAAATAAAGACAGTAAAACCCTGGGTTGGAATCCTGGTGGCTTCTTAAGAAGACACAGACACACACACACAGATACAGACACACAGACACACACACAAATACAGACACATACACACATACACACACACAGATACAGACACACAGACACACACACAAATACAGACACATACACACATACACACACACATACACACACACATATACACACACATACACAGACACAGACACACACATACACACACACACACACACACACACACACACACACACACACACACAGAGAGAGAGAGAGAGAGAGAGAGAGAGAGAGAGAGAGAGAGAGAGAGAGAGAGAAACATGTTATCTTTCTGTCTTTCACTCTGAGATGCTCTGGCCGCCTTGGGATTTGCCAACAAGACCATCAGTTAATGAGGCTCCTGCTTTCCAAAACCACAAGACCAAAGTAACATCTTTTCCTTATTTTTTAAATTAATCCTTTAACTTTTGAGACTGGTCACATAGATGCCAGGTTGGCCTTGAACTTGTAGCCAAAACTGATCTTGACTTCTGAGTAGCTTGCATTCACCTGCCAAGGGCTGGGATTACAGGAGGACCTGCAACACCAAGTCTATGTAAACCGAGGGCTTCATGTATGTCAGACAAGCGTTCTACCAAGGGAGCTACATCCAGTCCTGAACTCTGGGCCTTCAGTTATGGCAACAGAAAGCAAATGGACACATTCCCCTAGTTGGCATGAAACTGTTTCTACCACCTGAAAGATCCTGTAGCTGTATTCAAAGATTGCTGTCAATCCATCCTTTGGGGGTGGGTTGGGCTCATGTTTTGGTTCCTTACATTTCCTGGAGGCAGATAGGCCTCTGGTCCATCTTTCCTATCCACAGCAGCACCAATTAGGGGAGATGGTACCCAGAAGCCATCACGGACCTGTCTATACCTCATCTCTTGTCACAAGGAACACTTAAAAATATCTTAGCATTTTAAACCTAACATAGAAAACATTTTAAAACAGAATTTTATAGCTGTCCTGAAAGATTCATGGGAGGAACATCAGATGGGGTCTTTGGGACCCCTAGCAAGTAAGCTCATGACATAGGGCTGTCTAGTATGGGCAGAGGAAGACTGACAAGATGGTTCAGTAGGTGAAGGTGCTTGCCTCCAAGCCTGACGACCTGAGTTCAAGTCCAGTACCCCACATAATGAAGGGAAAGAGGGACTCCTATAGGTTGTCCTCTGATTTCTATACTTGCACTCTGGGGTGAGTGTGTCCCTAACCCTTTTACACTCTCCACACACCCTCCCACAGATAATAATTAATAATTAATTAATTAGAAGGCTCAAGTCTGTCAGCTTCAGGCAGCCAAAACTGAGCTGCTTATGGAATGAATGCTTTTTGATATGTGTTGAAACATTATTTTTAAAAATAAAAATGCAAATGGGGAAAGGGAAAAGGAGAGGGAGAGGGAGAGAGGGCTGAGGGAGAGAGAGAGAACATTAGAGACCTGGGGTATCTGTAGAATCTGATTAAAAGTGGATGCTGGACAGACTCATGGGTGAAAATCCTGTTTTGGTTAGTTACAAGGGGACTTACAAAGACTCTGGGATACAAGCTGCTGTTGTTGTTGCTCTGCCTGGTCTAGTCACCAGGCCAGGGCGGGGATGTTCCGACCACTGCAGCTGGGGATTCCTGGGAGGAACCACACACCCTGGCTCTCTTGTAAATAATCTTCTTGGAAGCACAGGGAGCCAGTGTTTAGGGCCCCACACCCCCTCATCCTGAGAAGTGCTGTTCAAGGAGAGCAAGGTGACTGATCAAGGTCCCACAGCTGGGGATGACTCCTAGCTTGGAACATTCCCAGATGTTGCTCTGTGATCCTTTAGAGCTAGCTGGTCTGGGAGCTGTTTACAAGACTGGCTGCAGTGTGCAGGAGTCCTGTGTCCCAGCTGAACTTCTGCAGGAGCCAAGGAGCCTGATTGGAGGCAGAGAGAATCAGCCAGGAGCGGGCCAGCTCCCCTAGGCTGCCTGGGGCTCTGGGCACCACTGCGTCCTCAGCTTAGGTCTCCACACCAGGTTCCCAAGCGATTAGAACTGGTGAGCACAGCCTCCTTTTGGCAGGACCTCCTGTACCGCTGTTATTTTTATCTTGGTGCCTGGTTGTAGTTTACTCTTATTCTCCTGCTGCCCCGTAAACACAGCTTGCAGCCCTTTCTCCTGCTTGCTCTCTTGGCACATAAAACAGACACCTGTCTGCCTTTCTGTTCTTTCCAACCCGCTCAGTTAGGAGGGTATGAGATTGCTGGTCTTCCCGGCTGTGGGGCTGAGATGTTTGACAAGGTGCAAAAAAAAAAAAAAAAAAAAAAAAAAAAAAAAAAAAAAAAAAAAAAGAGCCAAATGAAGTCCTTTTCACATTCATCTCTGGCGTGGCTAGGCTCAGCTCAGAGAGCACAAGCCCGGGAGGGGAATGAGCCCAGGCAGCCCCAGAATGGATGAGGTGGCTGCTGCCCGTGTGTTTTGATGATGAAACTGTTGGCGCTCCTGAGCAGCTTGCCTGGTATCAGAAGCCCTGGGAGTCTTTGTTTCTTGGAGGTAATGGCTTTTCTCCTTGGATTAACTATGCAGCTGGACCCTGTCAGGCCAAAGTGCATTGCAGGCTGCCCTGCCTAACTACCTGCTTTCCCTTCTCTGAGGGCCTGCCTACCACCCAAAATATAAAATAAAAGGTAATTAGGTATAGGACTGTAGTTTGCTTGCTTGGGACCTCTGCTGGGAGAATTGACTTTGCTATGAAGGACTTTTTGTTCACTGGGCCTAACTTTAAAGGGTAGAGCTGAGAAAACACTGAGTGCTAGGGGATCTCGGCTCTGGGTTTGCCCTAGGATTCTCTGCTCAGGGTGCGGAGTCAGGCACCTTATAGCTTGGTTTCTGAGACACACACATTTGAAATTCTGAGTTTATCTGTCCCTAGTCTATTAGGAAGAGCCTCCATTTCACCCCTACCCTGCTTCTTGCTCTTCTCCAAGTTCCTGAGATTTTCAGATAGGTGCATACAGAGTATGTTTTGTGTATTGGTTCTTACTGGTTGCCTTGACATTTTTTTCCTAAGGGGCTGTAAACCCCTGTGGGCAGGGCCAGTGACATGTTCCTCCCAGACACATCCTGGACTCAACAGGAACAAGATGTGCCCTAATATACTTATGAGAGGAGCAAGAACACTCAAAAAGTCAGTGCAGAAATCCCATTTATTTCTTCCAGACACTGGACAGTATTCTGAGTATGCAAAGTATGAATCCACCTGTCCCCTTCCCCGTGCACCGTGTGGTGCCCTTAGCACTCGGGAAGGGCAGGTAAGGGGCAGAGGCTTGGACATAGGACTTCAGCATACGGACCTACTGAGGACCTCAGCACAGGGAGCCAGTGTGCTATGTTCTTTCGGGGTTCTCCAAGGGCTTCTCCCTTACGGCACTTGGAAGCACTGGAGATCTCCGAGGGACATTCTAAAAAGATGTTCTGTTTGTTCTCAGTGGGCATTTACAGCCACATGGGCTGATTCTGTTTCAGGCATTTGGGAGATTTCTGTAGGCTGGGTGCCTGTACTAGACAGTGCAGGAACTGGGGTGGGTCAGAAGATGTCCTTGGGAAAGCTGGGAGCCTACTGGTGGCTATAGTCTAGGAGTAGAGGGGCTCAGGGATGCTTAAAGACCAGCGTGTGAGCTCCCCTGTGCTTGGATGTGGATATTGTTGAGGAAAGATGACCCAACAACCATGTCCAGTGGCCACATTCTTCTACATTTGGGAGTATAGAGTCAAACTTGAGGTGGACACAGCCCATGGGGGTTTAACTCATATTCATTTAACTGAGAGGGACTGGACGGTCACTGTCTTAGTTACGGTTTCTGTTGTTGTGAAGGCACACCATCATGACCAAGGCAATTCTAATAAAGGACAACATTTCATTGAGGTTGACTTATAGGTTCAGAGGTTCAGTCCATTATCTTCAAGGCAGGAAGCATGGCAGTGTGCAGGCAGACATGGTGATGAAGAAGCCTCTGAGAGTTCTACATCTTGAACCAAAGGCAGCCAGGAGAAGACTAGCTCCCAGACAGCTAGGATAAAGGTCTTAAAGCCCACCTCCACAGTGACACACTTCCTCCAACAAAGCCACACCCACTCTAACAAGGCCACACCCTCTCTTACAAGGCCACACTTCCTAATAGTGTCACTCTCTGGTCCAAGCATATTTAATCCACCACAGTCACTACAGACACATGGATAAGGGTAACCTATTGCATAAGGAGGAAGCAGAGCAGGTGCCCCACCTCTTTGGATTCCATGATTTTCACACTACTACATGGTGGGTGATCCTCTAGCAATGGTAAGTCCTTTCTCTGGAGCTCAGAGTAACATGGTAATAAACTGTCCTTGTTGCAAGCTGTCAGTGATGTGTGCTGTTTTAGCTTCAAGCAGAACCGAAGCTCTTGTGTGTAACCCTTTCCACTGGGTCACTGGGCTTGTCTGCCAGCATGCACTCTGGCATATTTGGCTGCAGCCCAAGCTAACTTTCAGCAAAGCCATTCATGATGTTGTGAGCATGTGCCCCGATGACGTCATGGTGAAGGACTGCCCAGTGCCCTAGAGATGGGATGCTGCCTGCCTGTTGACCTCTCTAGTAGCTCAGTGGCACATGGCTTAATTCTGGGGAAAGGTTAATGCATCAGACTGTCTAGAGCAAAGAACCTCAAGAGACTGAAGTGTCCTCTGGGAGGAGGTAGGGAGATGCAGGAGACTGGGTAGGGTTGAAGGCTCAGCATGGTCCCGCTGTCCAGTGTTCAGTTATTCTTTGCTCTGAACACACTTTGACTTTCCTTATAGATCACTTCTTGTCCATGACAAGACTCTCTGGGGTCTAAAGTCATATGAACAATGGGTCAGAGGAGGCTTATTTCTGTGTCCTCAGAAAGACCAGCCGGAACATCTCTGTGGGTCAGCCATAGGCATAAGGACCACCCCTAGGCCCCACATGGGCTTTCTTATGTAGCCGATAGTGTTGTACATTTTGGGAAACTCCAATATGAGCCCTTGCAGTCCCTTCGACTGTGTGTCACTCTTGTGTTTGTTGTTGCTGCTCATAGATAGGGGGTGACTGTTGTGTTACCATCTTGCCCTAGGTGCCTGGTTTGGAGATAGTTGTACACTGTAGCCTTTCTCCTGATTTTTTTTGGGCTCTTGTTTCTGGGCAGTCTTCCAGAGCGACTGGGCCTGGTCTCCTGTAGGCTCTCTAGCTCTGGCAGACAGTGGAATTGTTCCAATAGGGCTCCAGGAAATCCCACTATCAAGGCAGTCTTTGGTTGGTCCTATCCTACTGCATATAGCTCCCTGCGGGTACTCTCCTTGCCATGTGACTTCCCCCAGGGCAAAACCAAGCTCCCTTCCTCCCTGGACCTGACTAGGTGTCCTCTGGCCCACTTGGCTTTCAGCAGGAATTGGCTGAAATCCTGCTTTTCCCATTGGCCTCAGGCAGCTAGCTTCTAGTGCAGTCTTGAGTGGAGGCTCCCAGGAGCCTTGGAAGCGTCCAAAGAGGTCAGTGGGAGCAGGCTCTGGCTACTTCTTCCCAGGCAGACACACTTCCTTGGTCTGCCAGCCTGGGTCATCTGCTCTGGCCAGGAGCATCAATCTCCATGACTGACCCTTCAGCCTGGCTAACTGGACAGTACTCACCCAGATACCCACACACCTGTCAGGGGGCATCTCAGGACCACCCAGAGACTCCTCAGCATTTCCTGTAAACATTGGAGAACACTGCTCAGTAGGGTGCTCAGACACCTTTGGCCTCCAGAGCAACCTCAGGCCAACACAGCCAGTTTCTTTTCAGAAAACTCAGCAATGTGCCAAAAAATAAGAGAAATATTCCCAGGAACCTTTGGACTCGGATGGCAGTCTTCCTGGAGATGGGGATCCAGAAGAGGAAGAAGGAAGAGGCCAGGTCTGCAGTCAGGTGTCATGGGATTGCAGCCTGGCCATGGGGACAGCTGCTTCCAGAGGGCAGGGAGCCTTGGGTAGCTAGGGATCTACCTGGTAGAGAGTCTGGTATGGAAGGGAAGCTGGAACTGACAGATAGGAGCACAGACAGCCAAGCACGAAGCATTCCGACAACTCTGCATTTCTGCAGGTGCGATCTTAGGCCTTGGCTGTGTGACTTGGGGCAAGGATCTGACCTTTAACCAAGACCAGAAAGTAGAAAGGAACGTCTTGAGGGACTGATAAGGAACAAATACTATGCTTAAGACTTAAGCATCAGGATACAATGTGACGTAGACAGGAACAATCTGGGGTGCGGTGGGGGGAGGCCTGCCATCCCTGTGAAGCACCAATGATTAGGACAACAATATAACTGTTTGCAATAAAGGAATGCAAAACAGAAAGAAACAGAGGCAAAGATCATGCAAACAGAGGCAGAGGCCAAGGTCATATTGAATGCAGCTCAGGTTATTGGGGTCAGGTACATGAAGATGAAAGTCCCTATTAGGAGTTTCCATGTCAGAAGGGTACAGTGTTTGAAGACTGATCATCCCAGGGGTTCAGTTTATGGAAGTTGTCACATTCTGACATTACTACTGGGGCCAGAGCAGCAGCAGACATGAGCCCTGGGGTATTCATCAGAGCAGATGTGCCTTGATGTGCTGACTCAGAGGTTCCCATGCCAGGCACCCACAGGGTGGCTATTGCAGCTTTGTGCACAGACAGTGGTAGGCCAGGCCACTGGCTGGTCTGGGCAGGGGAGGATACTGGAAACCAGCAGTCAGGCCTCTGTGGAATACTGCATGGCTTCAAAGGGAGGGAGCCGAGTCTTCCCATATCAGTAAAGCAAACCAAGAAAATCCTTCACGTACGTGCCTGGAGGTTTGTCTCCATGGTGACTCTAAGTTCCGTCGTGTTGATAGTGAGGACTTAGCATCACACTCTGGATGGGCAAGGGGAGTGAGGAGAAGGGAGATGTTTGCTTCCAGCCTGATTGTGCTGTATTCACATGCACTGATGTTTTGGGAAGGCCAGGTCAGCCACTTGCATAGGGGCTTTGTCCCCAAGCCTTCAAAGAGAGTTCCTGTCTGATGAAGTGGGACTGAAGGGAGATCAATGCTACAGTAGAAGCCTCTTGAGCTCCATAGCCCTGTCTCACATTCAAGACCTCAGGAAGGCAGCCTTGTCCATGTCCTGGTCTCTTTGACCCCAGTGGTTTCCTCAGAGACGCCATCTTACCTAAAAACAAAGTTCAGGTCACAATCATGAGAAGTAGCTCCTTTGTGTCCCCATGGTTCTCTTGTTCTGTGGAAGGCCTTGAAGCAGTCCAGGGCCTCCCCCTGACACCAGGTGAAGGTGCCTTGGAAGAGCCTCCTTTCAGCTTAGAGTGCATGGGGGAAGGTTAAGAGGACATTCCATTTGGAATATCCTTGTGGTGGTTAATCTTGCCAGTGTGGCAGGATCTAGAATCACCATGGACACAAACCTGGGTCTATGAGGGAATTTTTTAGATTTGAGGTGGGAAGATTGACCCCAAATGTTGACTGCCTCATCCCATGGCCTGGGGAAAATACCCAATATAAACTGTCATGTCCCAGGCATTTCTCCACACCCTAGGCATCTTGGTGGACCCTTTGGCAGTGGAGGGGTTGGACAGTCAACTCAATGAGTCACCACCCACAGGCTCCCTACCAGTATACTCTGAACTATGCCTCTACTAATGGGTTGACGTCCTAGTCCAGGGGCGTCCAGCCTTTTGATACTGTGACATGAACTCACCATCTACAAATGACTGGAGCCACGTCCATACCTATCCTCAGACCCATGGGACCCCAAAGGCGCAGGTTGGATGCATCTAGGATCTGTGAATGTGACCTTACCCTGGAGTAGTAGTATAGGGCGTGTAATCAAGTCATGATGCAGCCCCAGGGTGGTTCCTGATGCAATGAATATTGTTCTCATGAGAAAAGGAAAGGAAGAAAGGGGTGTGTGAAGACAAGAGGAGGCTGCAGATGCCCGTCTATGAGCCAGAGGATGGCCATACCAGTCAGAGGCCAGGCAGAGGCCAGAGGGTCCTACCAAGTGACTTGCAGACACTAGGGTCCTGCTGACACCTTGGTATCTGGGTAAGGCCTCTATAAACAGACATTTGCAGGGTCTTGCTGTCTAGTCTGTGGGTCTTTGTAACAGCAGCCCCAGAATGCTGCACTGTACTGGGTGATCTGTTTTCTTGTGACCTTGTGTTTCTCCTGCTGTCATGGCCACTTCCTTCTGAGCCCATCAGGTTTCTGGATGAAGGCAAAATAGCTGCTAAGGGCTGTCTCTTCGCGTGGCAGAATGTGTGAGCCTCCTCCCCCCCCTGACATCCAACTCATGTTTCATGTTCCTATCCTGCAAAGGAAGAATAAGGTTACACATTCCTAGACCTACCAGAGGCTTCCCGGGCAGAGAGATGGTACTCCATGGCCTGTGATGGCATCTCCTGGCCTCTTGTCCCCTTGTCACCTGGCCTTCTTGATTTTGAGCTTAGAGATAAGGCATTGCTATGAGAAGGATCGCATATGCTCTTCCTATGGCAGGCAGAACAGGGCCTGTAGATTCACACTGCTGTGAGTGAGATGTTGAGTGTCAGTGTGTAAAGGTTCTTAGCGTGGCAGGCAGGGTAGAAATGCAGGGGACCTTTAAGAGGTGGGTTATCTGGATACAGTGGTGCATCCCTTTAATTTCAGCACTCGGGAGGCAGAGGAAGGGAGTCTCAAGAGAGAGGGAAGAGTCTACAGGGAGGTCCTTGGGTCATTGGGGTGTGTTCCCCAAGGGATTATGGGATCCTGATCTTGGTTTCACTTCTAAATGGGACCATTTGCCCGTACTCCCACCATGCCACAATGCCCCATCCTCTGCCATGCTCGGGGTCAGTAATCCTGACTTTGTACTGAGAGCTAAGTAAAGCCATCTTTAATGAGCAGGTAACCCATGTGTAGTGGCTATTTCTGATTGTCAGCTTGACTATATCTGGAGTGAGTTACAATCCAGAATTAGAAGGCTCATCTGTGATCTAGATCGTGGGTTTGGAAGATACAAGTTTCAGGTGTGGTGGTAAGCACACCTCTAATCTGGGCCACACCTGCTGCTGGAGATCTACATGAGGACATTGGAAGGAGGGAGATTCAATCTTCTTGGCCTTCGAGCCTTGTGGGACTAAGTGACTGCTAGATCCTCGGGTTGTCATTCACAGCTGCTGCTGACCATTGTTAGGGAGTTGGACTACAGACTGTAAGTCATTAACAAATTCCCTTACTATATAGAGACTACCTATAAGTTCTGTGACTCTAGAGAACCCTGACTAATACACTGTAGACAAGGCTGAGCAGTCCACACAGCCTTCTAGCACCAAGAAGTTCCTGGTGAGCTGTGACCCAGGCAAGCATCTAATGTCCTGGATTCTCCCACCTATAAATGTAAAATGGGGAGATTATAAGCTTCGGGGCACCGACAACTACCCTAGCTACTCCGACTGGATGCCATTTGTGGTGCTACACTCTGAGGTTGTCCTGTGGTAAATAATTACATCCAAACGTGCGTCTGCTGAGGGAGGGAATGACGAATGGTAGGGACGATGTCAGCAAGCACACGCATTCCTGGTATCTTGCCGGAGGCATTTGGACTTGGTGCTGTTTCTCTGTGCTATCTGCTCTGTTTTTTCAATTACGTCTTTTTCTGGAATCCCAGAACACTGAATCCATCAAGTTGACATCAGTGCCAAGTGGCTCTGATGGCTGGGATCCTGGTGAGAAGTCAGGGAGAGAACCCTCTGCTCTTCCACTGCCTTGGAACTCATGCACACTGATACGCACCAAATGGCTTTCTGGGAGCCCCTTGATAGATGAGCTCCTGAGACATGGGAGTGTAGGCAGCTTGTCCAAGATCGTTCAGCATCAGAAGGGCAGAGGCATTCGTGGGCTCTCAGGGTCTCCCAGTACCCATACGTGTAGTCTCCCCATCTCTCCTCTCAGCTAACTCACATGATGACAGATGTCAATTGTGACTGGGAAAGGGTCTGAGATACTTGGGACATCCAGTTTCTGGAATTGAGAGGTCCATGCTCCAAGAAATGTCCTGTGAGCAGAGGTGCTTGCAGGAGCTTCAGAAGGCAGTTCATTATTAGGACAGTGGCTTTCCCTTTTCTTGTTATTATTTTCAAGTATGTATATGGGTATGTGTTTGTGTTTGGTGTGTGTATATAAGGATAGGTACTGGTGGAGGCTAGAAGAGGGAGCTGGAACTCCTCTCCTGGAGCTGGAGGTACAAGGCAGTTGCAAGCCGCTCAGGATAGTTGTTAGGAATTGAGCTTAGGTTCTCTGCAAGAGCAGCAAGTGCTTTTGACAGCAGACCCATCTCTTCAACCCCAGGGCAGTGATTTTTGTAGACACAAACAACCACCTCTGTCCCATTTCCTTCGTAATCAATCCTGGTCAATGGTGCTCGTGGACAAGGTCATGCTAGGCACTGTGGTGAACACAGGTGGACACTGTTTCTGACTCCTTCAGCTCTGGCACGAGTCCCAGGCAGCAGTCAAGTCTCGCTTAGTGGTGTGAACTACCCATCTTTTTATTCTCCTTATTTTTATGTCCTCTTTGCTTTTAACTGCAACTACCAAGAATTTTAGAAAATATGTTTCAGTGCTGGGTGGACAACTCAGTTGCTCAAGGGTTTACCACACTAGCACCAATACCTGAGTTCAATCTTCAGAACCCATGAGAAGAAGGCATGGTAGCCCATGCAGGTAACCTGAGGTGGATTCATGTGGACTCCTGGGGCCCCTCTGGCAATCCAGTCTACCCTACATGGCAGGTTATATGCCAGTGCGAGATCCTTTCTGGAAAAGAGAGTAGACTGTACCTAAAAACTGATGCTGAAAGTTGCCTCTGGCTTCACTTTCATGCCACACACATCTGTATGCACATGAGAATCCCCATCCCCACGTCTTTAAGTTAAAATAAAATACTATAGTGTGCAACCTCTTGGATTCGATGTCCTGTCGTCCAAGTCTTTTCTGTTTGTCTTTCACCTCTATTTCCAGAAGGGAAAGATGGATGGAATCACCATTCAAAGTGTATCAGCATCAAAACAAAAAAATAAACAACTCTGTATCTATGGGCAAAATTTGCCCAGACAGGACCTAAAGTGGAATCTTCATCTTGGGTTTTCAAACTCAAGGGTGAAGTTGCCTTTGATCAAATGCTAACAAATGGCAAACAAAGCCCAGAATGTTCTTGGGCAAAGCTTTGGAATTATAGTCACAAGGCATATAAATAGTTCTCCACAGTGAAGGCCAGGCCACAAAGCCATGTCCCAAAATAGTAACCGGCTCGCCAGCATCATGGTGTTCTGTAAAAACTGTACGACCCGAATCCTACCATTATCTATGGAGAAACCCCGGGCCCCACCTTAACTCCCCACAAGGCTCCACCCTGCCTCTTTCCATTATTCATCCGGCGTGCTCTGAATAGGAGAAACAAGTGTAATTGAGCTCAGGAGGCTGGAGTTTCCTTTCCACAGTGTAGGATGGGATCCCCTCCCCTTCCCCTTTTGTTAGTGTTTGTTGTGGGAAGGAGGAGTGTGGGAAAGTCGCCGTGGTCGGTTTTCAGGTGACACCTCAGTTGACAACAGACGGGCAATATTTTCAGAAAACAACCCAAGAGCCACAGCTCTGCAGGGAGTAGTGTAGGGGCCACCCAGAGCCCTGTGCAGGGGCAGGAGGAATGCAGCTGACGCTGGCTGACTGGAGAGGGGCAACCCAGGCGCCCTTGGATGGGCCAGTTCTCACATGGTCCACCAGAGGCTGGCTGTGCTGTGGTCTTTTGCTCAGGCCAAGGCCTGAGAGCTAGAGTTTACGAAGGCAGGCTTATTGGGCTCACTGATTCTGAGGTCTTGTTCTGTGATTGGTTGATCCTGTGCTGGGGCTTTGTCTGTGGCGAGGCCGAGCATCATCGTGGGCACAATATGTTGGAATACAGCTACTCACTTGATGTCAGCTGGGAAGCAGAGACACCAAGAAAAGGTTGGGAACAGTTATTTCCTTTTAAGGCATGCACTCGCTGACCTACTTGCTCTAAGTAGGCCCATCTCCTAACCTTGCTGCCCCCTTCAGATAATGCCTTTGAATCATGAGTCTATCACTGGATGAACCCACTATTCCTGCAAAAGCTCATGTGCTATAGGCTGATTAATAGCTGATGGGCTTTTGAAATGTGATTGGACTATGAAGGCTCAGACCTAGCCAGTACATCTCTAGATGATATATAACAACTAATGTCAAGTAGAGACTAGTCCTGTCATTTATATCTACATGTGGTTAATGCAGATACACCCTTCTTTCCCCCCAATAATTTCAACCCAGAGTCATCTGAAGCTATTGAAGTGGACCTGCAGAAACAGCAGACCGACTGTACAGCAAGAGAAGTCTGCAGGGGGGAAGGCAGTCCTCAGGGTCCTTGCCATGCAGACCCACATCTGCATGGAATAGTCACTGGGCCAGGGGGAGGATTGCCCTGGTTCACACATGGAGTAGCTGGCGTCCTCTTTTGAACCGACAGCTGCCATCAGCACCAGAAGCCCAGCCACGATGAATCCTCAGAAAATCTCCGGGCGCCTATGGACAGCAGCTCTAGGGGTGTGGCCAAATGATAGTGCAGAGCAAAGACCCAAGGTGCATACTGGTGGCCATCATTATTCCAGAACCTCCTGTGGTGTACAGAACCAACGCACATCTTTCTTTGTGGTTTAAGGAAGACCCTCATGGCCAATGAGGGACAACGAATGCACAGAGCATCCCAGAGGTGAGATGTCACCCTCTGAAGTGAGACGGGTGATCATTCCTCTTCACTTTCACTTGGTGCTCTCCATCCAGGGCTTCCAACACTCCTCACCACCCACCTATAGGACTCCATAATCTTACCCACTGAAGCACCTTCATGGCCTTGTATGGGTAGAGCTTTATCATCCCTACTTTGAACCCAATATCAAAGGCTGCTTATAACCTTTTTGTCGCCATAGAAGAAGAGATTAGAATATAGTTCAAATTTCAAATCTTGAAGGAAGTTTCTCTGCCTGCTTTGCCCTTTCTCATCCTGGAGCTTTCTTTATTGTACCTCAGCACCAAGCAGAGGCACCATCTTGGGACTTTCATGGCGATCCACACCCTGGGGAAAGTGTTTCAATGGCCATGTTTAGAGTTTAGCCTTGGAGTAGCTACCACAAGCCCAGGTGTTGAAGGGTTGAGCTGAGGTGGCTTGACTCTCCTGGCTCCAACCTCTTTGTCCTTGCAGTGTTCCCCGTCGGACCTGATGGAGACCAGAGCAGCAGTTCACTGAATGAATAGACAAGGGCATGAGTGTGACCAGCTGCCACCACCTTGAGCAAGACTTAAAGGTCTTCTGCATCAGTGGGTGACATCAGAAACACGTACCAAGGAGCTTGGCTTTTGCTCGAGCATCGGGGATCCCTGTTACTTTATTTGACAGACAGTAGTGTCTGGAGGAGATGCGCACAGGCAGCATCCCAGGACAGTCCTATGACATCCTGAGGGGCATGGCCAGGATATAGACAACAAGGATACAAGTCTCAGCTACTTTGCTTCTCCTCACCCTCAGATAACCTCTTCTTCTGCATGCCAGCGAGTAGGTGTGCGCTCACACCACTCAGCTTATTCTCAGCCAAGTCTCCTCCACTCCATGGCCGTTTTTAGCTGCTGAGGAATTCCTTCCGTTTAGTATCTCCCTCCCACTCAGAAGCTCTTCCTCTCTAGCCACATGTGACCCCCGTGGGCCCACAGAGGGACTGGTCTCTTCAATGTGGAGGCTGAATCCTCAAGCTGTAAGAAGGGCTCCCTGATTCTAACCTACCCATGTGACCCCAGGACTCTTGCCAGGAGGTCAACATGCAGGAAAAGGTGAAAATGCTTTCAGCATAGACTCTGCAGCGGGTGGCCACAGGAAGAACATGCCTGCCTTCGGCAGCACTCTGATCTCAGGGCATGCCTTGCCTCTAGTGGCTTGCTGTCTGGGGTCACAGTGGCCACTGTCTCATAACCCTAGCCACACAGGATCAGATTTTGCCCCAATCACTTTCCATCTATTTAGCACAGGGCTCCTTTTCCATCCCAGGCCAGTCTTGCTTTCTAAGCAGCCCCGTTGCCAACAGCTGACATCTTTTTTTAGGGTCTTGCTGGCAGCTCAGTTTTTGTACCGAATGTCCTCTCCTTGTCCGCTTGGTCTGAGCCTTGGCTGGGAGGGGAAGTGAATGGCTTTGAGGCCGGAGGTTTGTGACATTCCCTTTGGCTGCCTGAGATACTTTCTATTCAGACTTCTTTCTCAAAGCAGCTGCTGCCTCACCCCGCTCAGTCTTTCTTCCTCTTCTGAGTTCCTTACAACTCTGGCTCTCTCCATACCTGTCCTGGCTCTGGGGGAGTGAAGATCAGCCTACATATCACCCTTGAGACCCAGACCTATCCCTTTACAGAAGTGTAGAGATCCATTCTCCCAGCCTAAAACGGCTTAGGTGGTAGGTCCTGAGATCAAGTCTGTGAGTCAGGACTTTACCATCAAGAGATGATCTACAGGTGAGGTTCCTAGAACACTCGGGATAATGTCATCCTCACATAGAGGCAGAGATTCTAGTCCTATGCCACCCATCCTGCACTCCCTCTACTCATGTTCGCCCCTCTATGTGCCATTAAAGTCAGGAAGCTGGCTGTCGGAGAACATTAGCCTTTCTGAGAAGGTGCTGGCACAGGGTCTGAGTTCCCAAGGCTGACCAGCTAGAGACTACTCAAGGTTCCTGGCAGGCACTGAAGGCTCACTGGAGGTCTCTGAATTGACAGTCAGTCCCCACTGGCTTCCTGAAAGGCAAGAGTCTGCTGCCTTGCTGGAGGTCAGATGGTAGAGGGCTTATGTTGATGTCCAGCATCTGAATACCATTGCTATTGTTCTGGAAGGTTCTTGGGCCCTTTTCTGCTCACATGCTGTCATGGACATGTGGATGGAAAAAGAGACGATCACTCAGTTACTGGGGACACCCAAGGCAAGCATGCAGTCTTCTGCAGACAGAATGTGAATATTTAAAGCCCTTTCCCCAAATCTGTGATATTTTTCAAAAGCCCATCAAAGCAGTGGGGGATGGGCTGTGGGGAGGGAAGAAGCGCTCTTAACTAGTGTCTCTGTCCTTTTCCTGTGGTCCAGTGGGAAAGGTTCTTGAGACTGTGTTCCTTGGGTTCTGTCTTAGTTTCCTTTCTTTGCTGTGACAAAATGCCCTGACAAAAGCCATTGAAGGGAGAGAGAGCTCAGGGCTCCAGACTGCAATCAAAGATGGTAGGGAAGTCAGAACAGGAGTTTGAGGGAGCTGGGCCCAGTGCATCTGCCATCAAGAAGCTTCTTAGTGTTCTGCTTATGTTCTCCATTTTAGACAGTCTAGGATGCTGCCCAGGGCAACAGGGTTACCACACTATCCCAGACCTCCCCCCTCAATAACCTAACTGAGATAATCTCGCACTCCCTACCCAGAGGCCTGGCTCCCAGGTGACCAGGTAGCTCTAGATTCTGTCAAGATGACACCCAGCCCTAGACACTATAGATTCTGAATCTTATTGTTCCAGGGTCCCAGGAGGCTAGGATTAAGAGTTCTCTCTTTCTGAGGTCGTTTCTCTACCATTCTTTCCACAATCTCTGACACAGAGAATGCACCTAGTATCTGAGAGAGGGACAAAGAGCCAAGGGCTCAAGTCACAGACAAGTAAGGCTTGGACCCTGTGCAGATCAAGCTATCACCAAATTCACAGTTGGTCCCACTGGCTTTTGGCAGGATGTTCTCTGGCATTGTCTGCCCTCTAAAAAAAATTCACTTCATAAAAGTCTCCAAGGATTTTTTCCCTTTTGCTCTTAAGGTACATAGCATTATGCACCAGACCTTTGACCTTGGCTGCAGGTCGGACCGGGGGCAGGTGGTTGGCTCTGGCTTGTGTACTTATCAATTACCGTGTTGCTACTGACACAGTCCTTTCTACTGTGAAGCATTGCTTGCCTTTGTCTTAGTTCCAGTCACATGGACAGAACAGTCATATTGGCTGCCAAGCTCAGAACTTAGTAGGTCCTAGGCAGCACCTTTTAAAGTCAGAGTGCTTTCTATCAGGGTGCTGCAACTGCCTGTAACCATCCTGGAAGAATGAAGCTGCCGCAAAGAGACACTTATGCGTTTCCACTTCTGCTAAAAGACTCTTGAAATAACAGTACCCACAGAAATTAGAATTTCCCAGGAGTCTCATGCTGAAGGAAGGAAAAGGCTCCAGCTTGCTCTCAGCCTGAGGTGGATCTTGAGTCCCAGAAAGAGATTTTTACATAGTTCTGACTACCTGTCTGTCTCACTGGAGCTCAGAGACATGATGCTTAGCTTTGCATCTCTCTCTTCTCTCTATTCAAACCTAAACCTCATGTCAGAACACAGAAGAAGCTGGACGTAGGGGGTCATGGGACCTCTTTGTTCTTCCCCATGTGGTCCCATTGAATAAATCTCCTTTCTCTGCTTTTCTCTCCTGCTTGTCTGTTTAATTGGTCTATTGAGGACCAGGCTAGGACTGGCTTGTTAGGTTTGCCAGGGCCCAGGCTCTGATCCTAACAACTCTGGTAACCACTCCTATTTCTCTCACCTTCTAGTTGAGCTCAGCTGGGTGGGGTCACATTCCCAAACCACTGTTTTCCAAGACTTTGTTTCCAAAGTCTCCCCATGTCCTCCGCTGGCTTTTCCTGCCCCCTGTGAAGAAAAGCAGAGGCTGTCTCTTTCCCTGAAGCCTGGCCTCCTCATAGGACTGTGAGACAGGCCAGGCTGTGTGACTGTGTTATCATAGAAGGCAGCAAAATTACAGTCCTTACCTGTTTTGTGTCCCCCACTTTCTCTTGGTTCAAAAGATGCCATTAACACGCTATGGGGACACTTAGGCAACCTGGGTGTGGTCAATAGGCAGCATCTGCCATCTCAGTGACTGTTGCTTTACCTTCATTGGGGCCCAGATTGGGGAGGGCAGATGAGCCACTTAAACTCCCGCCCCCAGAAACTGCCTGAGATGCCTCCTGTTCTCCATTCCAGTCGCTAGGCTCAGGGTGGTTCAGTTCCCAGCCACTGTCCCTGAACAGGAATGCTGTGGTGCGCTGGGCAATCTTAGCTCTCAAGCTGATAGAAACTTGCTAGCTGGACCTGTGTTCTACTGAATGAAGAAAATACCCATCACACATTGCAGGTAATCAGAAGCCTGCCAGTCTAGTGATGTTTCTTTGCTCAATTTCAACCCTATGCAAATACAGTGGACCCACTGACCATTTAGGTAGCAGCATCCGAGGGTCTGGCTGTGTTTATTTTGTCTTTGACACAGCTGGCTACAGCCCAGACCTCCACTGCCTCCTGTGCACACTGGGTCTCACGCTCATCTTCTCTTCAGAACAGCACTGAGACCAAGAGAAAGGCTTCAGCTTTGTCTGGACACTGGAAAATAACTTTAAATATTGACATTTGGTCTGCAGGGGACTGCACACTTATCTTGGGTGGCCTCAGTTACTGAGTAACTAGGTCCATTAAAATAACATGCACATACAAACACACACACATATACACACATACACCATACACATACACACACACCACACACACACACACACACATATAATATATATATATATATATATATATATATATATATATATATATATATATACACACATACACCACACACACACATACACCATACACATATACACACATGACACATGACACACATGCATGCACACATACATACACATGCACGCACGTGCACATACTCACACACACATACACACTCAAACACACTCTGACCTCACACTGTCTGTGGAGAAATTATCTGCCTACTCTGCAATTTGTGCTGTGTTGGTGACAGATTAAAAAATGTGCTTTCTAAATTTGTTTGTGAGTCTGAGGAGCAAGAAGGCTTTGCTGTGAAGAGCTCAGTGGCAGTTGAAGCAGCACAGAGGACAAAGGCAGTCCGTGTATGGACAGGGGTCACTAGACTCCTGTGTGTCCACGTGTACTGTGAGTGTGGGCCCCCAAGCAGTGGGAGTGTTTGGTCACATGTGGTAAGTGTTCGTATATGGTGTGTGGTACAAACGTCGAGTTCATATGCTGTGGGGGTGTGTGTATTCACATGTAATGCACATGCGACATGAAAGTGACTTGTTCATACACGATGTGTGCGAGTGACCAGTTCACATGTGGTGTGCGTCAATCCATGGTGAGAGTGTGTTTACACGTGGTCGGAGTGTGTGCTCACACATATGGCATGAGTGCCAAGTTCCTATATAGTGTGAGTGGTGTGTTTATACCCGGCGGGAGGGTGTTCACACATGGTGTGAGTTCACGTTCTTTCTTTGCCTTTTCCTTCGTGGGCATCGGCTTATCTGCACAGTGCCCTCCTTATAGCTGCCAGTCAGTGTGGCTCCGGGCTGAGGTCTATATCCGGGTTGGGGGGGAAGTAGCCAATCTCTAAACTCTGCGTCTCTATCTCCCTTTATGTTCTCTCCATATCTGTGGGTCTACTGAAGAGAGACTGAAAGCCAGCAATGGCACCCACCTATAATCCCAGCACAGAAGAAGCTGAGGCAGGAGGATCATGAGTTGGGAATATTGTTTCATAAACAAAACAAAACACAAACCAAAACAAAACATCTGACAGCCCCAGAGGCTTTGAGCATCTGTGTGGAGTAGGATCCTCCTACCCCAGCCCACAAGGGACTAGAAGAGGAAGAAGCTGAGTCACTGAGTCCTGTGCTGTTTCCACAGGAAGTGAGTTCCTTCATTTCTTATGTTTATGGACACCTTGGGGACAGGCACACTTCTTAGTTTCTCTGGTCTTTGCAGAGTCTGGCTGGAGACAGACACATCTTCAGCTACGGGTTTTATGAGAGTATATGAGTGTGGTACAAATACACTGTCATGGGGCAATGAGAAATTATGAATTTTTCCTTATAAGATAACAGAAGAAAGAGCAGAGATTGAACTCTGAGAGGGGCTCAGCATTTGTAGGTAAATACACACACACACACACAAATTGAGACATGGAGAAGATCAAAACTGCACACGTACATTGTTTTTGACCTTGGCCACAGATCAGTCTACTGACTCCTCATTCAGATTGCCTTAGCTAGAGTTAACAGCTACAAGTGTTCAGATGTGATCAACAGATTAGCAGGCTCTTGAGAAATTATCCCAATACCCTTTATAGATGGAATTCAAAAGTGTGCTGTGTATTTATTTTCAGCCCCAAGAGATAGCTTGGATGCCTTTCTATCCGGTGGACTGGGTTTGATTTAAAGGTTTGATTGCGAAAACACCATGCCACGGATGCTTAAGTCTGCACATAATGGGGTGGGCACCCAGCCATCGCCGGCCACATTTCAACTCTGAATGTCCAAGGGATGACGTGGTAGAGTGGCTTACAGGAGTTAAGGCTTTCTTCTGAGCCTCCGACATGTCAGACTGCGGATTCCAAGTTTATGGCTGTGTTTGCTAATGTCTTCTGCGAAAGACGAATTCTTTTCCCAGACATGAGCATGCTTGGCTGGGGAGCATGGTTTGGAGAGGGAGACTTGTTTTGCTCAGGCCTTGGATGGTGGGGGCAGTGGTTATGTCTGTGGAGAAGAAGTTGTATTGCCCCATGTCTCCTCTCCTTCCCTTCCTAGACCTGGCGTCATAAAATCATGGTAAACATGAGCAAAAGAGACTCTTCAGCTTGGGCAGGGTGATTCTGAGCTGAGGGCCTGAGAACACACAGGGCAGATGGTCCCCATGGCTGGGCCACCTAGCTTGCGCCATCTCCAATGCTATGATTGTCTTCATTTGTGAGATGGGGGCTGCTTCCTCTCTGATTTCCACAAGCTCAAGACACAGAAGATTAGCCTCTGGTTGGCACACAGCTCTCTGTGTGCCAACTGCACATGGGTGACAGTTTCTTTTATTAAAACCCTGCCCATTGGGCAGGCTGAGGCGTCGGACTATAGGGTACAGATGTCTGGACTGCAGCTCTTATAGAACAGAAGAATGAGACATGAGTAGTGTTATCAGGGAAGAGGATGCAGAGAAAGGAGACCACTTCCTTTAGACTCAGCAAGGGTCCGCTATTCTTAGTTTATTTGTAATACTGTAACAGAATACCTCAAAATCAAGATGGGGAGACAGTTCCTGCCTACACTGCCCAGGCTTTGGAGGGAGGAAGAAAAAGACTTTGTAGGGTGACCCCTGTGATTCCAGCAGGTAGGGGGTTTGCATGATATGTGGATAACTCTTGTACTGAGCAGTCCCAGCCAGGATGGTCCAACCTGAGCATAGAAGATGCATGCCTTCTAAGGTGTATCCTGGGGTGCATTCTGGGAATTGTGTTCACTTGGATTTGTAGTTGTGAGGTGGGAACTTCCTGTGGCAAGGACTCTGGCTTTTATCCTCTGACATACTTCTTACAGCTATCTTGGATGAGGCACAAAAGTACTAGCCCTGCCTTGGAACAGCACAGATTCAGGGTGATTCCATGTTAGTGGCTGCTGGTCTGGTGTGGCTCATGGGACCCAGTGATGCTGCGTGGGAAAAGCTGTCTCCTCAAAAATTTCCCTTCCCTGTCCCCAGGCTGAGCCAGTATCACCACTGCTGCTACAGACGTCCAGGACAGCCTGGGCTGGCATTCAGCTCAAGCCAGGCTCCCTATTGGTTCTCTTGGGATAGTCAACAGCCCGGTTTCCTGTTCCAGGACCTGTCATTTAAAAATGACTGCATAGTTTAAAGCTGTGATGATCTCCCATCCCTCTGCTGTGTTCTTTCCTCTGATAGCTGTAGTTAAGGCTTCAAGCACTGATGTGTAAGAGTCAGGAGAGTGGACGCCTTGTCTCACTTCTGATTTTAGAGGAGATACTGATTTCCTTAATTACTAGAATGCAGCCTACAGGTGTGCAGCATATGCCCTTTACTATGTTAACGTATGCTTCTTCTATTCCTAGTTGCTTCAAAGGACATTAAGCACTGTCAAAGGCCTTTTCCGCATTGACTGAGACGCAATTTCAGTCTTCATGTCTACTTTTGTGCTGTGTTCTGTTTATTGATTTGTGTGTTTTGAACCATCCTTGTATCTTTGAAAAAAAAAAAAACATCTTGGCCACGAGGTTATTACCTTTTTGATGTGTTGTTGAATTTCGTTTGCTGGTAATTAATCAACAATTTTTATGTCTATGTTTATTATGGCTCTGCTTGTGTGTGTATGTATGTGGTGTGTACTTATGTATACCTGTATGTGTGCATGTCTATGTGGGTATGTGTGTGCACATATGGATGTATGTGGGTGTGAGGTGTGTTTGTTCATGTGTGTACATGTTCTCATCTGCTTTGAGTACACTGACTGAGTCTCTGATGGAATTCAGCAGTGAGTCCATCCTGGCTTTATGTTTTCTTTGTGGGGAGACTTTATTACGGCTTCAATCTTGTTGCTTTTATGGGTCTGTTGAACTTGTTGGTATGCTGTTGGTTTAATTTTGGTAGATCACATGTGTCCAGAGGCTTGTTCATCTCTTGTAGATTGTCCAGCTCTTTGGAAATACACATTTCCAAAGTGTTCCCTAGCAACTCTCTGGATTTCGTTGGTGTCCAGTAAAATGTCCCTTTCTTTGTCTCTAATTTTGTTAATTCGGACCCCTTCCATTTTTGGTTAACTTGGCTGAGGGGTTGTTGATCTTGTTTTATTTTCTCAAAGAACCAGCTTGCTGTTTCATTGATTCTTTGCATCTTTTTGGTCCCCATTTCTTGGGATTGCTCCTTGTTTTTAGGCCTCCAGGGTGTCCCAGTCTTATGCTACATGCATGCTCTGGAGATGGTGCTGGCCACACCCTCTGAGACATGGAGAGTAATAAAGGAGTTACCATTTCACCAGAACCTGCAACTGGACTGGACACTTACTTATGAGAACCTGTCTTTATCCTGAGTGTAAAACTGGCAGCCTCTCTTCAGGGCCATCTGGTATACCTTTTGGATGAGGCTTCTGCCTCACTTGCCTGCGGCCAGGGCATGAGTTGTCTTCTCTTTTCTCTTTGCTGTGCAGCCTTCTGTTTCTCTGCACTTTGCAGCTGTCCCATTGTCTGTCTTGTGAGTTCCAACTTCTTCCATTCTCAGAGTCTATCCTTCGTTAATCCAGATTCATTTTCATGGAGACAGCTGCTGCTTCTTTCTTTCTTTCTTTCTTTCTTTCTTTCTTTCTTTCTTTCTTTCTTTCTTTCTTTTCTTTTCTTTTCTTTTCTTTTTTTTTTTTTTTTGAGACAGGGTTTCTCTGTGTAGCCCTGGCTGTCCTGGAACTCACTCGGTAGACCAGGCTGGCCTCAAACTCAGAAATCCACCTGCCTCTGCCTCCCAAGTGCTGGGATTAAAGGTGTGCACCACTACTGCTTGGCTTTTTTTTTTTTTTTTTTAAGATTAATTTATTTTATTTATATGAGTACATTGTAGCTGTCTTCAGACACACCAGAAGAGGGTATTGGGTCCCATTACAGATGGTTGTGAGCCACCATGTGGTTGCTGGGAATTGAACTCAGGACCTCTGAAAGAGCAGTCAGTGCTCTTAACCGCTGAGCCATCTCTCCAGCCCGGAGACAGCTTCTAAGTGGCTCTTGCACCCTGGAATAGAAAGTATTACATTTGTGTGTTATCTACTTTTCTCTTTGCTGTAGCAAAAGCAACTTAAGGAAGAGTTTCTTTTGGTTCACACTTTGAGAGTACAGCCCATCGTGATGGGGAAGTCTTAGGTAGGGGCTTGAAGCGGCTGGTTACCACTGTATCTACCACGATCAGGAAAGAGCCAGAAATAACATGGGTGCCCAGATCACTTTCTTTTATGCAGCCTAGGATCCCAGGCCATGGAATGGTACTGTCCACAGTTAAGGTTAGTTTTCCCATGCCAATTAGCCAATAGATAATCCCACACACACATGCATGGAGGCTTGTCCTAGGTGATTTTATATACTGTCAAGTTGATAATGTTAACCATTACTACAGTAAGGGATTAGCAACAATAAAGACATGATTTCAAGCGCGTTGGTTACTTACAGCTCTGGCTCATTGTGTATAAGGCTTGAGAATCCTCAGATTCTGGTTTTAGAAGCATACCTTGGGATAACTGAACACCCATGGATGTATCTGGTGGTATCTGTAAGGCTTGTTATGTGATTCCTTTCTCTTCCTTGTGTATTAGAAATGTTCGTAATCAGAACTGGCAGGCTGCCAGAGAACAGCCGTCAGTCACTGAGAGAAACCATGACAGAGCTGAGTGGAACAATACCACCTGGGGTAACGTGGAGGCTAAGAGAAAAACACACAGGGTGGGAGTGGCCACAGCAGCCTAAAAGTCCTCAGGACCCAAGACCCCACCTTGATTTTTTTTTTCTTTATTTTCCTCATGGCTCTCTTGAGGTTGTGAAGGGTATGTGAGCCAGTCTGACAGGGCCTTGTAGCAAGACTTCTCCATACTTCTTATAGTACTGAGTATCACACAGGGTGCTTTCTCTCCCAACAAGGCCAGGATTCTGTCAAGAAGGATAGGCTGGAGTTGTTTTGTCCAGAAGTCATGAGGAACTTTGGTGAGTCACCCTACACCGAGAAGAAGTTGAAGAGACCAGGCTTATGATGTGGTCTAATACTGTTTTCAATCTAAAAGTCCCCATCTAAGTAATAAACCCTGAAAGTTCACCACTTCCTAGCTCAAACTCACCATGGTGGTCCGTCAGCCAACGGCAAGCCCTTGGGTGACAGTGGGCACTGCTGTGTGGCAGAAAGAGACCTCACCAGTGCTAATTCCTGGGTTTTGAAAGGTCACAGCTGTCCTCTCACCTTCCAGTCATATCCTGGATCTTCCTGGAAGCTTTCTGAGTCCCACTGAGAAGCTGCTTTCCGTTGAATCTGTCTAGCCAGGCTTCCATTATGAACTGGGGGTGAGCTGTAAGTGCTGTGCACTAGAACACTGTTCCCAATGCCATATACACAGAAGCAGCCAGAGGTGACATCCTATACAGGCAAAAAGACTCTGCTGTCCTTGATTCTGCTCAGAGGTAGCACTGAGCATATTCATGTCCCAAGTTACTGCCTCAGATTTCCTGAGACTCCAGGTTCACAAGTTCAAAACTACATAGAAAGCTTTACTATGCTTCCTGGTTAAGATCTACACATTGGTTGTGTACACTGTCCTATGTGCCTGAGTTACCATGTAGTACATAGTTACATGGAGTACATGGCCAACAAAAGGTATGAGCCAAGAGGTATGACGTAGTAGAGCAGGCAGGCCAGCAAAACCAGAAGAGAGGAAAGTGGGGTTCGACACAGAACTGTGGGCTGGAGCGGCCTCTGTATGGGAAATTGCATGCACATGTGTGTGCAGTGTAAGTGTGTGTGGTGGGAATGTGGGATGCATACGGCATGGTGAATGAATACGTGATGTACGTGGGCAAGTACATGTTAAAATATGCATTGTGTATTGTATGTGTGATGTGTATGGCATGTGGTTTAAGTGTGGCATATGTGGTGTATGTGTGGTATACACATAATGTGTGAATATGATAGGTGGTGTGCGTATGATATGTGGTGTGTAATATATGTGTATGTATATATGTATGTATCCATGTGTGTATGTATGTATGTATATATGTGTGCAATATATGGCATCTATTGTCTACTTGTATAGTGGGTGTTCATGCGGTATGTGTGGTCTTTGTCCATGTGGTGTGGTATATATGGGATACAACCCATGCAATATGAATAAATATCTGCTGTAGCTCAAGATATAACAAAAAGGAAGTTCATGTTCATTCCACTTCCTGTTGGTACACAGCAAACCAAACAAGAGGCATGAAAGAACTGTTTGCCATGCTCCCTGCTCTGTGGTGCAGGTTACTATAGGGCTGAGTGGGGTTTACCTATGTGGAGAGACTCATAGAGGGGGTGAAGGCTAGTACAGCAGGAACCATGGATCTCGGGTTCAAATGTAGCCTCCTCACATGGCTGGGTCTTCCCCACAGCATGGTGGAGAATGCTCCAAGGCAGCAGCCACACCTCTAGGTGTTTGCTGAGTGCCTGTCTGACCTCACTTTCAGATTCATACTGGCTTGCTTTTGCTGTAACTTGCTGTCCCTCCCTCCCCCATCATAGAGCTGTTGGGGTAAGGAGAGACTAGTAACCCTGCTTTCAGTGGAAACCCTGGAGCAGCTCAGAGTCATGTGATAGGTGCACTTATAGCTGTGGTCATACAGATCCCCCAGGACATGGATTCTGAAGGAGCTGAGAGGCAGAGGATCTGACTCTGGATGAGAGACCCAGTCAGTGGTGAGGGCTATACCCTAGATCGTGAGCAGGTGCATTAAGTAGCCACAATTTCACTCACCCTCACACCCCACTGGACCTTGGAACACTGTACCTGTTCCATGCTGTTCAGGGAGAAAGCTGAAAGACTCTTATTTGGTAAAAGACTTGTGGAATGAATATTTGAGTCACCCAAGAGTCTTGCCAAGTATGCACCTGAGCATCCTTCAGGGAAGCCACAGCAGGACAAGCACTCACTCATACAGAGCTTTCTACCAGGGACTTGCTAGGAGGGAAATGGCAGTCATCTCTGAACAGTGGGGGAAGGGTTCTCCCAGAAATAACACGAAGCAGAAAAAGGATGCAGGGAAAGAAAAACAGGGCAGAAAAACCAAGACAGCTCAGATGCAACATAAAAACAAAGGCATACCCAGGAGATAATATTGGGTTGCTCAAATGGGGCCATTCAGAGTACAAATGAGTACAAGAAAGCACTCTTAGAAATAAGACTATGTCGCAGGAGGGAAAAGAAATATAATGCCAGTTTACAAAATAATTGAGGGAAAACATCCAGAAAAGATAGACAAGAGGAAACATAAAGACATAGATAGACAAGAGGAAAATGAAAGATAAACCAAAGGAATACATATGACAAAAAAGGAATCTGGGAAAAGAATAGTCATAGACATTTGCCAAAATCTAAGAGGGATCTCCAGATCAAAAGAGCCCTCAACTGCTCAACACAGTGTAGACTCTGGAAATTGTGTAAGAAGATTGACTGGTGTTCTGCACAGCAAGCCAGACATCAGCTACAATCCCAGAATTTTATACCTAGCCAAACTATCTGTAAGATGTAACCTACCAAAGCAAATTTGCTGATAGAAATGTTGGTTGACTTTGAGAACATAGAATCTTCATGAAGTAACTGCAGCCCACTGGGTATATCATTAATCTCAAGTTTACACCCACCCTCCCACCTGTTCTGTTTTCAGAGTCCTACTTTTCTCTGTGACCAGATTTCAGGACCAGGTTTCACACATCAGTGCCTTTTCGGGTCCAGGGGCTACTTCAGAATTGAAAAGAGCTACCTCTTTCAGAAAAGAAAAATTCAACAGGTGAGATTGTGCTGAGTGTCCTGGGGTCTCCTAGGGACCTGGAGACACTCATCCTCTTTCTTTTCTTCCTTCATCCCATTCTTCACGTGCACATATAGAGTTTCCCAACTGCCCTAGGATCTCTTCAGGGAAGAGAAAGAAAGTGCCAATTCACTTGCATCCCACTGGGAACATTGGACCTTGGGTGTTTTGATTTATAGTTAGTATCGATTCTTCCAGGTATTTCAAGTATGTTTACAATTAAGCATTTGCATCTATGGATGTAGTGTGGGATGGTTCATACCTATGTACCTCAGTATGAACAATCTCATAGCCATGTAGTATGTTTAAGGAAACCCATTCTTATTATCTATATTTTATTTATAATCTGTATTTTATTTTTAATTATGTGTGTTTGTGTGTGTCTCTGTGTAGCATGTGAACATGGGTACAGGTACCCATGGAGGCCAGAAGTGGAACATTAGATCCCCTAGAGCTGGAGTTACAATTGGTTGTGAACTGCCTTATGTAGGTGCTGGGAAAGCATCTGGTTTCTCACAGGATGAATCATGGATCTCCACCTATATTCACAGAAGCAGGTTCTTCTCACTGGTTTGTCTCCTCTGACATGGTCTTTGGAATGAGTGCATTTTCATTAACTTAAATGAGCCTTGCTCTTGGCCAGTTATGTTGTCTGAATTTTTGTGTATACACACACACACACATACATACATATACACACACACAATACATCTGGAGGAATGTGTATATGTGTGTACATATGTGTACAATATATAACCACTAGGAATATGTCTATAGAATAGATTTTTCTTTTTTCATTTGTGTGTGTGTGTGTGTGTGTGTGTGTGTGTGTGTGTGTGTGCTTGTGCACACATGCAGGTGCACGTGTGTATACATACATGTGGAAGCCAAAGGTTGATGTCACAAATCCTTGATCATTCTTCCAACTTATTGAGGCAGGGTTTCTAAATCAAATCCAGAGCTCACTGATATGCTTAGTCTCACTAGCCAATTTCTTGTGAGGATCCCATCTCTCTCTCTTTTGGAGCTTGAATTATAGTCAGGGATCCACACCCACCTGGGATTTACATGGTGAAGGTACTCTGGCCAGCTTGAGCATGGTGGACAAGGCTCTGGTAGGCCTTGCCCTTCTCCCTGATTCCCTCTGGCTTGATAAAACCCATTAGATTACATTCCTAAAGCTAGCCCCCAAGGTCTTCTCTCTTATATATTCACTTCTTCCTCCTGAGGCTGACTACCAAGGTCCAGCTATCAAAGTATTAAAGCCTAGCAATCAAAAACCCCCTCTGGCTCATCTAATTAACATGTCCAGTTAAAATCAAACACTTCATCCTAACATGAGGTTTCTCCCTTTACCTTTATAAACTGCCATTTGCCATAGGCCATGTCTGTCTCCTCTCTATCCAGAGGCAGGCCTTTGTCCTATTCTGAGACATACTCTTTCTCCTTTGTTCCCTTGCCCCGTCCCTAGTCCTCTATGTCCTGTGGTTGTCCCTTATTCCTGTCCTCTGTCCCTCTGGGACAAATAAATCTCCTTTGTGCTGAGAACACGATCTCTAGGGATCTTAATCCAATATTTTTCCTTTCACACGGAGATTCTGGAGATTTTAACCCTGGTCCTTGGGCTTGTGAGCAAGTATTTCAACCACGGGTCCATCTCTCTAGTTCCATAGATTCTTAGAGTATCGCTGTTAATTCAGAAGTGTGCATATTTTCATTTTTAAAAAGTTATTGTGAAGTTATTCTTCAATAGTGTTTACTAATTGATGCTTCCACCCACAGAATGTTGGGATGCCAGTTCCCCCCATGTGTTTATAATGTGCTTATGATATTTAAATATTAAAGATGGGACAGAAATAGTATCCCAAGTTTATTTTAATCTTCATATAAGGTGGGTGAACTTGTGCCTTCTTGGCCAATTAATTTTTTTGTTGTTGTTGAGAGTGGCTGGTTCTTTGCAGGTAGGTGTGTGTGTGTGTGTGTGTGTGTGTGTGTGTGTGTGTGTGTATTTTGGACAAGGTCTTACATAGTTCAAGCATTTTCCCTACACAGTGCATTCAAATTTACTTCTTAGGAAAATCAATGACATGTTAAGGTAAACTCTCATTTGACTCAGTAAAGAAGAAGAAACTATTGTACCATGGGGCACATAAACTCTTATCTTGCTTTAAACTCACTATGTGGCCAATACTGTCCAGCTCCCAACTGCCTGTGCTGTGATTATAGGTAAATGGCATCACGTTCTGCTTATTCCATACAGGGGATCAAAAATAGCGCATTGCGGATGGTGGACAGCACTCGGTCAACTGAGCTACATCCCAGCCCCTTCTTTGCTTATATTATTTAATCACTTAATTTAACTCTAATAGCTTCAACAAACAGATTCAAAATTGAAGAACCAAACAAAACCAAGGTCCATTTCTTGTTTACTATGAGTCTCCATCCTGCAGCTGCACCGTGGACTCTGTGGCCTTTGGGGTAGCAGGAGCAGAGAAGGAAGGAGTCAGGGGACACATGGTATGGGCTGACCCAGATCTGGGTGTTATGTCAGCTGATGAGCTGTCTGGTGACCAAGAGCTGGTGGGGCTCTGTGTCACTTGCCAGGGAGGCAGGACACTCTTCCTGCTGCTGGAGTTTGTCTTTGTGGGTAAAGCTTTGGCTTCCCAGTGGCTGCCGAGTTAGGTAATGTCTGGCAAGGTTTTGCTTTGCCTACATTTTAGCAGCACTGTCTTTTTATTATTAATTGCACAAGGCTTTTGATATAGCATGGTCGTTAGCCCTTAGTCTTGTTGTGGGAGGTTTAAATATTTCCCTGTGCTTTTCTGCTTTGTTTTAAAGCTCTTGCCTGTCCCAGCCTACGCATGCTTTCTGTGTGACTGACTTCTGGGTCCCCATCTTCTCCTGACGCCATCCACATTCTGAGCTCTGCCTAACAAGGTTACATCTACTAGGGTCGTGAAGACCTCACTCATGACTTCCTGTAGCTTTGAATGCACCTTTAGAGATTGAATCCTAGTGTTAGTTTTTATGTATGTCTTTGGAGATTTCTGTAATGGCTCTTATGTTTCTGTTAAACTTGCTGCCGATGTCCAGGTGACCAGATTCTGGGGATGTATTTGTACACACCTTTGGTTGCTGTCTCTAGTTATCCATTCTCCAGCTCCTTCCTGGGACCAACTCTGACTGCCAAGTACCCTTCCAGGCCTGATCCATGAGGATTTTTGCCTGGCTGCCTTTCACCTCCAGCTCTTGTAGACAGCCCTGGGCTCACCTCCTTGTTCCTGATTCTCTTCTCTCCCACCTAGCTGTAGGATTCCTCTCCAGATGTTCACAGCTCCCTTGGTGTTCCTGGATCCAGCCTGCTAGTCTGGCTTCTAATCTACTGCCTGACTCCCTGGCATTTGCCCACATTGTTGGTATCAGGAGCCGGATCAGCTCTGAACCCAGGGATGTCCCTCACAGCCTGCATCTGTTGTCATGGCAACCACCATACATTCCCCAAATCCACTTGGCTCACCTTCCACATTTACCTTCGAGTGGTTACTTACAACCCAAATAAAAGGCAGACCCTTCTGACCTCCGCCCTCTCTCTGTTTACCCTTTGTCTTCGTTACTGCCTTTGCCCTCTTCCCCCACAATAAACCTCACGTGGCGCTGTATTGGCCTGGTGTGGTCTGTTCGGTTTCGAGCCACGATTCACACACAACACACATGCTCCCCCCTTCCTCCCAGCTCCCCTCTTCCTCCCAGCTCCCCCTCTTAAACCCTTGCTACAACCTCCACCTTGGGACATACCCTGTTTATTTCTGTCTTTACCATCTGAAGCCCAGTCCTTGCTGAGGAGTGACAAGTGAACTTTCCACCACATCCTTAGGGGACCCGTGCACCTAGAGCAGCCATGTTTCTCTGATTCTTAATTACCTCATACTGTTTGCAGATTTCCTTGACTGGCTAATGACCCCATTTTCTTAGCAGCCAACTTTACCGTGTGTCCCTCTACAGCCCCATTGCACACCCCTGCCCAGGCTGTATCCTGCTATGTCCTTGCAGGTTGGTGTAGGAGACCTTGAGCTACCGAAGCTGGGCCCCAGGGAGTCTTCTGTTACCCTGAAGACTTGCAGCAAGGCCTTGATGAGACTCCAGCTGTGAAGTAATTTCAGGGAGGCAGGAGAGGCCCAGGCCCAGGACGGGGGGGGGGGGGGGGGGGGATTTGGAAGGATGAGTAGACAATGGTCTCAGGCTGGGCTGGAAGGGGAGGTCAAGCTGCCCATGGTCCTTATCAGGCAGTTCAAGGGCTGCATTTACTGAGCTCCAGGTTGAAAGCTCTGCCTGGTCCCTCCCCAGCTGCCTCAAAAAAGAATACAATTTATTCTTCAAACTCCAGAGCCTCATTCGGTTCTGAAAAAAAAAAAAAATCTGGCTTCAGCCACTGTTGTACTGTGCACAGCTAGTTATCCAGCAGTCACTCAGAGGGTGGGACAAATGGTATTGAGGGTGACACAGGACAGGGTCTCTTGAAGGTGCTCTAGCATGGACATACACACACACACACACACACACAGTGGATCCCCAAAGCCCCTGGCACGAGAGCAGAACAATTTCTCTGTCTCCTGCAGAAAGACTCTGCTCTGATTTTTTTGCCCTGAATGTGTAGCCTCACCCAGGGCTGGCAGCTCCAAGAGCAGCACACTGACCTGATTAGGCTCAGTGTTGGCTGAAAGCAGGGTCACTCTGGCCCTTTGTCCTCTCCCAGCTGGTCTCCAGGCCCTGCTTCTGGCTGGCCAAGAGAAAGCTGTCCCTTTCCTGGTGCTCTGCAATCAGGGTTCAGATCTGAGCCTGGAAGACTCATACTCTGTTTAGTGGCCTCACCTGTCCAGATGCCCAGCAGCCGAGGCCACACTACTTGTCTGGGGCTTTCCCTTTCTCTGGTGTGATTGTTCCAAGTGGCTCTGCACAGCGAATATAGTACAGAGGGGCTGGTTTTCTTTTGTGTCACACCCCTCTTGCTCATGGAGGCGTCAGAGGCCATATGAGGCTGCTCAAGGCCTTGGAAGGCTCAGCTGAGGTCCTTTCCAAGGCTTTCCCCAGACTCCCCAGATATGTATGGTCACTTCCTGTGGACAGGAACTTCTGCATGGCCCAGCTCAGTCTGTCTCCATAACGATAGATGGGGTCCCCAGGAAGTTCCTGCAGGTTCCTTGACTGAGTTCTAGCTCCTTTTGGTGTAAAGCCCTCATCTCTACCATCTGCCCCCACTTTCTCTCTTTTTGAGGAGAGTGTATATTGTGTGCGTGTATGTGTGTGTGGTAATACTCTTCTTAGCGTGGGTGTGTGAGCACATGCCAGATCAATGCTGGGTGTCTTTTTTGATCTCTCTCTCTCTCTCTCTCTCTCTCTCTCTGTCTCTCTGTCTCTCTCTCTCTCTCTCTGTCTCTCTCTCTCTCTCACACACACACACATACACACACACACACACACACACACACACACACACACACACACACACACACACCCTACACCTGAAGCTCATCATGTAGGCTAGGCTTTCTGGCCAGTGAGCCCCGGAAATCCACCTGTCTCTGCCTCCCCTCTAGCCCTGAGGTTACAGGCATTCACCACCGCAGCCAGCTTTTGATCTTGTGATCTGAACTTAGGCCTGCATGCTTACATGGCAGGTGCTTCGCTGCCCAAATCATCTTTGTGATTCTTTGCTCCTCTGTCAAGCCCTCTGACCTTGAGCACGGTGAGCTGGCATGTAAGGCTGCAACCCCCCTCTTTTTTCTGCCCTTGCCGAGATCCTTCACACTCTCTTGAGCCAGGCAGAGAGAAGTAAAAGCTATCCTCCGGGTGAATGTAAGGGAAGTGAGGTGAGATGTCGCAAGGTGGAGAGTTATAGGTGCCACTGAAGAAGACGTGTACTACTGTTGCCACCCTTTGTCTATGGAGGTATCTTCTAAGACCCTACTGAAAGCTCAAAACAATAGACAAAACAGACCTGTGGTACAGTTTAATACATTAGGCACATGTGGTGAGCAATTAGAAATAACAACATAGGTCAGAATGTTGTAATAATATGCTGTAATAAAATGTGCTCTTTCAAAAAAATCCAGGCAGTGGTGGCACATGCCTTTAATTCCAGCATTCAGGAGGCAGAGACAGGTAGATCTCTGAGTTCAGGTCAGCTTTGTCTACAAAAAAAAGTTCCAGGTCAGCCAGAGCTGTACAGAAAACCCCTGTCTCGAAAAACTTTAAAAAAAACCTTATTGGATTGTACTCCTCTTTGTTTTTCTTCCCTGTGGCTGACTAGAAATGATTGAGATCATGGAAGGAGGCTGGGGAGATGTCACAGCCAGTGTAGTGTTTGCCGGGAAGATGGGGACCTGAGTTCAGTTCTCATCATCAACATAGAACACTGGGCATGGTGGTGCACGCTTACAGACCTGGAGCTGGGGAGGCCAACGCAGGCAGGTTTCTGGGACTTGGTGGCCAGCAGGCTTGGCCTGTTTGGTGAGCTTTGTGACAGTGAAAGGTCCTGTCTCAAAGTCAAACAAACAAATCAAAAAAACAGGTTGGTGTTGCTTGAAGAATGCTGACACCTGAGGCTGACCTCTAGTCTTCTCATGCACCCACCCACATACATGTGCAGACACATACATGCATGCACACATACATGCACACACACGTGCACACACACAGACACACAGACACACATGTACACCCCCCAAATACACACATAAAAACACAAACACATATAAACACACACACAAGGACACACACACAAACACACATATAGACACACACACACACACACACACACACACACACACACACACACACACCCCACAGTGGGCATGGGAATTGCAGCATGTTTCACTGCTCAAGGCATGTGTGAGCTCTCTGAGCTAGGTCCATGCATTTGATAGATTTAGGGACAATTCTCATTAACAGCTTAATGAAATCCCATATCACTGTGGGGCACCAGTCAGGATGTCTTAAGCGGTCACACAACCTCCTCCAACCTAGAAAGAACTCCAGGGCTCATCAGAGTCTGTCTCTTGTACTGTCACCTGACCAGAGGAGGAGAAGAGGAGCCGTGAACCAGAAACTCACCCCAGTAAACAGTACAACAGAGCAGGACAGCTTCACTGGGTTAGTTAGTTTTCCAAGGTTTCCTTTAGCATTTAGTGATGATGTCTGTGACTAAAGCACATAGCTTGAACTTTGTCCTATAAAAAATCCTCTCAGAGGTGGAGATTGTCCCTTTACTTAGTTTGTCCCAACACCCAGGGACAAAGACAAGGAACCCTGGAGGCATCAGAGCCCTGCCTGATGGCTCCATCTTGGACATCAGGACTGCACAGAAAAGATCTTACGTGCTTTTTGTCATCTGCCAACAGCTGCTGCAGTGCGGACACCATATGCTCTGCCGTGCATGCCAGAGAGCTTTGTGCTCAGGGTTCGTTCCACAGATAGAGCTGATACACAGGGACTTGGGACACACCCAGGCGAGGGGGGAGAAGGAACACACAAAGATGAACCCCTGGAGGGATGTTTCCACAGAGACCTTTCTTCTGCAGATTTCTGTCCCCCTGGCCATGACTGTGCAGATGGACACAGGGCAGCTCCCCTGTTTTCTGCAGATCTGCTACAGTCTCCACCCAGCTCTTTGAGACAGAACACAGTGTAATCACAGAGCCTGCAGAACCTCTTGCCTGGATTCTCATTTCTTGTTCTGTTATGCTAAACCTGACATTTGTCACCAGTAAAGGGCTCTCAGAATGGCACACGCATATCTGAAGGTCGGCAAATGCTGAGGTTCCTGCCTGGCTCTGGGACAAACCTTGAGTGTCACTGGGCTTCCGCCAAGGGAGAGCTGAGCCAGAATCTGAGTGACCGAGATCCAGGAGGGCAGCCAGGAATGAGTGAGCAAACCGTCTATGGAGTGGCCTCTTCTTAGGACAAGAGAGCACAAATTCAATGGAAGAAAAGAAGGGGAACAGCCCCTCTGACTGCCCGCCCTGCTGGAGGCAGCCACCTCTTCTGCTAATTGAAAACAAAAGGAGAGAGTTGTGAAACACAGGTCCGGGGCAATCAGTGCCTCTCTCTCCCTCTCTCTCTCTCTCTCTCTCTTTCTCTCCCTCTCTCCCTCTCTCTCTCTCTCAGCTCAGGGCCCTTGACTATGCACAAGCCTGCATACGCTGTTTGGACCAAGCGCACTGCAGCCCCCCCCCTCCCCCAGAGGCCGCAAGCCCAGCACATTGCACAACACAGTTCTGTCATCTGTCGCTTTGCTGAAGGCCCTTAGGGAAAACAGAGGCAGCTGACACTGGCCATCTGGAAGTCCTCTTGGGGTCCTGCTACTGTCAGAGGTGCTGTCCGGGCTCCTGTACACTGAAAACTGCGATGTCCCTATTGCCAGTCACTGTCCTCAGTCTGTCCGTCTTCCCGGACAGCAAGGGGGCACAAGCATGCAGTTATTGGTGCCCCACCTCATCTTAGGGTGTCCTGCTCTGCCATGTTTTTTAGCTGCGTGACTGCTGACCTCAGACTCCTCCCAATGCTCTGGCCAGTAGCTGAGGCCAGATACACAGGAGCTCTGAGCTGTCCCTCGGGGACTTCAGAGCAAAGTGTGGCCATAGGGGCTGTGTCTCCCCCCACCCCCACCAATGTACAGCACTGTGTGGGCACACACAGGCCCCTCTCCTGTGCCTTGCTCCTGAGTGTACAGGTTTTGAGAAGTCACTGGAACTGCTACCTACCCTTTGCTCCTGCCTGGTTCTTCAGCTGTCACAAGGAGAGACCTGAGGAACTTGTCTCTAGACAGCAAGTGAATGAGCATTACCATCTGTGTGGCCCAAGCTCCTGAGGCCTTCATTGCTCAGCCTTAAGACTGCACACATGTCCAAACATGCGTGCCTCTTATCCTTGGAACCCCAAAGATTTGCACCCTAGGGCACTGGGGGTCTGGGAATGGAGAAGAGCTACAGACCTGTACAGGACTCTTTTGTTTTTGTTTTTTTGAGACAGGGTCAAATTTGCTAGGATGACTTTCAACTTCAGATCATCTTACCTCAACTCCTAAGTGTTGGAATTACAGGTATGGACCACCATTTGGCGTGGCTAGTTATTATGTGCTGCTGGGGCCACTCTACTAAGGAGCCACATCCCAGCCCCCAGCCCTGCACAGGACCCGGAACAGCCTTTTGAGATGGTCCACATCCCAAGACTGGTTGGGATGTCAAGACCAAAGACCTAGGACCGAGTCCCTCCAACACTACACCCAGAAATAGGCTTAAGGATCACTGGACCTGATCTGGACCCCTATCCTCTCTCCTCGGGTCACAAGCAGCTTCTAAAGTTCCACATCCAGTGTGTCCCTGGGCCTTATGGATACTCAGGAGGCCCCAGGGGGACAGGTCTATAACAGCACTTCCTGTCTCCCTTCCCCAAGTTGCCACTGGCCTACCAGGGCTGGAAGAAAGGGCAAGGGCAGAGAGCTCTCTGCCTGGATGTTACCAAAGGTGGGTCGTTTCCGAGTCTGTCGTGCACCTCCTGTGTGGCTGTCCTTTTGGGCTGTGTGTGGGGGCCCAAGTGAACACAGGGTGGCTCTCCTGCTGGTAGCACACAGCCCTATAAGGTTGTCAGTTTCGAAAACAAGGGCATTCCACCTGATGTTGAAGGACCTCAGAGCTGGGGAGCCCCCTCAGAGTTGGGGAGTCCCCTCAGAGTTGGGGAGCCCCCTTGCTTGGCAGGCATCTCCACAGCCTGGTGTGAGACCTTGGACAAAGCAGTTAAACTCTCGGGACCCTGACCTTTCACTGGGATAAAACTGCATTTGTTACAGGCATTTCTGAGAACTATGAATGCTTTGAGTGAGCCTCGACCATGAGAACTCTGGGCACAGTCGATGATAACCACTCCTCATTCCTTACAGGTGAGAAAGGCAGCAGCAGCAGCTGTTGGGAGGACAGGAGCAACAGCAGTGAGAAAAGTGTGAGCTCTCCTTTCTGCACGTGCTTCTTGCTTCCTAGCACCCCTGGGTGCAGAGCTGGGCTGCAGGTATGAGGAACAGACCCGGCCACCAGGTGTGCAGTGACGTTTGGCTGATGGTTGATTTTGAAATGCAGCCTTTAGCTGAGCCAATTTACTGGAATGAGTGACTTACAGGGGTGGGGGTTGGGGGAGGGGGAGGTTGTCAGCTAGGCTTGGAAATCCAGAATATGACAGCTGGGGAGATGGGAGTGTACAAGGCTAGCCTGTGGGCTATCAAGGATGATGGACGGCCTTGAGAGGAAGTGGAGGTTGCTCGAAAGCAAGCAATCAAGCAATCAAGTGAGCAAGCCAGCGAGCGAGCGACCAAGCAAACAAACAAACAAACTAAAACCCTCCACCATCGTTGATGGCCCACAGGACTCAGACTCTGAATGGTTACAACTCTAACCCCTGACTTCAATGTTTCAAGAGTTAGGCTTCATTCTCTCAGCCCTGGGAGGGGTGCCCCAGCCTCCGGGGGTATGGTTCACAACTTCTAGAGGCAGCTTTACGGGACCCCTTAGTAAAAGGTCAGGTAGGTTTGAGCCTGGGAATCTGCATTGACACCCTTCTTTCCCCAAAATTGCCTTACTTGAGCAATGAATGAGTCAAGACAGGGATTGGGGTCCCCACTAGGGGTGCAGTCCACATCTGATCTGTTCAGACCCTTCAGAGATGAAGAATGGGAAGTTTCTATTGGAAAAGTCCCTCCCAAGATGAATGCAGAGCAGGTCCCTCCCCTGATCTGAGCTTTTCTTCTCTGGCTTAAATAACTTAGCTCAGTTTAACCCCTATAGAGGGTGACTTTCTTCTCCTGGCATGCTCCAGGTCACGGTTGGGGACGCATGAAGGATGTGCCACCCACACATTAGACTTAGATTGAGCGAGCACTCTCAGCCCTTTGGGACAGAGCTCAGAACAGGGTGTTCCCAACCCTACACTGGTTCTGCTACCTGGAGAACCTGTTTGGTCACCATTGAGCCCTGAGGACAGGAGCCAGCAAAGCTCAGAAGGAGAACCAACTAGGGCTGGCCCAGGGAGGCTCCCTTAGGCCCCTCCCTGTTTCCTGCTGTGGAGACAGGAGCAGGGCTTAGCTGGCCCATAGCATCTAATCCACAGTGACTCTTCAAACCTCACAGCAGCTCCTTCAGGTGAATGTATCTGTATGACTCTGAGTCTCATCAATCCTAAGGAGGTCCAGGGAGATGAGGTTGTTTGCTGATCAAAGTTGTGATCAGCAGATACCATTTAGGCTGAGGAGTTGGCAAGCTCCAGCCAGGTCCCAACCTCAGACCAGGAAATAACTCCAAAGCTATTTCTATAGTCAGTTTTTCCTCTCACTTTGAAAGAAGTGTAAGCATGCTCATGGGCAGATCCTGCAAAAGTCTGGTACATTGAAATATGACATTTAAGAGCAAGTCCCATGTAGCAGCTCCCTCTGGTGTGACCAGCCTTTCTACCTTTGGCAGAGCCCCAAGTATTTCTCCAGCCTTCAAGCTGACTTGAGTAGGGAAAGAATTCACAGTTAGAAACTCTTCTTTCAAACATGGTGGTCGCACCTGTCCTCGGTCACAAGGAGACTGGCCTTGGGCTTTGCTTTGTGTTCCTAAAGGACTGCTGTCTTTCTCAGTGGGATTTGTAGACAGTGGAAAGGCTGTGTATCTGAGGGGAGGAGGTCACTGTAGGATGATTTATTCCCAACAGGGCAGAAGCCCTGTTGGTACTTGAGAGGCAACAGGACAAAGGTGCTCAACACTGGACTGCAAAGGCGAGGAGATGCGGGGTTGGGAGATGACTCAGTCAGCAGCAGGGAGGAAGATCAGAGTCCAACCCCCAGAACTCATATACAAAGAAAACGGCTGGCTGTGCTAAAGTTTGCAATCCTAGGGGAAAACGTGGAGATCCTTGAAGTACTGGGTCAGTGTGTTACCCTGTCTCAAAACACAGGGTGGTTGCTAGTGGGACAGGTCAGTGGGTAAAGACACTTGCCACCAAACCTGGTAAAACCATCTGGGGGAGAGAGAACCAACTCCCACACACTGTCCTCTGTCACGTTCATGCTATAGCATGTATACACAGGCAGACAGGCAGACACTAAAATAAGAAGACCCCGTGGTGGATGATGCCTGAGAACTGACATCTGACATTGACCTCTGACCTCTATGTGCCCATATGCACATGTGCATATGCGTTCACACACACATGCACCTGTGTACATGGACACACGTGCACACACACAGACAAAGGAAGAAAGAGAAGACCCTACAAAGCTGGCTGGCAGTTCCCTGGAAAAAGGGACCTGGGGCGTTTGGAGTCTCATCCTGAGGATGATTAGCTAGTTATCTACCCAGAAAGGTCAAGGAAAAGAGGTCAGGGGGAGGTTCTGGCTCTTACCCCTGTCACAAGTTTGTCTCTCACCTGTATGTCACAAGATTGAGGTCTCTTTTCTCCACCCAAGGAGGGCTGAGGTGGTTTGGTTAGATACCTTAAAAGTTCCCATGTCGGAACCATGACCACCATATTTATATGTTCATGGTGCTTGGGGTGAGACTTTGGGAAGTGACTAGGGTCAGATGGGGTTACAGGGTCAACTAGAATTTTATCAGAACGAGGGAGGGACTTGAACTTGTCTTGTGATCTGCTTCATATACCCTGTGCAGCTGCAAGGCTTCACCAGGTGCTAGTACCACGTTTCTGACATCTAATCTCCAGAACTTTAGGCAAGCCGACCTCTATTCTTCATGGAAAACCAGCTTTGGGTATTTCGTGATGGCATCGGTAAACAGACTTAAGATGGATATTGACTATATAGCACGTGGGTGAGCTTTGCAAATCACAGTCCAAGCGGATGTGAGGAGTGAGTGAGGGCTCTCTGGCTTTGCTCTGTTCTAGGTCACTTGCAGGCTTTCCTGTGGGCTTGCTCATCTGACTTATCCCATGCTTTCACTTGTGACATGGAACTGACACCAGCTCCCATTTGTCACGTGTTTATGGTGAGCTTCAAGCTCTCCAATCTGTTTGCCCTGCCTTTCACAGCCTGTCTGTGAGCTGGCTAAAGTCTCTCTTCCACTTTCTATGTAGGGACAGACAGTCAGCCTTGCAGAGGCAAGCAAATTCCTCAAACCCTGTCGTTACTGTCGAGAGACAAAACTACATCTAATTTCTTAGTATTTAGTATTTTCTTAGTAACTTGTAGATCTTAGTAGGCATTTTCTTAGAACTGGGCAAACCGAGTCCTACCAAGTGGCAGTGTTCCAATTGGCCAAGATGAGGAAGCTGCTTTTTTTTTTTTTTTTTTTAAAGACAAAAAAGGATGGAGAGAGAAGAGGCATGGAGCAAAAAGGGATTGGTGGCTGTAAAGTTACTTTCCTGTGGGGTGAAAGCAAGTGGGGGTTTCCTGTCCTTCTTCCCCAGCCAAACCACCCTGTTACCCGAACTCACTACACTGAATCATTTTTTATTTTGTTTTAAACTGGCTCCTTCCAGACTTGGAAGTTTGTGATACCTAGCTGGGGGATTCCATTCTCATCTGTGCTGGTGTGCTGGGGCCTTGTGCTGGTCTGTCACGGTAGGTTCTTGTAAGTATTTCAAGCTAGGCAATGTAGAAGGGAGACACCAAGCCAGGCCTACGTGTGTTGCAGGCAGAGTCCCACCCACCTCTGCATGCTGTCTGCTCAAGCCCTGGCTCTGGAATCAGGCAGAAAGAGATGAGTCATGGGTGAATGTTGAGGTCAGAGAACAGGCTCAGGAATAGGGGTGAGGGGTCAGGGAGGGTTTCCTGGTCCAGCCCTGGGGATAAGTCAGGTGAGCAAGCCCACAGGAAAGCCTGCAAGTGACCTAGAACAGAGCAAAGCCAGAGAGCCCTCACTCACTCCTCACATCCGCTTGGACTGTGATTTGCAAAGCTCACCCATGTGCTATATAGTCAATATCCATCTTAAGTCTGTTTACCGAAAACTGGTTTTCTGTGAAGAATAGAGGTCTGCTTGCCTGAAGTTCTGGAGGTTAGATGTCAGGAATGTGGTACTGGCATCTGGTGAAGCCTTGCAGCTGCACAGGGTATTGTTCATGAAGCAGATCACGGGCCACGTTCAAGTCCCTCTCCCCTTCTGATCATGTATGCGATCTCTAAGGATCTATTCTAAGCAACATGGCCATCTAACAATGTCTGAAGAGCCACTGACAAGCGTAAGGGACTTCCCAGTGTATTGAGGTTTGCCAGGGAGACCCCAGCATCTAACATGAGACTACATCCATGTCCATATGCCATCTAGTCATCTCTCTGTTCTTCTATCCAGTCTGTCCATCCATCCACATTCACATCCACACATCTACCGATCCACCCACCCGCCACCCATCTATCCACACATCCTTGACATCTATTCACCCCTCCAGCCGACTACTCATCTAGCCACCACCCAGCCCTAAGTTTAGTCCCACCCCTAATCCTATTTGGACACGCCTGGGGTTGGCGCTGCAGCACGGGGAAGCATACCTGTTCAGGGGTCGGCTAAGGGAAGTGAGAGGGTCTATAGGTGGCCCATCTCAGTGGCTTAGTCTTTTCTAATGTCAAGTCTCAGGAGCTATGATGGACTGTGAGTGGCTACTGAGTGGAGAAGCTGCTGAAGCCCTGCTTCAACCCACCGAAGGGCTGGATTCTCCCCTCAGTGGTGGCCCTCAGAGAGGGGGTGGCTCGTAAGAACCCGATAGGAATTTGTCAGGGAGGTTTTGAAAAATGGAAATAATGCCCCAGGGGCTGCCAGCCTTCTGTGCACAGGACTAAAGGGCTTTGGGATTTTCCTAGGGAGAGTGTCACACGGTCACATGGCTTGGTGGAGCTCTAGCATCAGCCATCAGCCAATCACTTGGATGAAGGATCTGCATTGAAAGGCAGCCCTGTTCCCACCTCTGACCTAGCGACATCGTGCATTCCTCATGATGCTACAATAAACAATACTTTCCCTAGGCATGCTGCTATGATGCTCGTCAAAGAGTGCTTGACTTTGCATTGTTTTTAGCTTTCACACACTTCACACACACACACACACAAATATCTGGTGGATACTACTCAGAGCCCCCAAATTACTGAGACAATGGCTGATGCTAGTTGTATCTTCCGAAATTATACCTGATGTCAGCGTTTAAGCAGTTGGCATGTCCTATGAGGTAATTGTAACTAAATGTTTGCTGTCCAAAGAGATGTCATTATAAATGGTAAACACATCCATCTACCCCCACACCTACCAGTTCATCATCACCTATCTATCCATCATCATCCATCCATCCATCCATCCATCCATCCATCCATCCATCCATCCATTGTTAATATCTGTACATCCACCTAGCGTCGTCATCACCTGCCCATTCATCCGTCACCATCAATGGTCCATCCGTCACTCATCTATATACTGTTTATATGATGTAATATTATCCAAGAATTTCATTTAAGGAAAAAAATGAGTGTTAAAATGATTACCAAAAGGGATTGTTCAGTCCAATGTTCACATACAAATTGCTGGTGACATGAGGTCTACAGCTTAGCCTTCTGCCACTGAGCCAATAGGACCCTGCATCAGGTCACCCATGTGTATGTCCTTCGGTCCTATCTGCAGGTGCACCACCTGAACCCAGGTGAGAGAGCTCTGGCTCTGTGGCTCACCATCTGGAGTATGCACGTAAGGTTTATTACTGCATCTACAGAGGTTTTGGTCTTGACTGATGTACCTGCTCCCATCAAAGCCTTGTACCCAGCAAGTTCCCGGAGGCAGTAGAATATTTGCTTTCGGGACTCTTTAGCACTGTTGGGAAATGTGTATTGACATAGGTGATAAGGCAGCCGGCTGGGAAGCAGGAGGGAAGGATGGGCTCTGCTGAGCAGGGTGGAAGATCTGTGGTCTCCAGGTTCTTGTGTCCTTGGTTCTCTCAGTGCAATGGGGGAGGAAACAGGGAGAATCCCCAGAGTCCCTCCTGACTGCGGGGGTGGGGTGGGGTGGGGTGGGGGGGGGGGTGAGGCGGGATCCTTGGTGTATGAGCAGGTGTCAGCCCTCAGCCGTGAACCTGAGTAGCAGAAGGGCAAGCTTCCAAGTCACCCCTTTTCCAAGTTCAAAGAACCTCTACACTTCCTTGAATTGCCCTCCTCCACCCTGTGCTCAGCTCACAGAGGAGCCGCCCCCTGCCCCCGTAGCTGTCAGCTTTCCAGGAGGTGGCCTTGGGGTTTGGGAATCCCTCTTTGAGGGGAGAGGGCTTTGATGTGCGGCTGCTCTTAAGCAATCTTTTAACTTCAGTTTCCACACCATAGGGGTGTGCTGAGCAGGGTTTCTTTGTTGACTCTGAAATTACCTTTGAGAGAGATTCTGGAAAAGGAGATTTAAAGCCATCTGGGACAAAATCCTGGAACTGAGTGCAGGGACCTCCCCTTGACTGGGTGGTGTGAGTTCTGGTGGATTGGAGACCGGTGCTGGAGATACCAGATTTTCAGTCACACTATGTTCAGGTTCTGTATTGGGGCATCATGAAGGCTAGTGGCAGCTGGCGCTATGGAGTTCTGTGGAGAGGTTTCCAGAGGAAGCCTCTAAGAGAGAGGAGTATGTGTATACATGAGTGTGTGTGTACCTATGTGCTTGGGTTGTACACATGGGCACTCTTCATTGAGGACCAGAAGGAGACAGACAAGCCCCTAGAAGTTCTTTTTGGAGTCAGTCAATCTGAGGGAGTTATAGGATTTGGGCCCAGAAGGAAGAACATTCAGCTCATTGTATAGAAGCCTCTTGAGTTGAAGCCCTGCCTGATTCTGTTTGACTTAATTTGTCTCTGCAATGCTCTGTGGTCACCCCCACCTCTGCCCCAGGGTGAACAGATCACCTAGTGGTGGATTCTGGGTAATAGGCCATTCTGGGTCCTAGGCTTCCGTGGGAATGTAAGTACCCACTGTCTGTGCATACTAGCTATGGGTGAAACCCTTCACCTGTAACCCTGGAGCCAGATAGGATTTGAGCCTGCGGGTGTTTTGGACATCGTGTGTATCACATGCCCCACCCAACCCCACTATGTGTGGGTAGCAGCCGGCAGGCAAAGGTATTAATGTTTTATAACAAAACTAAGTCAGGCAGAGAATGTCTCACGTGCATTCAGGTTGAACCCTGCCTCCAAACCTGTTATGAAACCGTGTCTTGTTCCCAGGGTTTTCTGGATTGGAAATGACTGGCTAGGAACCACAGAACTGCAAGATAAACAAGCCCATTTGACATATTAGCCTGGAGAATTAGGCTTGGGGCTTTGCTGACCTACCAATGTGTGCACTGGTGACTGCGTGCGTGTGCCTGTGCTTATGGAAGTGTGTAGTGACTAGTACATGTATATGCATGTCTGTACATGTGAGTGTGCACGCGACTGTGCACGCAGTTGGGTATAAGTGTGTATGTGAGTTTGCATGGATGGGGATGTGTGTTGTGTGTACACGACACTCATTTGTGTGAGCCCAAGACAGAAAGAGAGGAGGCGGATTGATTTTCTAACCATAGGATCAAAGTAAGGCCAAGGGCTGAGCCAGCCACTATCTGGCCCTGGGAAGGCATCCTGCTGGTCTCCACTTGGCTTTTAAGCAGATGGGCTCTGTGTTCTGGAATAGCAACTGGGTTGCAAGCAATGAGGTGAAGGCCTGTGCTTTCATCCTGCAGGTTGTCAGCGCTCTTCTCTGTCTCCCCAGTCTCTCCTGGCTTTGATTGCTCAGTAGCGAACACAAAGAAGATAAGAGAGAGAAGGACTTGGGAGCTGGGAGGGGCCTCTGGTGAGGAAGAAGGAGAGATGGGCTGCCATTCAAGAGCTTGAGTAGAAGGCTGATAATCAGGGACCCCAGAATGCAGCCGCCTCCTAGAAGAAGGTGAGAGGGAAGTTTGGTCTTCAGAACAGGGACCAGGGAGACAAAGAGCCTCCAGAGGTAGAGTCCCGTGTGTCTGAAATCAGGGCCTCTGGGAGGCCCCTGACCCTGCTTTTGGGGTGTTTGGGGAAGCTGTAGGAAGTCCATGATCCACACTGGGAGAGCTATTAGATTTGAGCTGCTAAAGACTCCGATATGGCTTAGATCTGAGGTTGGGCATCCAATCTGTCCTGAGGGTAGGAAGGGCCAAGGGTTAGTTTTAAGTGAATTTAAACAGCAATAATAAAAATGTGGTACTTCGTATGAACCAAGATTGGTGCTTAGTGTGTGCCTCGACTTCCCCACGTGGAGCAGGCTGCAGTGGTGCTGGGGATCAGGGCCAGCTAGGAGATGTAGAGATGTCCTTACAGCTTATCTATAACTTCTTTTAGGCTTGAGTAGAAATGCACAAGATTGCAGCCATAGCCAGAGATGCTCCTTAGAGAGTGAAGGGAACATAGAGATCGAAAATGCCCTGTGCTCACAGAAGAGGACCTATAATTTCAAGTCTCCCTCTCCCCGTCTCTGTCTGTCCGTCTGTCTGTCCGTCTGTCTGCCTGGTGTCAGATGATGACTTTAGGTGTTGGGCTTTGCCCTTCTTCCTCCTTGTTTCTGGAAGTTTCTTGTTGCTCACTGCTACATACCAGGCTAGCTGGTCTGTGAGCACCCGGGGATGCTTCTGTCTTTGCCTCCTGTTGTGTCTAGGGTCACCAGGATTGCAGACATGTGCTATGGCTTCAGACGTGTCTGGGGGGTGAGGGTATAGTGTAGAATAGAGTTTATTTAGGGCATAGGAAGAGGAGTTGATTTGAGAAAGGAGGAGGAGAAGAAGAAGAAGAAGAAGAAGAAGAAGAAGAAGAAGAAAGAGAGAGAGAGAGAGAGAGAGAGAGAGAGAGAGAGAGAGAGAGAGAGAGAACAGAAACAGAGATTGAAACACACAGAGAGAAGAGGAGAGGCCAGCCAGGAACACGTGGAGAGAGAGAGAGAGCTGGGAGGGGAAGGGGAGAGAGGGAGAAAGGGGTCAGAGAGAGAAGAGGCAGAGAGAGCAAGAGAGAAAGAGGGAGAGGAGGGGGCAAACAACCCCTTTTATAGGAGGCCAGGCCTACCCGGCTGTTGCCAGGTAGCTGTTGGGTGGATTGAAGAAGTAATGCCAACACCAGTACCCATAATCTATATGTTCATGTGAGACAGCCTTAACGAATGAAGATACCCAGGTTAGCAGCCGCAACACTACCCAGAAACCCGGATAGTTCCATTGTATGCATGGCCTGAATTCTGTGAGTTTGTCACATTGCCTGAAGTCTTACGGTGTATTGGTCACTAAAGTAACCGATACATTTTTCTGGTTTTGCACCTCATGTGTGGGGTGTGTGTGTGTGTGTGTGTGTGTGTGTGTGTGTGTGTGTATGTGTGTGTTAGCACAAATGCTTTACTACTGAGCCATAAGCCTAGCCTGGTGTTTTTTGAGCCTTTATAAATAAATTCACACTGCATAAATTCTGTGGCTTCCTCTTTTTTTCTGCTTTTGAGACATGCTTGGCGAGACATATACCTACTGACCAATCATTTTACACTGCTGTCTTTCGGGAAGTACTAGTTATAATCAGCCTTTTGCTACTGTAAATAGACAATGCCCACCTGAATATAACTTAAGGACGCTGATTCCCAAAGCCTGATGCTGCAGTTCAAATCTTGCTCGGACTCCAGAGGCCTTTTGGGTTTCAGGGACATCATTTATAAAACATAAATCATTGTAATGAGTGCATCAGAGGTCCATAAAGAGGACCAGGAAAGTGGCTTCAGGTAAAATGCTTAAGTGGTAACTGTCCTGAAAGGGGACAATTGGGACGGTGACTAAGATGGTGGTGATAGTGGCCATAACGACTGTTACATAATGAAGGTTGTTACGTTGGTGAAGGTGATGATGGTGGTGTTTTGGATGATGATGGTGGTGGTGCTGTGTGGGTCTGCATCCCACAGCCGCTGGGGAGGCAAAACAAAGGGAGTTTGACTGTGTTTATCACACACAGCCACCCAGCCAGTGCTGGGCTTCAGGGAAGCACAGAGATACTGCTCTTGGGGTTGGGAAAGCAGTCTGAGATGTGAGACAGCCGAAGCTGGTATTCATTCCCTGGTTTCTGGCCCCCCAGTTGCTGCTGGAGAACTGCACACAGAAGTGGGGAACAAAGTGTTGGGGGTCCACGGAGGAGGCTTGCACACTGGATCTCCTTGCTGGTTCACTATCTGGCTTGCTCATAGGCTCACACTTAGCTAGATTGTTTTATTTAGCTCAGGATCACTTGCATAGGAATGGTGCTGCCCATTGTGGACTAGACCCTCCTACAGCAATTAGCAATTAAGACAATCCCCTACAGACATACCCGCAGGTCAATCTGATCTAGATAATTCCTTAACTGAGGCTCTCATGTGACTCTAGGTTTCGTTGAGTTGATAGTTCATGCTAACTAGGAGAGCAATCTGAAGCACCTGCACCCACTCTGCAGCACTGATGGTTGTACAATTGGCTAAGTTAAATCTGAATATTTGCAGAAGGGTTTTCTTCAAGTACTGATTTTCAAACACAGAAAAGGTGGAAGGCAGTGAGGCAGCCATGCACAGGAGGGGAAAGGAGGACAACCTCTTTATGGATTGGGGTCCCCCAGACACAGCTGTGGCTGATGGGGATCCTGCAGAGTTGCTCACTTGTCAACTGAAGCACTCCCGTTCAGAAGAGTACCAGATTCTGCTGGGACAGTCTGGAGGCAGGAGGCTCTGAAAACACAACGGAGATCCCCAGGCAAGAGGAGAGCAAGATAGGACTTGTCCATCCTCTTGCTTTGGCTGTTTTGTCACCCACAAGCCAGCGCTGCCTTCTCCCATTGCAGGAGGGAGAGGTGCTTTTCCATGGAGGGTGACCTGTAGGAAGAACAGCGGTGGCCACCTCTCCATAAATGCCAGGGGCCACGAAGCTGCAAAGGCAACTCCTGCAGGTGGACCTAATTGAAGACTACCTGAGAGACCAATGATTGCGGGTGCAGACAATGCCAGCCAATTGGGAACTGCTGTTTAGAAGAGACGCTTTCTTGGGGCCAGTGGGACATGGGTGAAAGCTATTAAAGGAGCTTGCTGCAGCATTTCTCACCTGCTTCAGGAGTCTGCCTGGCTGACTTTGTGCCACCTCACCTCCAACCCCCAAGGGCAGGTAGGGTTGGCAGCGAGTAGTCCAGGGCACAGGCAGCAGGAACCAAAGCTGATGACGGTGCTCCGTCCGCATCAAGGGGTGGAAGTACCTGGTACTGTCTGCTCCCCTGGGTGAGTGCTTTAGCTGGAGTGAAAACCCTCAGTGTTCACACCCCAGGTGCACTGCTCCACTGTGCGGCCCACTCCTGTGTGCAACCCCCCTCGACCAGCCTTCCCAAAGGTAGTGATGCAAGTTTATCTTCTGTGTCCATTCAGAATTGTCTTTGCAAAGGACAGGGCCACCTGGGCAGAGGCAAGGAGGAAACCTGTGGGGCTTATGCCCTTCCAGGGCTCCCACCTCCTGTCCCAGTAGCCTCTGAGCTCAGTTGGGGGGGGGGGTTGTAGGTCATGTGGGTGCTCCTGAGCACACAGTCAGTCTTTTAAAGCCCTGGCTGAGAACTCACAGGTCTTCAGTCCTGTCAAGGGTCCTAGGACGTTCATTGCCTGGAGAGCCTTAGGGGATAGGGTTGAACTGCTTGGAGGGAGTACTAGGCCTTCAGCTCCTGCCTCCCCCACTGGAGGTGCTGGGTAGCTCCAACTCTGCCTGGCAACCAGGCCACCCTCCATCTGCCGTCTGAGTAATGAACCAGCCCCGCGGCTGGCACAGGCTGACTTCCATTCTTCTCTTCTAGGATTACCCTTTCAGACCCCATTGTTCTTTGCTAATGGCCTTAAAACGGGCCTGCCTGTTACCTTCCCCAGCCTGCTGCTGCTAGTGGAGAGCCAGCCGCCACATCTCCTCAAACTTGAAGGGTGAGGAAGGGCACAGGGCTAGGGTGGGGGGATGAGCCGGGGTGGGTACAAGGAGACAGGAATACAGGCCTCAGGATGCCCAGGCCACCTGCCTTCAGCTGTGACCAGTAGCCAGGCCCCAAGTGTCACAATATTGTACCGGGTGTCCCTTGTTCAGTGTCCTAGCTGTGTTGCCACGTGGTTTATCTGAGACCTGTCTTCATGCAGTGCATAGCTTTTTCCACGCCTGGACAGATGGCTGAGGTGCCAGAGGTGGTTTGAAGGCTACAGGTTGGCTATGGGCCATCACACAGGCTGATATTCACTGTGACTATACTGTCACCATCCCCAATGGCAGCAGAGAGGACAGTGCCAAATGGGCTACTCTGACTTTTCACCCTTTCCCGGGGTTGAGGACTAAATCTAGCAGGGTAGGGGTTCATGTACACCACCCTACCTGCCCTGCCCCCACCTCCCTGAATCAGCCCCTGTTGCAACAGCAGAAGGCATGGCTAGTAAGGAGAATTTACTTCTTCCGGGTTGAGTTGGAGGGCTCAGCTGTGATGTGCAGCTGCCAGCAGTAGGAAGAGAAATGTGATCGCAGTGTCGTTGGTTCATTTTTTCCTCACTAAAGAAATGGAGGAAGAATACAGCAATTATTCATCTAAAATGAACAAAAATGATGAGGTCTAGATTCCCATGAAGCTGTCCCTGAGCTAAGCTTCTCTGGGTCACCCTGGCTTGTTTAGGTTGCTGGACAGCTGAGCTCTGGCCTCCGAAGGGTACAGACTCCTGTAGTACAATCTGCTGGCAGTGGGTCTCCAGGGTTTTCGTCTGCCTGCTCCCTTTTTTTGGGGGGGGGGGCAGCGTGTGTTCCAGACTGGCTGCGGCTTTGTTGTCTGGACCACAGCTTTCTGCAGATTTGCAGATCTTCAAAGCAATGACATGCCGTGTCAGATCTGCCCAAAGTCCAGGCACGTGGCAGGCGTCCAGCATACAAATTAATCGGACGCTTTGCTTGTGGCCTGGGGCACCAGCCCCACACCCTCTGGAGGCCCAGCAGGTGCTCCACTGGGCAGGTGTGTGCCTCACCATATGCTCTGGTGAGCATCGGGTTTCTGCCAGAATCTTTCAATTGCTCACCAGGTGAGATAAAGTGAGTAGAAAGAAGCCCGAATCAACCTGTGGTTGCACGAATCACCTCTGGGCAATGACAGCCCTGAGCCCCAGCAGTGACAGGCAGAAGAGAGGGACAGATGTCGAGGCGGGGCCTCAGTGCAGCCTGCCTCTTAGGAATCCTCAGACTGGAGAAGTGTATTGAAAAGTCTTCCAGGACTGAGGAGGTGGCTTAGTGGGCAGAGTGCTTGCCTATCATTTACAAAACCCTGGGCTCTGTCTCCAGCATCACGTGAACTGGATGTGGCGGTGCATTCCTTCATCCCAAGATGTTTGTTTGGTGGAAGCAGAAAGTTGAGGTTCAAGGTTATCTTAGGGTACGTAAGGAGTTGGGTGGCAGCCTGGACTATGTGCAAACACTGTCACAAAGTCTTCTGTATTTAAGAAACCGGAATTGAATGGCCCAGAAGCTTTCAAATGCAGAATGGAACCCAGATGTAGGACAGGAAACCTCAGCAGGAGACCCTGACTTAGCTGCTCATCAAAGCTGCCCCGGGAGCCTTAAGACTCTGCATGTGCGGTTGGTTGTTTCAGGAATAGTTAAATCAATAGTTAAATCCTATACGGTAGCCCTGAGCCACCCCAGGCTGTGAAAATTCATTGCAGTCAAAACCACAGTTTGCCATGCCACTCTGGCTCGGTGGCTGCACTGATCCCTGCAGTGAACCTTCCACCACCCTTGCAAGACTACCCAGAGCAGTGTGCTAGGAAGCCTCCCTGGCAAATGATTCCCAGGTTGAAGGTATCTTGGCCACAAGAAGGTGACTTACTTCTCTGGGGAAGACCCCTGCTATGCAGGGTAACACTGGTCCCCCAAATCTTTGTGCTCCAGGATTTTTGGGGTGCAGGTGGGAGGACCAGGGTGGGGTGGGGTAAGTATCACAATAAAGTTCTCCCAGCCTGGCAGGTAAACTCGGCCCCATAGTGCCTCAGTCTCCTTTCTCCCAAGCTAGGCTAACCTTGACCCTGACTTAGCTGCTCATCAAAGCTGCCCCGGGAGCCTTAAGGCTCTGCATGTGTGGTGTTTCTAGGGCATCCCCTTGCGTATTCACACCCTGCTGAACTCTTAGACTACTTCAGACTTTCTGCAGGCTCCTAAGAAGCCTTCCATCCCCCAAGTGGTCCTGCAGCCTTTGCACCCCAGTATCCCAGGCTCCAGGAGCCCCAGGTGAGCACACACTGGTACCCAGATCCAGTGCAGGGCCTCTTCGGTTCATATGGAACTCACCCTGTAATTTATCAAATGAACACTGTCGTAGCAAAAGGATCGTGCCACATGCCAGGGAGCTTTGAAACGGAGAGATTGCTTCTGAAATGAGCCCGAATGTAAACCGAGAAGGGTTCAGTGACGTGACTGGGCGCACACAAAACCTTTTAGGAGGGGCACAGTGGTTCTAAGGGGACATTTCATAGCATGTGCTGCCAGCTGTTGTAGAAGGAGAAGGAGAGGAGGAGGAGGAAGAGGAGGAAGAGAAGGAGAAGGAGGAGGAGAAGAGGAAGAGGAGGAGGAGGGGGTGGGGAGAAGCTTGTGTCCTTACAGCCTAAACTTCTTTTCCTTGTTCCAGGAGTCGGCAGCAGGCCCGGCCAACAGCTGTGCACTGCGTATATCAGTAACAGCTGCCTTCTCCTGGGGTGAAATTAAAAGATTAGGGGGTATGGGCACGTGCTGGCCCCAGGAGCCCAAACAATGCTTGATTTAGGGTGAAACTCGTCTGGGAGGCTGACAAAGGAGAAGGCTCTGAGTTGGCTAGGGGTCAGGATGGGGGTGGGGGGGCTGGTTTTGACAGAGACAAAGGGAAGGGAGCGGGAGGGGTGAGGTTGGGGGAGACAGGGCCCAGTGAAAAGAGGCCTGGAGCAGCTGCTCCTGCTCCAGAAATTTGAGACGGGTCTTTTCACAAACACAAACCCCGGAGAAGAATGAGGAGGCAGGCTTAGCTGAAATGGCCCCTTTTAGAAATGAAAAGGAGATTGAGAGCCCTGTCCGATTTCCAAGTTTTCACCTAAGAGGGTGGAACATGATTAGTGCAGAAAGAGCATGCAGAGGAGCAGATGGGCGAGCCACCCCGGAGCTGGGCTCTGTGTTTACATAACAATCATGGCCACACTGGGGTGCAGGAGCCAAGTTCCCCTGCCACACTCCGTAGAGGTGATTGCCCCTGACTTCCAAGAGGGCAGTTCCAGCATGGCCCCAGTGTGGCTATTAACTGATGCCCTGTGCTAAAGCAAATATATTTCATTACCATGAAGAGACCAGGTGCCTGCCAGCAGGAGGCAGCCAGCCTTGGAGCATCGTGCAGTTTCACCTAGACAGAGCAGTCTGTCTGAATGGCCTAGCATGTCAGACTTTTCTCCCTGGGCCACTGTGGAGAGCTGAGATTGACCTGTTGGAGAGGCAGCCCTGGCTTGACTTCATTGGAGTTTGGGGTCAAGGGTCTTTCTCCACTGAGTATGCCAGGTCTTTTCTCAGAGTCACGACCCCCCAACCTAAGCAGAAGTGCCTGGCAGTGTGCAACAGGAGCTTGGGTTTGCACATGTACCTGAGCATCGCTTCTGAGAGTATCCCTGTCCAAAAGCATGGGCCGGCACTGACCTTTAGAAAACGGATGCCAACCTTACTCAGCCGTGCTCCCCAAGATACCAGGCTCCTGGAAGACAGAGGGGCTAGGGATGTACTAAACAGAGGCAGCCTTCTGGCAGCTCCCTAACAGTTCTGCTCACAATATCCCTCTCCTGTGACGATGCAATCTGAGCAAGACCTGTAGGTCTGGAGGCAGTGTGGCACTGTGTCGGCATCCAGGTCTCTATGACTGTGAGTGTCTCAGTAGAAGAGAAGGCTCCTGGTGTCTCAGTAAATACTTGCAAGAACTTAGGAGAAAGGGTGCATCATGTGGGCCTCTAATTGCTTCTCAGCTCAGGAAAAAAAAGACACGTCTCACTGTGTGGCCAAGCCCTCTGTATCGTTAGTAGATCATTCCAGGATCCTCTCACATACCCAAGTCCACTTCTATATAAAATGATATCTGCATGTGTCTATGCATATCTTTGCAGATCTTTATTTTAATCAATTAATTAGATAATTAGTTTTTCTGTACAAACTCAGGGCCTTGTCCATGCTAGGCAAGGGTTCACTGCTTGCTGATGCCCTTATCCTTGCCCACAGATGAAATCATCCCTAGGTATGCACAGAACCTAACTCAGTGCAGACACTATATGAAAATTAGTGTCCAGAATTGTTTGGACGTGACGCCAAACCGAGATTGTACGCATTCAGTACAGTGTACCCCGCCCCACGTTTCAAAAGATGTTTTGGTTAATTATATGTGTCTGTGTGTGTGTGTGTTTGGGTGTGTATGTGAAGGTACCTCTAGAAGCTAGAAGGCATGATTAGATCCCTGGAGCTAGAGTTATAGGTGACTGTGAGCCACCGGATGTGGGTCTGGGAACTGAACTCCGGTCCTCAGCAAGTGTTTTTAACTGCTGAGCCATCTCTCCAGCCCCTCCCCTCCCTTCTATTTTAAATGTGAGACTGGAGAAGAGGAAGAGAGAGAAAGTGAAAGGGGTGAGATGTTAACACTTGAGAAATCTGGGTGAAGGGCAGACAGAAATTCTCTGTGCTATTCTTAAAATATTTTTCTAAGATGGAAAGGATGTTAAAAACACACAATAAAACCAATAAGAGCCCCGGAGATGCAAGGCATTTGAATGATCATTCTGGATCCTCCGAGTGACATCATGGATCCTGCAGGCCCAGATAGCTCTGCCAGCCCCATGGTCTGACCAGTTCCCAGTTCACCTATCATGAAGACCTGGACCTGAGCTGTGTCCCTAAAGAGGACTATGTGTGTGGGTGTGTATGTGTGTGTGCAGGCCATCCCCTGGTGCCATTTCTTAGAAGGCACCAACATTGTTTTTTGAGCCAATGTATCTTACTGGCCTGCCAAATAGGATAGGTGAGCCCCAGGATTCACCTGTCTGCCTCCCCTGTGCTGGACTCACAAATGCATGCCCATTTAATGAGTTCTGGGGGTCAAATTCAGGTCCTGTGCTTGCATGGCAAACGCTTTGCTGACTGAGCCATCGCCCAGCCCCTCTGTATCAATTTTACATGATTGCAGTAAGCAGCTGTCTGTCCTCAGGTGTCTCATGCTTCTACCTATATGTCATTTTGTCACTTGGGTTTAAGGTATGCACAGGCCCCACCAAAACACTTATATCTGAATCCCTGGCGATGGGGGTTCAGGGAAGGCCCTGAACATTACATTACTATACAAAGGTCCTGTACATTACTATGTTCAAAGTCCTTAGGAGTCTGAGTGTGCTCTGGGGCTTGGAAAGGCTATGTGGGAGTTTGTACTCGGGGATCTTTTTATGTTTTTAAGAGGGGTGTGAGCTTGGCTACCTGCTAAGCTCCCTGAGGCCAGGCTGTCTTAAGGACCAGAGTCAGGTGTAATTCTGGATGCATAGGCCTGGCTTCAGGTCACAATGTGGCCACCCTGAGGTCAGAAGGCTGGAACTATTTTCAGGTCCAAGCTTTGCAGCTGGTAAAGACAGAGGGACACATGCAAACTCTGCTGCCTGTCTCCAGAGAGTGGTTGTGTGAACATATTGGTATCAGATGTCAGGTAAGAAGCCTGTGTCTTCTTATAGCAAGGGTTGTGGTAGCATAGAGCATGCTCCAATCGTCTTCATTTTCCAGGGCCCCAGGACTGGTACTGTGCAGGGGGCCAGAAGGCTGCCAACTGTGCTCCCTAGTCTGACCCTGAGCTACATCTCCTTGGATGGTCACATTGTAACTTTTTCCTTTCCCTGGGAGTTTAGAGGGATGCCTGTGCCATTTCTTGCTGTGTAGGTTGTCGTGGGCTTCATAAAACGTACCGCCATCTGTATGGTTTTCCTCAAATGCAGGAGGCTAGCCTCCAGGACAGAGTGTGGGTGGAACTGGCCTGGTGATGACTCTGGTCCTTTCAGTGGTTCAAGTGTACAAGTCTGGCTCTGTGCCAAGTGGAGGGGAAACCAGGGCAAACAGGGTGAGCCACAGCCACTGCTTCGCAGAAAGTCACTTAGAGATGAGCACCTCTGCCACACTAGCTCTGCCTCTGCTAGGGGAGCCGGCCAGCCAGCCAGCGGGTCTCTGGTATGCTAATCACCGGAAGTTTGCTCCCTGTATCTGAGGGTGATGGAGACCTGGCTGTGAGAAATCCTGTGGACGTGCAGTTGCTCCTTTTGGATTTTATGTCTGTGAAGAAGTACTATGGACACCGGGAAACCTGCAGAAGCCTGTCCTTTCTGCTTGGCAGCATGTCCTGCTGGCCCTCCCCACTTGACTGCAGAGGGTACAATGTAGGTGCTTTAGGGAGAAGGAACATGCAGCACAAAGTCTGGGTCTCTCTCTACATAGCTCCAGCTGTCCTGGAACTCACTACAAAGACCAGGCTGGCCTTGAACTCATAAAGATCCACCTGCCTCTGCCTCCCCAGTGCTGGGATTAAAGTTGTGTGCCATCATGCCTGGCCAGTCTCCACTGTTCTTAACGAGGCCACTTCAACTCTCCCGAGTATCTTCAAAGACTCAAGACTTAGTTTCTTCTTCGTTACCGTGATAAAATTCCTTGGAAAAAGGAGTGTAGAGGAGGAAAGGTTGACTTCTTAGCATACAATTCCAGATTTTAGCCTGTCATTGTCAGGGCAACAGAGATTCAAAACAGCTAGCCACATCCTGAGTCAAGAGTAGAGAGAATGATCGCAAACTGGTTTGCCTGTGCTCGGTTCTCTCCATGAAATGGAGCTACCCACATTTACGGTGGGTCTTTCTACCTCAGTTCTATCCAGCTGAGAAAATCTCTCTCAGCCATGACCACAGATCCACCTGATCCACACAGATCCGTCTTGAGACTCTCTTCCCCCGTGATGCAAGATTATGGTAACAGTGAAGACTGTCACACTCCGCTTTGTTGACCTAGACAAGACTGAATGGGTGTTTTTGAGAGTTCTGTCCCCCACCCTTGGCTTCTCCTGAACCTCTTCTTTAGTGAAAGAGTGCCTCCATTGCTGGGAGCAGTTGGGAGCTCCTTGCAGTCTTGTCTTTAAAAACAAGGAAAATCTTGCTTTTGACAGTGTGACTGAATACGGAAGACGTTAAATGAGATAAGCCAGGCTCAGAAGGTCAGATGCTACAGGGACCCACTCATGTGTAAGCATAGAACAAGTGAACTAATACAGAGTCCTTGGCAGTGCCCAGAAGGTTGCAAATAAATGAGATGAATGGTGTGAAATCTGGTTAGACCACAGCAGTAAATTCAAAAGCTCCGTGGCTGATTTTGGTGACTGTAACTGCCAATACGTTGAATAGTTGAAAATTGCTTAGAGAGTAGGTATTAAATGTTTTATTTATTGATGGATTGTATGTATGATATTTTGTGTGTGTGTGTGTGTGTGTGTGTGTGTGTGTGTGTGTGTGTGTGTGTGTATAGGGGGCTCATTCAGTGAAAGGCAGAGATTAACACTGGGTGTTGTCTTCTATCTCTTTCTACCTATTTGTTGGGACAGAGCCTCTCACTGAACCTGGGTCTTACTGATTCAGCCCATCTAGATGGCCAGCAAACCACATGGATTCTCCCATCTCCACCTTTGCCGTGCTGGGATTACAGGCACGTGCCACTGTGTCTGGCTCTTTATATAGATCTTGGGAATCTGAACTCAGGTCTTCAGTCTTGTATAGTAAACACTTTATGGATTGAGCCATTTCCTTACCCCTGCTTTAAGTTCCTACATCAAATAGGTTTAAGGAGCAGGAAAGCTCGTTGAGGTCACCCCAGCATGTCCTGCTGCACCTTATAAATAAAGATCTTTTACCTACCAACTTGTATCAATGCGCTTACATTTTTATTTACGCTTATTTATTTATCTGTTTATTTATTTGGGTGTGCATGTGCTGGAGAAGGTCAGAGGACAAGTCATGGGGCGTCAAATCTCTCCTCTAGCCATGTAGATTCTGGGGGCTCAACACAGGTTGTCAGGTTTGGTGACAAGTATCTTCTCCTGCCGAGCCATCTCCACAGTCTCAATAAATTAATGTTTATTTGCTTAATTGAAAATATACTTTAAAAAAAATACAATAATATTTTAAAAGAGAAAGAACTAGAGAGAGCTGGCAGGGGTGATGGTTTCCATATGCTTCCACAGATTTGGTGTCTTCTGTCATCGATGCTGCTGCTGCATGGTGGCGCTCCTGATCACTCAGCCCCTGCCTCTGCCTCATGGGCTAGAGAGAGGGGCAGGGGGTCAGGGGTTTTTGTGGATCACAGGACATTGGAGGCCTCTGCACAAAGGCCCAGCTGCTGGGGATGACAGAGGCAGGAGCCTGTCTGTGAGGCTCTGGCCTCTGGCCTCTTGGGAGGCAGGTGAGACAGCTGACCCAAAGGCTTACCCACCCCCAGCCAATGCAGCAGCTCCAGTCATGTGAGTCTGGGTGGGAGGGAGCACCTGCTACCAGTCAATGTGGCCTTGAGGGCGGACACTGAGGAAGCTATCCAGCCGTCCTCCACACCCCTGATGCTGCTACTGATTCTGTGGAGCACAGGGGTGTCCCATGGGGGGAGTCTGACCTCTTCCTCCACCTTCTGAATCCCAATTGCTCTACCCTGAAAATATTGGTGCAGCTTGATGCCTGAGCAGGTGGCAAAGCCCTAGAGTTTCTCAATATAAAAATAAAAACTAAGTCATGATCAGTGGCATCTCTAAGGCTGAGGCAAGGTCTCACAGGGCCCAGGAAATTAAGGACCAGCCTGGGCAGTCAAGCATCGAGCTCCTATCTAAAAACAAAAGCAAAGTAATCAGGGCTTGTGATACAGGCTTGGAATCCCAGCTACCCAGGGAGCTGGAGTGTAGGTCTGCATGTTCCTGGCCAGTCTGAGCTACAGAGTGAGTTCAAGGTCATCCCAGGCAGCTTAGAGGGAGCCAGGTTTAAAACAAAGGATAAAAGATGAGTTCAGGGACATGGATCAGCAGTAGAGCAGTTGCCTAGTGTGGACCAATGTCCGTTCACACAACCCATAGGAGATAGACGTCAATAAATGCTTCTCCCTTACAGTCAGATGGGGCCAGGGGATAGGGGCCATCGAAGTTCTGAAGTTGCTTAGCCTCTGAGCACCAGTTCTCTGGTCTGAATTTAGGGAACAAGGATAGCCTTGCTTCCTGTTTAAACATAAGCCTGCTACCTAGAACCATCTATGGCTCCCAATAGCGCTAATGCTTGTCTTTGAGAAGTATTGGGGCTCTGCTAGAAATCAACGTTGTGCAAGACTGTCTTCCATCAGTTTCCCGTGTGTCTGGTTTGATCTACATGAGCACCCGTGTCCAGGGAGCTGAGGAAAAAAACCAGCAGTTAAAGCAAACTGAAAGAAACAAAGTATTCATTCTCCATGCTGTCTCTGACTCCATGCTCGCCTGAGTGCTCCTAACTCACCTGTGTATGTGGCCTCTAATTTTGATCTAACCCGGAAGGGTTGATCGCACCAGTGCATTGAAAATCTTATTCCCAAAAGACTCTGACGTGGGGCACAGCCCTGTCTCAGGAAAGGCACCGTGCTCAGGTCAGCTCTGTGGTAGCACTGCTGTGGTTCAGTGGGGATTCTGAGCTGGAAGTGCCGGAGTTCTACTGTGGCCTTTTGTGTTGGGGCAGGTCAGCCACAGGTTTTCTCTGTGTGGAAAGAGGCTTTTCACAGCACTTGGGAAGAGAGAGTGTGGGGACTCTGGAGCAGAGGCCTTGATGACTCCATCCAGCACAGGGCTCTCAGCAGCTGGCCAGCCGCTCTGCTCTCTCTCTCTCATCGGTTGTCTTCTCAAGAGCCTCCAATGTCCAAATCTACTCACCCACCTTTGTCCTCCAAGAAACATGGCGATTCTTGAAACCCAGGCAGCACCCAAGGGTTACAGCCATATTAATACAAAGAACAGGCTCAATAGGATTTCAGTTCCATACTTAAACTTATTTCCAGTTTTCCAAACAAGGAAGCACGCATTGTGTCCTCTCAGTCTCCCAGCCAGAGGCTAATTAGACTGTAGTATCCCTATTGTGCCCAGGAAAACAGGACCCAATGTGCTCCTGGCAGGCTAGGGCACCTGTCAAGGCCCTTTCCCAGCCTAGAATATGCTTGGCTTGATGGATCAGGGCTAGCAATGCTTGGGAGGACCTGTGTGGCACAACCCTCGTGATACACTTTTTTTTTTTTTTTTGAAAGCTTCAACATCTTTATTTTTTTCTCTAAGCTTTTTTATACAGTCTAAGACAAAGTTCTATATGTAAGAAAAAGAGTAAGATGAGTTTAGTCCACTAGGTGCGTCTTTCTCTTCCAGTTATGGTTGGGGCATGCTGATTTGTAGCAGTTTTAAAGCACCCACCTTCCCTGATCTTTGACACCCTTCCCTCTGATTTGGGAAGGCTATCTCCTCCCCCAGAACTCGGGGCCATTTTCAGTTCTGATAGACACATGGTATCTCACAGAAGGGAAGGCTCCTGCCTCCTGCAGGATCTTCATTGGCAGCTGGCAAGTATTTTCCTGGACTTGCAAACTAACACACAATGTGACCTATGGCCAGTGGCTGCCATCTTGTGAGGATACACAAGCTAGCCTATAGCGGCTGCCATCTTGTAAGGATGCACAAGTTTACCTATGGTGACTGCCATCTTGTGAGAAGTAAAAAGTAACCAGAGGGGGAAAGAACAGCATGCTGGGACTGAGGCTGCCGGAGGTGATACCTTCCTAGTCTCCCGCAGCTCCAGCTGCTATTGATCCACTGCACAGAGCCCTGGACCGCAGCTATCCAGCCAAACCTCCCCAAAAACACACGTAACAACAAAATGAATGAGGTTGTTTGAATGCTTAGGTTTTAGGGTGACCTATTCTACTGGGACTAGTATTCGACACACCTGATACTCTAAGCTATCATTCTTCCTCCTCAGAGAAGCTTCGTGCTTCTGTCTGGCCCCGTGGACACAGTCAGCTTGTTTGTTGGTCCTTGTGCAGCCAGTTCTAGCTCCCAGATTGGCCTCTGCAGATTACCAGATGCAAATCTCAAGCTCTGGGCCTGCTTATTTACCAGCGTCTCCTTGCCTTTTTTTTTTTTTTTTTTTTTAACACTTCCTCCCGTTTTTTCAAGAGGCTTGCAGGTGCCTTGGCACACTCTCAGAAGAAGTTAAAATAAAGCTGGGGACATTGGCAGACCAGTAGGCAACTACAGGGAAGAACAGCAGTGTCCACCAGAAAGCTGATGGGAACAGGGCTGCCTCTCGGAAGAGCATCAGCTCCTAATTTGTAAAAGAAAGCAGCGCCAGTCTTCAGGCTAGGCAAGTTGATTTTCTGGCATTGTTGGTGGGGAAGGTGTAGTGCTGAGTGCCTATTGCCCATGGGATTGGAAAAACCACAGCCTTCAGTATTTATTTCTAGTAGTTTGCTTTTGAAAAGAAAAGCTATGTGTTTTATCTTATTTTATTTTCAACTTGACAATGTTCAGGGCCATCGCATAGTGGGAACTTTGGGCAGCATGTTTAGTTCTCCCCTGGGCACAGTGTCTCTCTTGGCAGCTGGACAGAGCCCAAGAAAGCTGGGAGACAGAAGCTGCCTGGGCAGTCTGTCTCCTGTGGACCTCGGCAGCCCTGGTAAGGCTTTTGGCAGGAACAGGATGGTGCTCCGAGAGCGCCAGAGGCAGATTTTCTGTGCTTGTTGATGGAGGCCAGATCCACGTGCCCTGGGGCCTCCACACAAGCAAAACGCTGACATTCTGTTCTGCACACTCCATCTGAACTTTAGATTAGGCAGGGCAGTCAGCACCTGCTTCTCCCTCAGGGCTGTGGGGCTGGAAGAGTTGGCTGGTACCAAATAGACTTCTCCAGGAGCTGATCTGAGCTCATTGGGTGGCTCTGTGAATCTACAGCTGCGGAGCTGGGGAGGGGAGGGGGTGGGGCTCTCAGTGTAAGGGGTGGCTGAGAATCTGGTCATGCTCTCTGAGTGCTGGCTACATGTTCTTGTTGGTCATGGGACTAAAGCTTTTTTTTTTTTTTTTTTTTTTTTTTTTTTTTTTTTTTTTTTTTTTTTTTTTTTTTTTTTTTTTTTTTTTTACCATCCTAAACACAGTCACCATGGTGGATATATACACTCTTCTCCCATGTACCTCAACCTCTGGATCCTTGAACCTGACTTCCGGGCAGGACCTTGCCATCTGTGGGAGGTTTCACTCTGAAGTTCTGAACCACCTGCCTTTTCTTCTCTTTCCTTCAGCCTGTGCTTGCTCAAGGAGAGGTTCTGCATGGGGGAACATGGGAATTTCCTCTGAGTTCCCATGTCTGCAAGGTATATGCTGGGGCACTTAGCCCTGCCTCCTTTGGGGTATCCCACAGATCAGCCTTGTATCAAGTCCAGGAAGTGGAAGGACCAGACTCTAGGCATCGAGAAGGTGGAATTTCCCATCTGTTCAGTACAGTGATCCAGCTCTTGATTTACAGGGAAACAAGATATAGTTTATGTTCTCCAAGATGCACACTGGCCACAAGAGTGCCCTTTCTCCTTCCCACTGTGACCTGGTATTGTCTCCCATGTCCATCTCTGACCAGCTCTACTCAGGTTCGGCTCAGCATCCCCACCTGAAGCCCCAGTGGAGGTCACCTCCCAGCACCCATATCGAATGGGTGGTACCAAAGTCAGCTCAGACAGACAGAGCATGGCCCAGTGACATGGGAAGGGTGTGTTACAATTGGTAGATTGCATACTTAGGACCCCTCCCAGCTCTTCCACCAGCACTATTGTATCTGCTTCTCCTGCAATTTCTCCTCCACTCATGGAAATGGATGGAAAATGCCTTTCCTTTGGGTAATTTTTATTATGGACATGTGCAAGCGGCCTTGGTAAATGATTCAGACGTAAGGTGCCCAGAACGCGTCTGGTCAGTGATGGCTTCTGCACCTATGAAGATGACATGCGCTTTCTAAAAGTCCTATTGGGCTAGGTTCTCAAGCTTCCTTCTAAGAATGACCCACAGCCAGCTGCAGGGCATGGTCAGTAGATGACTTTCTGTTGTTCCTTTCTAAGGCCAAAATTCTGGAGCTAATGGCATGCCTTCCTTGGTGGACAAATCTGATACTGATGAAGCCAGAGGTATAAGGGTTTTCCTTACAGGGGAAAGTCTACAGGACCTTCCAGCCTCAGAGCTCCTAGGAGGCTAACCCAGTTAGTGTAGAAACTATATTCTGTTGCCTACTGCAGTCCTGCAATACTGTACCTGCCAGGAACTCCTTAATCCAGCCCTGTCAGTTAGAGCCTGCTGTCCCCAAGAGTCTGTCTCAGCTTCATTGTTGCAAGGCTGTATGAACAGGTAGCTGCATTCTCATAATAACCTAGGACATCAGTCCTTGGCATGTCGGAGGGATTCACTGGAAAGATGGTGGGTGTCATGGCTGACTCAGGGACCAGTGTTTCTGGGAGTTCAGTCAAGGCTACCAATACGGTACAATCACTGGGTGCCCAATGTCATTCTGCCCAATGACAGGCTGTCTATAGAGGGAGGCTTTGTGAGACTGTCATGGAAACTCTCATTGTCTGGGCATTTTTAGGTTCCTTTGTGATTTTTTTAGATACATACAAACCACTGTGGTATGGTCATCCTCAGTGTCACATCCACGGTCATTTGTTACCAGGGACACATCTGCAGAGTATATCCTCATCATTAAGTGGCCCACAACTGTCCTTCCTCCTACCAGGACATGCTGTACCCCCAGATTATGAGTGGATATCAACCTTTCAGTTCTTAAATTGTTTTGTCAAATATTTTGTTCCAGCAAAGAGGAAAGTAACGAGCACATCAATTGAGTGAGCTCTAAAGGATGCTGGATGATGGGGAAGGGCAAAGGGGGAAACCACAGGAGATGAATTGTGACTTGAGTCTGGAGTGATGCTGAGGCCAGAGTCAAGGCATAGGCCATGAGCAGATCAGGGAGAAGATAATCTTGAAATGGGGCAAACCAGTCAGACCCCAGGCGGAAGGATGAGTGGGAATGAGCTGAGGAGCTCCGGAATGACAGAGAGGATGGTTTGATCTGACACTCACAAGGTCACTTCTAGTCTGCAGCGTCTGTAGGGAGGAAGCCCCTTCTGAGCAGCTCACAGTGGCACACAAGTCCCTCGCTTGAAATCTTGGGGAGAAATGTGGCTGACTCATCACTAACTCGGCAAACGGCAAATGTTACATGTGCGGACCGTTAAAGGAGAAATCAGCTTCACGAGTGTGATCGGGTAAAGCAGTGGCTCTCAACCTATAGGTCATGACCCTCCTGACCACCCTCTGTCTCCACAAATAGTTAAGATTCACAACAGTAACAAAGTTACAGTTAGGAGGTGGCAACAAAATAATTTTATGGTTGGGCATTGTGACAATATGAGGGACTGTTATTAAAGGGTCCCAGCTTTAGGAAGGTTGAGAGCCAACCACTGCTGTAAAGACTGACGTCAAGTAAAGACACATGCTCCACTATGTTCACAGAAGCCATATTTATAATAGCCAGAAGCTGGAAACAACCCAGATGTCCCTCAGCAGAGGAATGGATACAGAAAATGTGGTACATTTATACAATGGAGTACTACTCAGCTATTAAAAACAATGACTTCATGAAATTTGCAGGCAAATGGATGGAACTTGAAAATATCATCCTGAGTGAGGTAACTCAGTCACAAAAGAATGAACATGGTATGTACTCACTGATAACTGGATATTAGCCCAAAAGTTCGGAATACCCAAGTTTCACTTTATAGTAACCTCTGGACTGAGAGTGAGGTCCCAGATGGAAGAGTTGGAGAAGGGACTGAAGAAACCAAGCTGAGGGAGTTTGCAGCCCCATGGAGGGAGCAACAGTATCAACTGGCCTGACCCCCCTCCCCCGGTGCTCCTGGAGGCTGGACCACCAACCAAAGAATACACATGGAGGGACCCATGGTTCGGACCACATATGTGGCAGAGGAGGGCCTTGTTGGCCATCAGGGGGAGGAGAGACCTTTGGGCCTGAGGGTGTTAGAGGTCCCAGTAAAGGGGAATGTCAAGGTGGGAATACAGGAGTGGGTGGGCGGGTAGGTGGGAGGTGGAATACCCTCATAGAGGCGGGGGAGGGGGAGGGGATAGGAGGTTTCCAAAGAGGAGACCTGGAAAGGGGGAAACATTGGATATATAAATAAAGTATAAAAAAAAAAAAAAAAAAAGAATTGCTTTAGAAGTCGATGAGAAAAGAAACAGAAACCATGTACGGTATATGCACATGAGCACATTTGTGCACGTGTAAGAGAGCGTGTGGAAAAGCAGGGGTTAACGTCTGCGTCTTCCTCTATTGCTCGCTCTGGGTGGCTATTTGCCATGTATGTGGCCTCTGAGGAGAAGGAACATGTTAAGTCAGGGAAGCCTTCACTTTTCAATGTGGAAGCCGTGGCTGTCACAACCCACAGGCTTGTGAGCAGAGATGTGCGGATCCCATTTGTAAAAAGCCCTGGGTTCCAGGAATCACAGTAGTTTCTCCTGGGAAGAGATGATGGCTGGGAGATGCCTCCCTTCTCATCCATAGTTTTTGTTTTATTGGCTATTGGATAAGAGAACTGAGAAATAAAGGAAACATTGGTAAGAAAACTTGGGGGACATAGAAAAGGGTAACGGGATTGTTACCATAGTTTCTGGTCTGGAAGCTGTGACTCCCAGAAATTATCTCTGAGATTCACGATAATTCTCATTGTTGTTATATTTCATCGTGTTAATTCTTCTCCATTTCCTACTTACATATTACACATGCACGTACATACATGCATATACGTTAAGTTGTCTTGTTCTCTCTTGGCCTCTTCACTGTTCTGACCCCAAATGGTGCTTCTCTTAATCCAATTTCATCTGGACAGGCTTCCACTACCCTGCTGCAGGTGCTGGTGCTCTCCCGGCTCCCGCTGTTTGTGCTCACCGATGCCTGCTTCAGTGGAGCACTGGGCTCTTGCCTTTCTATCTTTGCCGCCTGCATATTTACACACATGCCCCGATCTCTGCTTTCTTTATCACTGGAGGGCCTTTTGTACCCTCATCCTACTGCCATCAGCTGTATCTGATGACTTAGGTACATGGTGCCTGAAGGTATTGCCCTGCAGGGAGAGTTTCTGCCTTGTGTGCTTTCTCCTCTGCCTTAAAGAAATGAAATTGAGAGCATTCAGTATTGGTCCCTTATTGTTGGTTTAACAGCATCGCCACAATGTGGTACCATTGCCTATAGCACTTGGATAAGATAAAGAAGAGAATCTCCCTTTCTCCCTTTCTTTTAAACAGAGGGTCTCACTGTGTATCCCTGGCTGGTTTTGAACTCAGACACCTCCCTACCTTTCCCTCCTGAGTGTTGGGACTAAAGCCGTGTGCCACTACGCCTGTCTTCTTTTGGGTCTGAAATGTACACTTACTATGCCTCTGGTTAGGAAACCTAGAATCCATCTCTTTGATCACAAAAGTGAACTTTAAAAACGTGGTGTGTTATTGCCTGTCTATCATCCCACCACTGGGGAGGTGGAGGCAGGAGGGTCAGGAGCTTAAGGTCATCCTCAGCTACATGGCCAACCTGGACTACATGACGCCCTGTTGTAAAACAAAGCAAAGCAAAGCAAAAACAAACAAGCAAACAAACACAAATGAAGACCAATAAGTTGGTTCCTCGGTAAAGGCTCTTGACCTGGGTTTGATCCCCAGGACCACACAGTGGAAGGAAATGAGTGATTCCTGCAAGTTTTTCACTGACTTATAAATGTACTTTGCACATGTACCCTCTCACAACTGTGCATGTGTATGTGTGTACACACAGCATAAAAAATATGTGCAATAATAATAAAACAACAACAAAAACAAACTAATAAAGCAACATTTGAAATAGCCTGGTGATACTGAGGGGTAGGGCTGTGCCTCGTTACAGTGTCCCCTGGCCACCCACTGTGTCTAGCTAAGAGGCTTTGCAGTATTTGGAAGGCATCTTAGCTCCATTACTATAATGAAATGCTTGAGATAGGTACTTGATAAGGAAAGGAGGTTTACTTAAATCACAGTTTTGAAAGTTCAAAGTCTAAAAATGGGGTGGTCCCGTTGGTTTGGTCTCGGGTAGGACACGACAACAGGAAAACATTTGAATGGGAGCGATCACATGTTTTAGGAGTGGGATGGGGTTTCTCTGTGTAGCTCCGACGTCCTGGAACTCATTAGACAGGATAGGTCTTGAACTCAGAGATCCACCTGCCTCTGTCTCTCAAGTGCTGGGACTAAAGGTGTGCACCACCACTGCCCAGCCAAAGACTGTATCTTATGACAGGAAGCCAGAGCCAGGTTCGGGCACTCTTGACAGCCTAGTCCACCTCTTACTCCAGGGGAACATTCTTCCTTCCCACTATATACATGGTCTTAGAAAGACTCTCCAGGGCCCTGCTGCTTAAAGATTCCTCCACTTCCTAACACACATGCCCTGTGGGCACCAGGCTTCCAAAGCAGACCCCATGGAATCTGGAGGTCTCCTTATCAACACTAAGGGTATCAGAGCTGAATATTCCACAGCCTGTTGGTCTGGGGTCCTGGATATGGAGTGGCCCTTCAATAACCTTCAGTTGACTTTCCAGGGTGCTCTAAACTCTGTGTCTCCACCACTGTCTGTCTTATGCTGAGGCACTTGCAGGATGGGAAGGCCCACTCTAAGCAACTGAGCAGCTGCTTGTAGCTGCCTGGCTTTCTGTCTGAGGTTGGTGGAGCCCGCAGCTGCAGTGGGGGGTAGAAGAGTGTGTGGTGCTAGGAAGACAGGAAGTGGGGGAGCATCCTGCAGAGCATCCTGGGGGTGTGGTGGGAACGTAAAGCCATTTAAAGGTGATGCCCAGGGGCAGCGCTGTAATTTCCCCAGTCAGGTTGTCTGAGCTTTTCTTAGAAAAACTCAGTTTGCGTGAACCTGGGGAGAGTCCAGGGGAGGGGCTATGTGGAGCTGGCAGGCTGGAGGAAAAATGGGCCCTACGGGTCCTCACTGGAAGGCAGCTGCCCAGGTGTCTGATGTGGACCTAGCCCTGGTAGCAATGCCCTGTGGTAGAGGCTACCCATCTGGAATACCCCTCGTGGAGGTCCATCTGGTCCCCTATCAGGGAAGACTCAGAGGACAGTCAGTCTGAATGCTTCAGTCTGAGCCTTTCTGGCTCATTCCCCTGGCTTGATTCTGCTTCTTGCTGCAGAGTGATTCCCACTTGACTCAGTGGATGTCTGGGAACTAGTGACATGTGTGTGGCCTGTGAGACTGTGTCATAGGTACCCGATGCTGCATGGTACTTCCTGGAAGATCGAGTGGGTGTGGCCAGACTTCTTGGACCTGCTACTGGGGGCCTCATAGTAAGAAGGGTATGGCTTACAGTCATGACTGCCTGTGGTACCTAGTGGGAGGGGAAGTGAGATTTCAGCCACCCACAGTGTTAACTCAGGCAGTTCCAACCACCCTTTGGTGAATACCTCAGAGAGGATGGTGATAATTCTTGGTAGAGAAATCTCTTAGTAGTGAGGTAGTCTGTGTGGGGAAGGGACTTTTAGGCTCAGGTGTGATTCCTGTCAGGTGTGATTCCTGTCACTGGTAACTTGGCCCAGAAGTGTTTCAGAGGCATTGATACTGCACCTAGGCCATGACATTTATTATAAGGTACTATCTGGGGTTAAGGATGGCTCGGCTGCTAAGTGCTTACTGTGCAAGCATGAAGGCCTGAGTTCAAATCTCTCCACTAACATAAAAGCCAGGTGTGGGGCTGGAGGGTAGCTGCGGTGCTTACGAATGCTTACCGATCTTATGGATTAATTTCATTCCTAGCAGGGGTCAGGTGGCTAATCACTACCTGTGACTCCATCTCCAGGGGATCTGAAGATGCCTTTGGCCTTTGTAGGCACCTGCACTCGTGTGCACATAGACCCCGCCCCCAGACACAAACAGGCAGACATGTGACCAGAAACCAAACAAATCTGAAAAAAAAAAAAAAAAAAAGGGCCAGGTGTGTGTCCGTACCCTGGCCTGGTGTCTGAGGACAGAGACTAGTAGATCCAGGGAACTCTGTCTAGCAGAGACAATAAGACATTTAGACAATAAGACAATTAGAAATAAGAGCTCCAGGCTCAGTGACAAAATTGAGATTCTGTCTCAGAAACTGAGGAGAGTAATAGAGGAAGACCCACAAACATTGACCTTTGACCTCCACATGTGCACACATGGGCAAGCTCACCCACTCATCACTCATGTACAGGCAATCATACCTGAGCACACCCACCTATATAAACTACACACACATACACACACACACACACACACACAGTGTTATACAACAGAGAGAAATTACTTTCTCTAATAAGTGGTATTATCTAATTAGATACTCATAGAGGGAAATCATGTATTTTTATGCCTACCTTCCTCTAAATTCAGAATGAAGTACCAAAGAATAGTGACTCTAACTTCAAAAGAGAACAAGTAAGACTTGAGAGAGAACAGGTCTAACATTACCTTGGAGAACACATCCATTCCCTCACTGGGATGTAAAAGGGTGTACAGGGGAAAGGTTAGTCAGGCGGACTCTGCTGAGAAAGGCATTCCTGTGGCTCCAATGGCATCAGGAGTGTGAAGGGGCAGCCTTGGAGCAGGAGGCATTTGCAAGATGAGACTCTGACAGAGGGACTTTTTTCCCCCAGAACACACAACTAGCTCTATTACATACCAGCAGGAAAAAGAAAAAAAGTCCCAGGAAAATAGGAACTGCTCAGAAAAGGACCCTTGTCCTCAAGCCCACAGGAGGCCACAGAGGGGTGTAGTCCTACATGTCTTGATTTACATGAGGCAGAGCTGACAGGAGCCAGTTACTGGGAGAGTATGGAGCAGCTAAGTCCATTTACTGCTGCTTGGGGTTGGCGCAGATGCATTTGACCTTAGAGGCCTGAGTGTACCTGGGGGCAGGTTTCACTGGGGTCCCTGTTAGAAGGCTGATGAGTGTCTCGAGGAAAGTAAGAAAGCTCTGCAGTGGATTTACTGCATGCATGTCTCGATGCACAGGAAACAGTTTAACGAATATTCTAAAAGATTAAACTACATGGGAGTTTAAAATGGTGCGCCGAGCTAGAGATATGGCTCAGTGGTAGAGCACCTGCCTAGCTTGCAAGAGTCACTGAGTTTGATTTCCCTGTGCCGTAAATAACCCAAAGCATAAGACATTCTAAGTTTTGAGAAAGGCACCTTGTCATTTTTCTACCAAAACAACTGCAATCCCATCTCTCTTACTACACAGAGACTTGGGCAAGATGAGGTCTCTCATGCATAAAGCATAGCGTTGGAGATATCAGTGTCTACTGCTAGGTGGCTGGCTAGCTGCGTGGTGCTTTCTGTAATGGGTTGGCTCACTGATGAACAACTCAGTCAGGATGTCCATGGCCTGTGGGGGGCAGGTGGTCTCCATGGCAATAGGAAAAACATAGTCTATATGCTTCCTGTGATTTTGTCTGGATTCTAAGAATGTGTCACCTGTAGAAATATACAGCTAGGAAACACAAGTCACCATCATAAATGAATATGACTCGTATTGCCTTGTAGCTTGCAATGTACGATGTGTTTTTGCCAAGGGCTTGTCTCCCTGCTTTCTTCAAATTATGACATCTTAGATGTGTGTGTGTGTGTGTGTGTGTGTGTGTACATGTGTGGCATATGTGCTCACGTGGTTGTGTGCATGTGCACACATGTGTTTCAGCGTATGGAGGGTAAAGGTTGATACTATTGAGTGTCTTTCTTAATCACCTTCAATTTAATTTTTGAGAGGGGGTCTCTGCATGAACCTGGAACTCACCAATTTGGTTACACAGACTGGTCCTGGTCAGTCAGCTCCAGGGATCTTTCTGCCTCTGCCTCCCAGTGTTGAGATTAAAATGTGCACTGCCATGCCTGGCTTTTTACATGGGTTCTGTAGATTTAAAATCAGGTCCTCATGCTGAGCCTCCCTTCTAGGCCCATCTTATAGTCCTGTGTCATTTAGCTGCTGTGCTCTCATTAACCCCTAGATAACTTTCACCTTCTTGAGTCAAGTGGTCCCCTTTGACTTCTTTTCTGGGGACTGTCATCTTGGTAATGGACCCCAGGGTCATCCCTGTCCCTTCAGGCTGGTAGAGCAAAGCTCCATAGCCTAGGGGCTGATAAGCAATCGGACTATTGTCTCCTGGTTCTGAAGCCTGAATGGCTGAGGTCAAGGGGCTGTTTGAGTTCTGGTGAAGGCCCTCATGCAGGCTGTGGACAACTGTTATCTCCTCGAGCCTTGCTGAGCAGAAAGCAAACCTGCCCTATGAGGGACCATAAGAGCACTCACCCACTCTCAGGACTCCACCTCAAGACCTAGTTATCTCTCAAAAGCCTCGCCTTCCTCTCCATCCTCTTGGGGGGCGATTGACAATTTCTATCTATGAATTTTGGAGGGATACACATCTTCAGTTCAAGCAGGTTTTGCTTCCGGTCTTGCAACCGGTCGCCCTTGGCTCTCAGCTCAGCGTTCTTGGTTGCTAAGGCCTCAAGCAGGGTATGTTTGTCTGCAGTGATGTAGCAGAGTCAGCTAGACTTCCAGAGCCCTGCTTTCAGCCTAAGGTGGAGGAGCAGCAAGGCAGCCACTGTGCAGATGAGGCTGGTGCAGATCTTGACATGTTCCCAGGCACACATCTCCCTGGATACACAGAGTATCCAGGAGAACATTTGGATCCAAGGCACACATGAGAACTCGGAGTACAAGTCCCAGCTTGCAAAGCCAGTGCAGGGAGAATGTGGCAATAGAGTTATGGACAGGGACAGTCTGGTCCCTCTTTCCACAGGCTTGGGGCAATGTGGTTACTTGATGGTTTACACGAGCTTCTGCTCTTCTCCAAGTAGATGTTGTGTTGCAAGAGGGCAAATCAACAGTGATCCAGGGAGCCTCCTCAAGGATGCTACATGAACCCGTATCCCTAATCCTCCCTCCTCTCTCCTGTCTCTCTGCCTGCATCATGGACCATTACCTCACATTGCTCCTGCTCCAGGAAATGGAGGACCCATCCCACAGTTCTTTGTTTTGAAACGGAGTCTCATGTTGCTCAAACTGGTCTTGGGTTCCCTAAAGAGTTGAGACTGGCCTTGAACTCTGGATCTTTCTGTCTCTTCCTCCCCAGTTCTGGGATTGCAGGTGTGCACTGCCACATCAGGTTTGTAGCATTCTTTATTCCACTCCTCTGTGGTAGAAGAACCTGGCTGGAGCTTAGCATCTATGACTGTCTTCCCCCTCCTCCCGTCTTCTCTCCCATCCTCCCTCCCTCCCTTCCTCCATCTCTCCCCCCCCTTTCTTTCCTTCCTCCCTTCCTTTTCTGTCTCCTACTTTCCTTCCTTCTCTGTTCCCCATCAGACTCCCACTGTGTCCCTCTTTGTCTCTATCTCCCTAGATATTCTATCATTGCAAGTGTCTTGATTCTATGGTTCATCTCTTTATATTCTACCAAAATTTTAGTGAAATGTAAAGCTATGCTCTTTAGTGAGCCAAGAAAACATCCATGTTAATAATTATAAAACCAAGTTGGTTTGCTTTTTTCTGTGTACATGTGTGTGTGTGTGTGTGTGTGTGTGTGTGTGTGTGTGTGTGTGCGCATGTAGAGGGCACAGGTGTTACTCCTTGGGAGCACTCTATTATTTTATTTTGTGGTGAGACAGAGTCTCTCACTGGGACCTAGAACTCACCTACGTGCTTCCGCTGTCTAGACTGTGAGCCTGGGAATCCACTTGTCTTAGTCAGGGTTCTCCAGAGTCAAAGAATGTATGGAATGTCTCTCTGTATTGAGGGAATTTATTGTGATGACTTACAGTCTGTAGTCCAACTCCCCAACAATGGTCAGCTGTGAATGGGAAGTCCAAGAATCTAGTAGTTGCTCAGTCCCATGAGGCTAGTTGTTTCAGCCAGTCTTCTGTAGAAGTAGGTTCCAACAGATGTGCTGGCAAGTAAATGCAAGCAGGCAAAGAAGAGTGAATCTTCCTTCTCCCAATGTCCTTATGTAGGTCTCCAGCAGAAGGTGTGGCCCACCACGCCTGAATCTGGGACTTGCTTTGTCCCAGGCTGACCTTGAAGTCGAGATCTCCTTGCCTCAGTCTCCTGGAATTAAGGGCGTGTACTACCTTGCCTGGGCCTAAGCTTTTCATGGCCACTGTGCCTCAAGATCTCCATGCCAAGATCCAGGTCAGAAACTTGTGCCTTCCAGCCTCATGATCAGGATCACAGTGAGCTCTCCAATTCTGGATTGTAGTTCACTCCAGATAAAGCCAAGTTGACAATCAGGAATAGCCATTATACTACCTGTCTCTATATCCCTCCTCCAACACCAGGATTTATAGCATGTTCTACCACACCCAACATTTTACATAGATGCTAGAGACCAAACTCACGTCCTTGTGCATGTGTGGCCAGATCTTTACTGACTAAGCTATCTACACAGTTCCCCAAAGGTCAGTTTTCTAGGTGAAAATATGTAAGCTGAGCAACTGGTAAAGGAGTGTTTGTGTGTGTGTGTGTGTGTGTGTGTGTGTGTGTGTGTGTGTGTGTATGTATGTGTATGTGTGTGTTTGAGAGAGAGAAGAGGGAGAGAGATTGTTTAAAGGGATTTCTTTCAGACAACAGCACTCTTGAATGTTTTGGTTGCAGGCACTTGCATTGCTTTTATTATTTAACATAATCTGGAGAGTCACTGGCGTTGACTGCTGCAGAAGAGTGTCTGGATAACATTCAGCTGACTCATAGCTGCTGTCTGCTCCCCAAGGCAGATCTCGGGGAGGGCCCTGTCTTTAACCTTGGTACAGTCAGTGGTGTGGACACATTTGGCCAGAGTTTCCACATTGGGAAGGTATTCTCTGCATCCCATAATTTGCATCTGTATGGTGTTGAGTGGAATGCTTATTTTCACAGGTCAAAGTTCTTGCTAGGGGTGGACTGAAGCAAGAAGGGCTATGGTGGGGGACTGGAGGGATGGCCCAGGGTCTAAAGAGCCTGCCACACAGCCACAAAGACCTGAGTTTGCATCCCCCAAATCCATATAAAAATCTAGTATGTTGAAGTATGGCTGCAACTTCATCACTGACGTACACCACGGGATGGAGACAGCAGATTCCTCCAGCTTACTGGCCAACCAGCTGTAGTTAAATCAGTGACCTTCAGGTTGAGTGAGAGCATAGATTGAGGAGCTTGGTGGGTAAGGTGCCTGCTGAGCAAGCTTGAAGATCTGAATCCCATCCCCAAAACCCATATAAAGGTGTGAAGAGAAAACCAACTCCTTAAAGGTTGTCCTCTGACCTCTCCACACATGTACACATCCCATGTATGCAATAACAACTGAAAGATGAGTTAAGACTATAAGTGGAGAATGATCAATGATAGACACCTGATACCAGCCTCTGGCCTCTACATGCATGCATGCATGCACATGCACAAACTCATGCATGCATACATATGCACACACACCCAGTGCTCATTTGTACAAACCTTATACTCACAAGTACATGTACTATACACAGACACACCACACCACACAGAGATAAGCATCGCTGGGAGGGCTGTGACTAGTTTGGAGACAAGGTAGCTCAGGCCCTAAATGGGGCAAGCTCGGGAGGTGGAGTTGGTCTCGGTATTCCTTTTAATTCCCTTCTTTGGGTTGGACCGAACTAGTTCCTGAGCTTCAGGATAGACATCTCGATATGTAAGCTGCTCAGGAGCTTACATCATTCCCCTAACTCTTTCCAGTGTGGAAGGGAGAGTATACGCTTGTTTCCCTAGCGGGTTAGCAGGTCAACACCCAGCCTTACCATTGCCAGGTCTGAGGTGCTGTATCCCCTGGAGCTTGGAATCTCTCATCGCCAGGCCTACAACAGGCCTTTAAACCTCTGGTTGACAGTAGGAATGGCCTGGTTCTGGCTTCTGGGTGTTGTGTACTATGTTTACGACAGGAGGAATGGGGCAGAGAAAAGGCATGCCCTGCCTGTTGTAAGTTCCACATTGTGCAACTGTTGAGTCCTAGTAGGATGTTCATGAAGGGTATACTTCTTCCTGAGGTCAGAGAGGAGTGGGAAATCCTTCCAGGCACTTTCTTTAAGAAGACAAACTCTGAGAAGAAGATAAAAGACACTTCTTCAAGGAACTGGGAAGCAGAGGTCAACATCAGAGATGTTTAGTGGTCGTGTGTCCCTGGTGAGTGCTTTGATTTGAAGCCGGGGCATCATGACCTTGTGCCCCTGGTGGGAGACCATTTCTATTTCTCCTCCTAGAGAAGTGCATGCCACAGGGCCCAGCGGAGGGTGTGGTGAGCTCAGCTCTTCAGGGTAAGAGGTCCCCTACACACCATGAAGGATTCTCCTCCCTCACTCCCTCTCCTCTTAGTGCTTCTGCAGACCCCAAGAGACTTGAGCTCCTGAGCAGCTTATGTATCCTGATCAGTGAATATTGTGACTGAGGAGAAGAAGGACCTTAAACCACCCCCCCTGCATCTGTGTGGAACTCCCTACTCCACCCCTACCTGGTCCTCAGGACAGGGCCCCTTTAAAAGGTCACAGAGAGGACAAGATGCCAGGCCATGACCTTTTCTGTGTGAAACTTTTGGCGGACTCATCATTGTGCTTAGAATGCCTGCCCCATTTGTGTGGTCAGCGCTGTGTGACCTCGTCTCTTTTGTCCTCCCAGATTCCCTTTACCCACCCTCCCTGTCTGACTCTCATGCCCAGGGCATGCTCTACAAACTCCTTGTTACAGTATTTTGTCCCAGACTCTGGGTATGTGGCTTCTCAGCTCCTGTCTCTTGATCTACTTGCCACCCAGTTAGAGACACAGTCTCTTCTCCCACCACACGCTCTGATGCCTTTTTAACTGAGCTGGTTGGTCATTGTGGCATATAGAAGCACCCTAAAGCTTAGCGGTCTAAAGCAACAAAGCACTGGGCTGTGATATCTCAGCAGGCTTTTTCTACAAGCATGAGGACCTAAGTTCAAGACCCCAACATCTCTCTAAAAAACCAGGCAAGGATACATATGGCTGCAGTCCTAGCATTAAGAGGCGGAGAAAGGCTGATCCTGAGAGTTTGTTGGCTATTCAGCTTTGCTAAACAGCCAGCTTCCAGTTCTGTGGGAAAATGGGTCTCAAGGTAAACTACAGTAGAGAGAAGATATTCCATGTCCTGCTCTGGCCTTCACATGTATGTACGTGGGTACACATGCAAGCATTCTACATAAAATAAGACAAGCAAAACTTACAACTTAACGATCCTTAATTCTCTTCCATGTGCGATCTGCCTGGTGTTCCACACTTGGGGTTCCTTGATGACGCCCCTTAAGCTGGAATCATTTGAAGACTTGGAAAGTGCATCAAGCATGTATCCAGCCATGGCTGCTGGCTTTCAGTTTTCAGCAGCCTGAGAGTACAGGGTCCTCACATGCCTTTTGCCTACTGCTTCGATATGTCATAGCACTGCAGCTAGTTCTGAGAGGGCCCAGTCCCCAGAGCTCCCAGGGAGTTGAGAAGCCGCTTATAGACCTGGCCACAGCAGATCAGAGTATCCATCTCTAGGTCAAACCACTTAGGCCAACCCAATTTCAGGAAGTGCTAGATGCATGGCTATGTCCAACTACTTCAGCTTCTCTATGATACTGTTTCCATCTCTGTACCTTCCTGCACACCCCACTGTAGCAGCAAGGCCAAGCAGCAACAAAGGCCTCATCTGACATACGTACTCACAGCCCTGTACCCAGAACCCCCACAGTAAAGTGGAAAAAGCAAATGAGCCATCCCTGATGCATTTGACATAAGAAAAATTTCGATTAGATTGACAACAAAACAATAAAATTTTAAACTATTTTAAAACTATATTAAGCTATTTTAAACTATATTTAAAAATTTTGATTTCACATATAGGCGTTTTGCCTGCATGTCTGTCTGTATACAATGTGTGTGCCTAGTGCCTTTGGAGGTCAGGAGAGGGTATCAGACTCTCTGGAACTGGAGTCAGTCACCATGACTAACTGGTTGTTAGTCTCCATGTGGGTGCTGGGAATAGAAGCCAGATCCTCAGGAAGAGCAGTCAGCACTCTTAACCACCCACGCACTTCTCTGGCCCCAGCAGTAACATTTTAGCAGAGAGAGAAATCAAGTAGCCAAGGTGACTGTTAGTTACGGAGAGTCAGGCCGCTCCTCCTCCTCATTCACTTTCTTCGCCTAATGAGTATTAAATCACATTCCTGGCTCATGCCGGAAACAGCACTAGAGTCTAGGATTTCACAAAACCCTGTGCTACCCTCACTGCCCTTTGTCGGAGAATTTCCACATGGCCTTTGGACACAATGGCATTTATTCCTGATCGGCTATACCCTCAGTGTCATGTTATACAGGCTGTGTATGGACCTTGGCTCATTAAATCCTTTGTGTGTGTGTGTGTGTGTGTGTGTGTGTGTGTGTGTGTGTGTGTGTGTGTGTGTGTATGTAGTGGATATGTGTGTGTGTAGTGGATGTGTGTGTGTACATGTGTGGTGTGTATGTGTAGTAGATGTGTGTGTACATGTGGTGTGTGCATGTGTGGTGTGTGTGCGCGCGCGCGCGCGCGCATGTGCACGCATGCTTATGATCAGGAGCCTCAAGGACAATCTTGGCAGCGTTTCTCAGACTCTATCCACTCTGATCTCATTTTTTGAGACAGAGTCTCTCACTGGCCTGGAATTCCTGAGCAGACTAGACTTGCTTCCCAGTGAGCTCCAGGGGTCCCTGCCCTTTGTCTCTGCCCTCCCAGTGTTGGGATTGCAAGAGCAAACAGCTATACTGCGTGAACACATCTGACTTTACAATTTTTTTTAGTGTGTGTGCACGTGTGTATGTGTGTGTGTACATCTGTGTTGGGGGTATGTGTATGTTCTGGGCACAGGTGTCCTTGAAAGCCAGAAGAGAGAGCCATGCTCTCTGGAGCTGGAGTTTCAGGTGCTGCTTGCCTGCCATGGGGTATGGGTGCTAGGAACGGAACCCAGATTCTCTGGAAGAGCAGGGCATACTTGGAACTGCCAAGCTATCTGGCCTCCTCCGGGTCTGGTCTTCTTTACATAGACTGCGGAGATTATACTCAGACCTTCAGACTTTTAAGGCAAGTACTCTTCTGATATCTTCCCAGTCCAGCTTCTTAAATGCAGACAACCTTACCTACTTGACTGTCAACATTCCCACTCTAAAACACCACAGAACCCAGTTCAGATTAAGTGCTGGGCCCATCCTTCGCCACAGCTCACGTTCTCCATATCCTACCATGCTGTCACCAAGTAATGGTAACTCCTTGCTGGTGGCCATCAATGGCTCTGGGCCTTTGGTCTCTACTGCTGTTCTCAATACAGACTCACATCAGGTAGGACTGAGAGGAAGGAAGGTGTGAAGCCACAGAGTCTAGTCTGCTGTTGGTCCTGTGGACGGGCAGGAGGGTCTACCATGAACAGCCAGCCAGCCAGTCAGTCAGTCAGTCAAGAGAAAAGTGTGAAAATAAACTTTGACCTATGACTGATAAGCCAGCAAAGGCTAATGGGAGCTTTGTGTGAAAAGCCACTGTGGACAGAGCCAAGTTTATTTGCACTTGGCTAGCGATCACTTCCTGTTTCTAAGAAAAGAGGCCCCTCCCTGGTGGACATAAAGCATCTCTTACAAAAGAGCTTCTTGCTGATCTCAGGTCAGCCCACTCAGCAGCATGGCACGTGGCCTGCACTTCCTACAACAGGCTTCGGGCTGAGCAGTCGAGACTGAAAGTGATGGATGGAAAGAAAGCTTGGGGCAGTGGGGCTGTCTGGATGAGAGGGCCACTGGTCGCTGCACACTCCTTTCTGGGGAGATGGGCCTGGAAGAGCTGGGGTGGCTTGGGGAGAGGGTAGGTGGTGAGTGGTCCTTTCCTCTGTACTCGGGTGTTGGCAGAGGTCAGGTGTGTGTTCCGGTATTGTGTGTAGAGGCACGTGAAAAGGCAGGTGCATTTAGATTTCAGAGAGCAAGCTTAGGTGTGCTTGCTTTGGAGACAGGGTCTCTCTCTGGGCTGAGACTTACCAACTAGGCAGTGGCTGACCATCAAGACCCAGGGGTCCCACCTCCCCAGCAGTGCTCCCTTACTAGTGCTTGCTGCTCAATACTTGGCATTTTATGTGGGTTAGGGGCTTTGAACTCAGGTCCTCGGGCTTGCATGACAAATAGCCTCCTGGCTGAGCCATCTCTCCAGTCCAGAGTGGGTTGTTTTTAAAATAAGGACAATTGTCATATCTGGTTAGCAGACTCTCTGAAGTCCTTATTCTAAGTTGACCATGTGCAAAGACCCTTCTTCCGAAGAAGGTCCCAACCACAGGTTCTGATTTCAACATTCTTTTTGTAGGGAAGCAATTTAGTCCTAAACAGAGGAGATTTTGAAAGTCTTCTTTCTAGTCTGTTTCTTTACAAACCTCTCATGCCCAGCTAATTAATTCCCTGCACAGATGAGGCAGGGTGTGGGCGAACTAACAAAGGTGTCCATTCACAGGTAACACCTTCCCACACTTGCAGAAGATCAGCTGCTCTTTGTCCCACTGACACACCCTGGAACTCAAAGTGCTGGGCCTTCTCCTGTCACCTGTAAACAAGTCCTCCTGACCTGGGGGCAGCATCCATGTGCCCTGAGAGGACTCCCAGGACACAACATACTGGGTCCCTTTTGAGCACAACTCGGAGCCTTCACATGCATAAGCGTTTGTCGGTAGTAGAAGACACGGATGCTCTCAGTTCACTTCAGGTAAAACACCATGAGGAAAAGGTTTCTTGACAGCTGCTTGTTTTCTGCTGTTGTGACTGTCCCTGAGAGCAGGACATGTGGATAAGCTGATCAGGGCATACACTCTGAGGGCTGTGCCTTCTTCAAGGAACACCTCAGGACACCACAAATGCAGTTCACCGGCTGAGGCCAGAGTCTTTTCTGGACTTGCGTCCTGGCAGCACCCCGAAAGTGCTTGCTGCCTTGGAGCAGGAGGCTGCCCTTTAGGAGTAGCCAGAATCCACTCTGGCTCTGCCTCTGGGAGCCTGCCTTACTGGCACTAGCACAGCACAGGCAGAGGACATGCCTGAGTGGACAGGAAGGAGGGAGAGTCACCTTTCTGGGGCCTCTTTGGCCTCTGTCAGATGCCATGCGGACTCATCACCACCCTGAGCTTGCAGATTTGCTCTCCCTTTACAGCAGGGTAATTCTAGATCATAGGAACAGGAACATGGAGTCAAAGATAGTGGCAACCCAGGGGTCCCAGCTGTGGCTGGGCGACTGTCAAGTGTCACTGTATCATTCCAAAGCTTGCACAGTGGTCCCCATGACCTGTGGGAGGACTGTTCTTCTGTGAATGGAGGGCCCTGTTTGTGGAGAGTTCATGTGGAGAACATCCACAGCCAGTGACTTCTGGCATCCGATGGTCATCAATGCCTGAGGGGAACACTAAAAGAAACTCGTGTGTGTGCATGCTCTTATACATATGTGTACAGCCAAACCACACATCCACATGCACACTGACACCAACCTGCACTCTCACACACGAATCCATACCCATACACATAGGTGAACATCCATGTGACACACAGGCACACATGCACGCCCCAAACACATGCAACCATGTACACACACAAGAATACACAGCCAAACTGCCCTATTGTGGTTTGAACAAGCTCACGGGCTCATGCACACATGTATGCAGTACACCCAAACTACATGGACATGCTACATACACACCCCTACACACGTGAATGCATATGCAAACCACACCCACACGCACATGTATATGCATACGTTCACACTCAACCCATATGTACCTGTATACAAATACATTCATACTTAAGCGAGCACACACCCACCCACCCTCCACAAACACACACACACACACACACACACACACACACACACACACACACGGCACTCACATAGGCCCAAGCCACTCTGGATAGAGGGCGTGCTGATTTTTAAAGAAAGCTCACAGCCTCACACTTAGTGTCACAAGCCCCTAGACCCCTGCTCCTTCTCCTGTCAGCACAGTAGGAGCACATGCATAGCAGAAGGCACTATGCTTAGCTCTGGTATCCAGGACTCATGGAAAGCAAATGGGCCAGCCCTGGGCACAGTGCCAGAGATCCCCGGGTGGCCCTATTTGGGGGCTCCTCCATCTGTATTCTTCACCCGCAGCTACCTGCTCTTTGGCTGACTCTTCAAGCACCCTGCACTTCTGCAGCTCAGATGCACTGTGAGAAGCAGCAGCTCTGCCAGGTGAAGCAGAAGCTCTGCCTGAGGCTGCCACTGCCCTGTCACTAAAGGTTTTAAGAGACCCATGCATGTATTTTCCACAGCATGCTTGCTTGCCCAGTCCCAGGAATTACAAATGCGTTGGAAGCATGGTCTGTGGCTGTCAGGTAGTCGGGCGCAGGGGTCTTCACTCAAGAACCCTGTGTAGACACGTGTACACTCCTGCCTTGGAAGCCTCAGCCCTTTAGGGTCAGACGAGCCGAGGGGTGAGTATAGGCAGGGTGGCTCTCTTTGCCAGTAGACACATGTATGGGGCTTTTAGACCAGACAGGCAGTGTCATTGGTCTAGCAGACATTGGATTAAAGGTGTACATGGGTACAAGGTGTCATGAACCATGGGGTCCCATAAGGAGTCAGAGGTCACTACTTGTCACCTTTTGACCCTACCCTGTAAGTTCTGACTGGGAAGTGCTAACTAGGCCCTGGAACTGTTTTATTTTATGTTATTTATTTCACTTCATTATGCTGTTGTTTGAGACAGGCTTTTATCTTTCCCAGACTGGCACTGAACTTATTAGGTAGCCAAGAATGACTCTGAACTTCTGATCCTTCTGCATCTACCTCCCAAGGGCTGGGAAGCCAGGCATGCCCCAACAGGCTTGTTTTTAAAGCCTCATTTTAAATAAGCATGCTTAGTGAGGCTAGTTCCCGAGGACCACGGGTGACCCTGGATCAGGAGTGTTCCTGACTCTCAGAAAACCATTCCTTTGGAGAGGGAATTATTTTCATCTCCCACGGCTGCCTAACCACCCTAATCCTAGGGGGCTAAAAATAGAAACACTTAGCACCACTAAGTCCCTGTGGTCAGGAATCTGGGCACAAACGTGTGTGGTTCAGCTGGGCCTCTGCCTAGGGTCCTGGGAGCTGCTGGGTGGGGCTGTAGTCCTTTTAAGGCTCTTCAGGACCATCAGCAGTGCTGTGACCAGTATGCAATAAAAGAGAGGAAAGACTTATTTAGCTCACAGTTTTAGAGGGTTCTGCCCGCAGTTGCTTGGCCCGTGCACCCCAGCAGGACATCATGAGTACAGAAGTGTCTGGAAAGTCATTCTTCACCTCTCAGTAGGCAGGAAATAGAGACAAGGGGCAAATAGAAAGAAGCCCACACAGGATACAGCTCCCAGGGACACACCCCACAGACGGACTTCATCCAACTAGGCCCCACATCCTGTCTTTCAGTCTCCCACTAATGCCAGGATATAATGACTCCATCAACGGATTAAGCCATTCATAGGGCCAGAGCCCGCCTGTCCTAATCATTGTGGCCAGAGAGAGGTGAGCCTCCCCAATCTCTAAGGCATTCCTTGATCCAATAAGACAGAGAAGCAAAGTGAGCCCTGCAGGTTTCATGTCTCTGTGCCAGCTGCTAAAGCAATGGGTATCAAGTCCTAACAGTCTTGGAGATGTGACATCCAAGAGCAAGGTGTTGGAAGATTTGGTGTGGGTGAAGAACTCACGTCTTGGTTCATGGATCCTCAAAGGTGAGAGACCCCCCTGAGGCCTCCTCTGTGAAAACACCATCTCCTTAGGACTTGAGTGTTCTCCAAGTCTCCTTCTCTGGGAACCCTTACACAGAGGCGAGGGGGTCAATATGAAATTTAGGGGTGTGAGTATTCAGTCTGTTGAACTTCGACCCCCTCATGGCAGATGCAATTACTCCCAGGCTGTTGGGGTCTTAGTCTTCTTTTAAAATGTGTGCGTGTGTGTGTGTGTGTGTGTGTGTGTGTGTGTGTGTGTGTGAATTGGTGTGCAGTTGTGTAAGTGTGGAGGTCAGAGGACAGTTCTAAGGAGTCATTTATCTCCTGTTATCTGGTGGGATCCAGAGATTGAACTCAGGCCATGGGACTGCACAAGTTCCTACTCAATTATCTTGCCCACTCTGTGTCTCCTTGGATCAACGAGAAATCTTACATAGATCTGCTCCCAGTACGCAGACCTGGGCATGGAAAGACAAGCTCCCAGATGGGAGTAAGCTCAGGTAGTCGAATCCTTGCCTAGCTTGCAGGAAGCCCTGGGTTCCACACCCAGCACAGTGTAAAGCTGGTGAGATGGGATAGCCCTATAATCCCAGCACTTAGAGGTGGAGGCAAGAGGATCAGAAATTCAAGGCCACTCTCAACTACATAGTGAATTGGAGGCCTGGCATCCATTAGACTTGGCCATGGGGAGGGCAGGAGAAAGAGGGAGGGAGGGAGGGATAGAGGAAGAGAGGGAGAGGGAGAGAAAGACAGACAGAGACAGAGAGAGGCTATGAGAGAGCAAATTCCCTTTCTTTGACTTGCTCCAGACCCAGCAGAGAGGCAGGCATGGCCTAAGTGGGGAGATGGGGCGCTCAGGCGACCCTGACTCTGTGGGTTTGAGGTTAAGTTGAAGGGAATTTTGCTGATACAATTTCCTTAAACACTTTGTGGGTTTTCTGTGAAGCTCAGTCAGACCTACTCCATAGAAAAATGCAATAACCACAGATCTCTTTGATATACGTTTTTCTCTACTTTGGGCTTTCGCTGTGACAGTTAGTACCCATGAGCTTCCTAAAGGCTCATTGGTGACAGCTGAGCCTTGATGAACTGGGAGGCAGGCACAAGCTGAATCTTTCAAGGATGTCTGTGCTCTACAGAATGAATTAGATGCTTTGGTCATCCCAGGCTCTTTACAGGTTGTATAGCCATTTATAAATACACACACACACACGCACACGCACACGCACACACACACGTGCTCAGAAGCATGCACATACTCACACACATTTATCTGAAGCTATGTAGACTTCTGAACCCAGTGCAAAGTAATTTTCAGGTCTGGGACAGAGACAACTTCATAACTTGTTCCACTTGCCCCACCTCGGAGATTTGCTGCTCTTCCAGTTGGCTTCAGTACACTGCCATAGACACCTGTCTTTGGGGACCCCAGAACATGGGAATGAAGCTCAGGATGTCATTAGAGTGACCTTTACCTCCTTTATATGCAAAGATGGCACGTAGCATGGCCCATGGAAGGAGGCGCCTTGAGACCATTCCTGAAGCCGCATGACCCCAAATCTTGTATGGAGCTGTGTGCCAAGTTTTGTCAACAGTCTTATCTTGTACTGAGCACACCCACTCTGGCCTCAGTTCTGGAAAGGGGTACACAGATTCTAAAGGGGGTGAAACTATGCAGAGCCTACCTAAAGAAAATCTCTCCCATTGTCAGTGATGGGACTGGTGGCTTATGAGACCAGCATGGGGGCAGATGTGCAGGGCTGAGCTGGCTGAAGTGTGACACGGGCTCCTACTACGGTGACTCCATCCTATCTTTGGGTTGAAGACTGCGGCCCACTGCCTGGCCCTTCCAACATTTGGTGGCACCTGGGTCTGTGGCTGGTGAGTACATTGCAAACATAATAGGCTAGGTTGCAAAACATGGGTGCCAGAGAACTTTGTACTGCTTCCTTCTCCAGGGCTGCCCATCAAAAACCGAAAGCAAATGGCTGATCACACCCCCTCATCCTATCTGTTCCACCTGTGGCTCTGCTCTCTGGCAATGCCTAGATGACAGAGACTACAACCCATGCTGTTAAAGGTAACTTACAGGCACTTCGGCATGCCACAGGCTGTTAAAATGGATGCTTGGCTCAACAGCTCTTTCTAATAGCTTATAAATATTTTTCAGGGAGCAGAAGGAATCTCTAGGAGTCCTGATTGCAGCCCCTTCCTTCCCAACTAATGGCCCTGGCTGATATGCTTATAACTCGTGACAAAACGGAGCCTAGTTCATCTCTGGCCAAGTCTCTCAGAGCAGTCATCTGAAAAGCATAGGACAGACACTCTAAAATAGCAGCTGAGGGTGTTGGGGTTGCTGAATACTACACTGTCAGCACCTAATTACTAAGGTTAGCATGCTACTGGCAGCCTGACAGGATAGGTAGGCCTGAGGCCTCTGGTCTCTCTTGAGAGATGTGCAGAGTAGTCTGGATAGAAACTGGCTAGGTAGAAAGCTGTCAGATTTTCCCAACATGAAAGGGGCCCAGGTACCACCAGACATGGTTCATGAATTATGCCTAACTTGCTTCCTGACAGCCATAGTGACAGGCCAACCTACTGCCCATAAAGGAGTCTCGAGTTTCCCTGGTCAGCTCTAGTCTTAGGTGAGGTGGAGCCTAGTGTTCCAGGCCTTTGTTAGGTTATCTGCTAAGTCTGCAGCCATAGTCCCAGTGGGTGGAAGAAATTCTACAGAGAGAGTCTCAAAGAACACTTAATGGAGCCATCTTTACTTCAGACAGATAGGCAGCTCTTTAGGCTCCTGGTCTGGCTGGCTGCCTAGCCTGGGGAGGGAAGAAGAGGTCATAAAATTTGATGGGCTGATGTGGCTTATAAGACAGATGGGCTGGGCGGGATGGACTGGTGAAGGTGAGGGAATGGGCCCCAAAGGTCATGACCTGAGTGGCTTTCAGGCTTGTCCTGCGATCTGGGAATTAGACACACGATAGCCACCCAGGAACCCTTTCCAGAGGAGACTCAGAGACAAGCTGACTGCAGTGGCCACCATGATAACAGTGAGCTGGTAGGGGGTGAGCCATAAACGCTCTGTTTTAGGAGGTTGGAGGTTGCTAAGGCTGGTAGGGAGGGGCAGGGGTTGATGCCACCACCTATGATACAAAGTGTCCTTTTAGCTCTTAAGAAGCCTCGAATTGTGTGTTTGTAGCATACTTTGAATAGCATAGTTTTGACAGCGGCTTGGCAATGGGAGCTGGCTCCAACTAGCTCTAAACCACCTGGAGACAGGGTTGCTACTGTCTGGGCCAGAGGGGAATGCAGGAGTGGCCGAGGCCACTGATGGCTGCACTCAGCCATTGGATGAGATGAAATCCGTGTATGTGGGCTACTCCCTTGGCTACCCATCCTCTGCTCCTCCAGTGACCATCTTTCTGCTCTTGGTCTGCTCTGTGCCAACCCAGTGGCTTTTCTACCTAAGTGGCTACAAGCTGCTGTCCAGGTTTTGGGCTCCAAATCGGCCCTGGCTAGGCCTTTGAGTCGGGCATCCAAAGCTCCAGCAGACCAGACCACCCTGGTGGATAGTGACAGCCCTTTTTGGGGGGGGGGTTTCCTGATACTTCTTTAAGAACTGGTTTCCATTTAGGCTGATTATTTAGAAGCTGGAAGCTCAGAGGAGCTGCAGTCCTGGCTTAGTCACCCCTGTGAAGATTTGACATATACAAGATCCAAACTGACTTTTTGACAACAGAGAGAGAATAGGAGTCAAAGCTGATGTGTTTGTAAGGGTACTGAAGGGTAGAGCTGCATTTTCCAGTCAACCACAGAGCCTGAAATGACTCTCAGGAGACTTTTGTCTGTGTATGGTGAAAGAAGGTTAATTTAAAAACTATTATCAGGAAACACATAGGACTGAAAAGATATAAGTCAAGTGCTTCACCCCTCAACCCAGGTAGAAGGCAAAAGCAACAAAAGGCAAAGAGAAGGAGGAGGGAAAATAGAGAAGGAGCCCATCAGTGGGGGACTACGAAATCTAGGCCCAAGACGTCCCTTCCCTGGGCTCACATAAGGCGCCCCTCACACCTACTGAGAACTTGGTGGAGGCAGGGAGGGAGAGGCCAAGTGTTAGAGACGGCAGGGTTTCAGTGAGAAGATCTATCAGTTTCCTATCCATACATTTGGAAATACAGACAGAATTGATTTCCCCCCTCTCAGAGATAAACAAAAGCAAAATCCAGACTTCAAGGATGAGGTGAAGTAGATTCATAGCCCACAGGGAACACAGCCTCAGAGCTGGAGCTGATCTCTGCACTCTTGGGCTGTTTTTCAGAAAACTGAAAGAAAAGGGTTTTGCACATAACTCTACAAAGGCAGGCGCAGATTGGAGAGAGGGCAGGAGAGTTGTCACCGGGGAAAAGGGCCGGGAGGATCAGACGTTCAAGGTCATCCTTGAGTAGGTAGTGAACTCGGAGCCAGCCAGGGTTACAGGAGACTCTGTTTAAAAACAGAACAGGAAACAAAATGAAAGCAACCTGCCTGCAGAGTGGAACTGCAAGTTAAAACCGTGCTGGTCACCGCATCATTGAAAACTTGTACTGCCTTACAGTAATGCTAAAGGACATTGTGGCTCTTGCGCTCCAGATGAGTAGTTAGGATGAGGCCCACTGGGGTGGGTGGGGCCCTAAGCCAGCATGGCTGCTGACCTCATAAAAAGAAGGAATTTGGGGACAGTCATCAGACAGGGGAATGTCGTGTGGAGACAAAGGCAGGGGCTGGACAAGGCATCTCCAAGCTAAGGACAATAATGATAGGGCCAACCTCGAGAGACTGTCACAGGCTTGTAGACTCTTCCTTCCAGCCTCGAGAGGAATCCACCTTACCCACACCTTGACCCTGGAATCTGGTCTTCAGGATGGCGAAACAATGGATTTCTGGGACATGAGCCATTTGCTGTTCTTTCTCCAAGCACTTTTTGTAAACAAATGCACCTACATTTGGGATGCCAAACACGTCTACTATAAAGTTGGATTAATGGCTCTATTAGGTAACGGGCCCGTCTCGTGCTATGGCATATGTGAGCTCAAATCCCCGAACGTACCTAAGTCCAGATGCTGGAAGCCTGTCTCAATGAACCCAGCACTCTTACAAAATTAGAAATATGTATTATTTTATGTGTGTTCTGTCTGTGTGCATATCTGTACACCACATGTGGGTCTGGTGCTCTTGGAGGCCAGAGGGTGTCAGATCCCCTGGAACTGGAGTTATGGATGGTTATGAGCTCGTTGGTGGATACTAGAAACTGAATCCTGCTCCTCTAGAGGAGCCGCCAGGGCTCTTAACCCGTGAGTCATGTCTTCAGCTCCAGCCCAGTGCTTTTACAGAAAGAAGATGGAAGGCAAGGAGTGATAGTTGACGTGTCCTCTGATGTTCAAACGTGTGTCCACACTTGCAAACACATGTGAGCGTCCCCCAATACACGGATAAAGGTTAAAAAAAAATGACTGGGGTATGTGTCTGTGTGTGTGTGTGTAATGTACTGTCATCTGGGGTAGAAAAGGTCTAAACTGTTAGGACAGCACTGCCCCTAATCCAGTATATAAAGTCGCCGAAGCAGGCTAGTGACCACCTTCACTTCCAACTCTGCAGAGGCCCCCACTCAAATGAAACTCTGCTAGAGTTGACTAGCGATTTCCCAGTCAGGATGCTGGCTCTGGGAAAGCATCTATCAGGCAAGAGATTTTCCAGAAACATGGTCTGTGCTGGGAAAAGAGCTGAGGGGGAAATAGATATATATGTGTCTGTGAAGATGGGGAGGTAAGTGGGGATTTATGGGAAGCCCAGAATAATCCACGTCCTTGCTTCAAGTCATAAGATGTGCGCGTGTGTGTCACAGCTTGGGAATGTGACACAGCGTAAGAGTTTCAGTACTCTACAGAGGCTTGCCGGGCATATAGACACTCCTAATCCATCAGGTAGACAGGTGGTCCCGTGTCCTTCTTAAGACAGGGTGGGGGCGCTGCCCACTCTTTACACCTAAACTCCCCCTCAGGGATCAGGAAATTCTAATGGGAGCTCTGCCTTCAGCATTGCCTTTTGGGGATGGGATCTGGCTTCTGGCTGTTTGCATCTGTCCTGGTCAGGCTTAGTGTGGAGACTTCGGTACAGGGTTGCTGCTGGGTAATAGTCCCCTGACTGGTTTTTTTTTTTTTTTTTTTTTTTTTTAATTTAAAAGCTGCACGTGTATTGTGTGCATGTATGGTGTATTTGTGTGTGTTCCTGTGTGTGAGCACTGGTGAGTGCATGCCACCCCTGTGTGTGTGTGTGTGTGTGTGTGTGTGTGTGTGTGTGTGTGTGTGAGAAGACACCCTATAGGAATTGGTCTTTGCTTTCTAGCTTCTCTGAGGCACCACCTATTTGTCTTTGTGTATGCCAAGCCAGCTGGCCTGTGGGATCCTGGGTTATCTTGATCCCCTCCATTTTACCACAGGATCCCGTGGATTACAGATGTGTACTGCCGTGTCTGGCTTTACATAGGTTCTGGGGGTCTGAATTCAGGTCCTCATGCTTGCTTGCCTGTCGCTTTACCCACTGAACCATTTCCATAGTTCACTTGCCTGGCCTCTTGCTCTGACAATTTCCATACGGCTTCTGCAGGAGCTCTTTATCCTCCTTAAAATCTCATCTTCCGGCCAGGGCCAGCTGAGCCTTTGCTGCTCTCCTCCCAAGGTTGACCTGAAGCCAGGCACACAGCCTGGGGCTCTCTCTCCACCTCTAGCTGAGGAGCCAGCTTTCGTTTCTCCCCTTGTCTACAGTGTGATTTTGACTTCTCATCCCTGACTCCATCTTTCAGAGCACCAGGGCTCATTTATACATCATTTTCAATCGTTTGCTTCTTCCCCTTGGAGGACTAAGCAGAAAATGCTGGGACCTTCCTCTTGTCACAAGTCTTAGGCTTCAGTCTCTGCCACGAGTCACTTTCGTCCTGGTGGTCCTCTGGCTGAAGCCTGAGTCGAACACTCAGTCACTTTGGTGTGCATCTCAAACCAGGTATGGTGGTGCATGCTTGTAATCACTTCCAAGGTTGAGGCAGCAGGATGGTGAGTTTCAGGCCAGCCTGGGCTACATAACTGGATTCTGCTTCGAAAGCACAAAATTCCAAAACCCAAACTAGAAACAAATAACAACAAAAGCCTAACAATATCCAAAACAAACAAACAAACAAACAAACAAACAAAAAACCAAACAGAACTAAAACCAAAGTATATTTGGTAATTAGTACATTTGTAGTACAAATGGATTTAAAAAGGGTTCACACTGCATGGGGTAGACTTGCTCAGGAAGGACGGAAGTAGGGGTTAGGAGGGGTTTCTTTTTGGTGTGTGTGTACTGGGATTGGACCCGGGCTTTGTCCATGCTAAGCCCACGTTCTATACTGAGAGCCACATGCCCGGCCCACAAAAGCTCCCTTCTATTCTTTGAACCTCAGTCTGATTTTTTTTTTTCTACAAACAAGCATTACTTTCATAGTTTAAAATCTCAATAAAATTTGTGGATTTCTGAGCACTTGCTTCCCCAGTGATTTTAGTTCAATAAACAGTGTTCGCTCAACAGCCATCAAGTTCACCACGCTAGACCGGGTGCCAGAAGCACAGCAAGTGCTACGTAGACTCAGACAAAGCCTGGCCTTTGTGTGGCTTATACTGCATACGCAGACAGTACCTCTACTCATATTGTCAAGGGAGAAACCAGACACACCGTCTCTGTCTTATTTTTTATATGTCTATATGTACATGCATGTTTGTTCGCTATGTGCATAGGTGTGTGTGTGTGTGTGTGTGTGTGTGTGTGTGTGTGTGTGTGTGTTCCTGAATATGGAGACCAGAGGACAAACTTGGCTGTCATTCCTCAGATGCTATCCATCTTGTTTTTTATGACAGGGTTTCTCATTGACCAGGAGCTCCCCAAGTGGTAGCCTGGCTGCTCAGTGAGCCCCCAGGCATCTGCTTATTTCTATCTCCCCAGTGCTGGAATTATAAATCATGCTAGCCTTTTAATATGTGGATCTGGGGATTCGAACTCGGGTCCTTGAGCTTGTAAGGCAAATGCTTTACTAGTTGAACCTTTGTCTTCTCAGCCTCCACTGTCGTCTGCTTCTTAAAGCTGTGGACAGAAAGATGTAAAGCATCGCTAGACTGATGTTTAATGATACCTGGCTAAGCAATGTGGGGGAGAAGCTTACAGTTTCATGGCAGGAAGGAGTGGTAGTATTCTTGATGGTAAAGTATCTGGTCCTCCATGGTCTGAAATGGCTTACTCACATCTCAGAGGACAGCAACCAGGAAGCAGAGATCTTGGACTAGAAACATAGCAGGCCAAATCTTCTTAAATCCTACAATGAAGTGATTTGCATTTATAGTGAAGCTAAAGACTCTACTTAGAGGTTCATGGAAAGACAATGCAATTTTTGGATTTCTTCAAATTCAGAGACCCCCTCCCCCAGAGTTTCATTCATAGACTCCTTGATAAACTTCTTAGTGTGTGGCGGCCAGGGTCAGCGTGGGGGGAGGTATGGGCTCCATGGGCTGCTGCAAGTGCTCAAAGACCTAAGTTTGGATCCCTAGCACCCACGTGAAAGGTGAGCATGTCTGTGCATTCCTGCAGTGCCAATGCTGTTGAGGTAGGGGTGGAGACAGGAGGACCACTGGGCTGGCTTCCAGCCCAGCCAAAAAATGGTGAATTCCAGGCTCAGTGAGAGACCGTCTGGAGGGAAGAAAGTTTGGTGTGGTAGAACAAGACACACGACATTCCCTTCTGGTCTCACGCCTGTACACAAAGGGCACAGCTACATATGCCCCCCTCCCCGCACACAAATTAATTTGAAACAAAACAACACTGTCTATATGCCATCAACAGCAAATTATAGGAAAGTAGCTACTGGGGTAGGTTTGAAAACTCCAAAATCAAGGGGAGTAGACGAGAGTAGAAGAGAGGCTGTCTAAGAAAAGTCACCATCTTAGAGGCTGCTCAAGGCTACCCATGTGTGCAATTGCCAGTGCCCTCTCATCTGGGAGCTTAGCCCAGGGGTTCAGTGCTTGCCAGGCATGCACAAGGCTTGCCTGCCATCCCTAGCATTGAAGAGTAAATAAATAAAAAATAAAGAAACTGTCCAAAGTGCTGACAAGGTTAGCCCCAGGCACAGTCTGCAGAGCTTCCTCTGAGAGTGAGAGAAGGTACCAAACCTTTCTGAGTCATGTAGCTCCCTTGCCCCTACTCCCCCCCTGCTTCTGGCTGTCAGATGGGACAACCATGCCCTTCTGTCTGAGAGACGCTTGATAAGCAACCCTTTTGAGCAGTCCACGGAGGGACCTTGCTTGGGAGTGTTTTGATGGCATTACCACATTATCAGATTTTGCTTGGACCCGGGGGTTTTCCGTTTCCAGGCTGAAGGGACAGAGGTCACACATAGCCAGATGGGGCAGCTGGAGCAATTCTGAGGCTCCAATGACACTGGGAAAGCCTTCTGATCTCAGGACAGAGACCTCACCCAGGAGCAAGGCTTGGTAACCTTGGCTGAGGGACATTTTTCCTTCTCTTGACCGGTCTACATTAGTCTTTTGTTTCTCCTGTTCTTCATTGGGAGTTGCAGGTGTGGCCCAAACGGGAGCAGGATCCCAAAGTCTCCAGACTCTTTGGGAAACTGTCTCATGAGGTTATCTGACCTGGAGCACTGCACACAGCTATGAGCAGCTGTCACTGTCTAAAGGTCCCTGACCCAAATCAAGGGGTATGAAGGTCTGAGATCTGGCTGCTTTAAAAGACAACCGTCTCTCTAGGGCTACGGCTGAGATGCAAGATTCTGTCACCCGACAGCTCCAGATTAGGGTGTGGGTGGATGTGTGTGGCATAGTCTATGTTGGGTGTGCCAGTGCGTGGTGTGTATGCATAGTGTGTATGTGTAAGTTTAGTATGTTGTGTATGTCTGTAGAGTATGTTTCTCTAAAGTGTGGGGTGTGTGTTGTATGTGTGTAGTATGTGTGAATTGTGTGTGTCTGCACACAGTGTGTCTGGGTAGTGTGGGATGGGTGTTGTGTGTGTATGGGTGCAGTATGTGATTATATGTTATGTATTTGCATAGTGTGTGTAGTGTGTATGTAGTATGTTTTGTGTGCAAGTGTGTAGTGTGTATATTCTGTGTTGTTGCCTATGGGGTGTATAGAGGAGGCAGGATCTGGTGGTCACTGTGGCAGAGCTCCCTGTGCCCCTCAGGACAGGGTCAGGGCAACAGGCCCACAGTTTGTTTACTGGGTGTGAGGCAAAGCAGACTGTGGAGATTTTAGAAACTCAGTCCCACGGTGAGTAGGCTGTTAGATTAGGAAACTCCAGCGGCCTGCTTCCTGTGATTCTGGGAGAGTCCAGGGTGGCCCTGGCAGCTGGAGTCTGTTTACCCTGTGAGCAGGGTGTGCAGTTGCAGTTTGGTCCCTCAGCAGGGTGGTGGTGACACCCCTTTAGGTCAGGGGCCTCGTGGGTGTCAGCAGGCGTTTGCCCTCAGTTAGCTTTTCGGTCAACATGGAACATTTGTGTTTTGCAGCCCCCTGGGAGCTACCCTGGCAAAGGGCAGCTGGGCGGTCCTGTGAGCTCTGCCTCTCCTTGCTCAGCAGCTGCTCAAGGCTGTGCTTCTGTCTGGTGGAATCAGTAACTGTGCTGGGGGATGAGTAACTGACAGAACCATCTAGGCCCTTAGGCTCCTTCAAGCGGTTGAGGTATTTGATGGCTTCTTAGTCTAAGAAGATTTCAGTGTGGGCCTTGGAAGGCTTGGTCTCTGGAACTCTATGCATGGGAGCTGAGAATTTCCTCCCTGCACGCTCTGTGGGTGCAGTGGGTTTTCTGGTTCTGGTTCAAGGGCTTGTGTGAGAGATTATTCCACACGAATCCGATGCCAGATACACGTTCTCATACTCACTATTAGCAACCTGGACTGAGTAAGCTCTTCTCTCTACACTTCGTCCCATGAAGATGTCTCCACGGCAGGGGCTCACGGCTCTCCATTGCTCCTCACGCTGGATGATTAATGTCCACAGCTGCTGAATGCGGATGCCTTTCTCATTGGTTCTTGACTGACCCTCAGCTCACCTCTCCTCACACCATTGCTCCGGCTTTCTGGTGCCCGATCAACACACTTGCAGTTCTCCAAGAAAGCCGTTGTCTCTTCCTTCCCTCCTCTTTTTTGGCCAAGTGTCATGTCTTCCATGGTCACTCTCTGAATCTTCCTTTGTCTACCCATAAGTCCCTTCAGGGCCATCCCTGTCTGGAATGACTTCTTAGCTTTTTTTTTTTTTTTTTTTTAAATTCTTTAATCCTTTTTTACAGTCTAGTCTTCATCCCCCTCCCAGTTTGCCCCATGACCACTCCCTGTCTCACCCCTCACCCCCATCTCCAAGAGGATGGCCCCAACCCCCAATCACCACCACACCAGACCTTCCCACTCCCTGGGGCCTCAAGTCTTTTGAAGATTAGGTGTATCTTCTCTCACTGAGGCCAGACCAGGCAGTCCTCTGCTGTATATGTGTCAGGGGCCTCATATCAGCTGGTGTATGCTGCCTGGTTGGTGGTTCAGCGTCTGAGAGATCTTGGGGCTCCAGGTCAGTTGAGACTGTTGGTCTTCCCATGGGGCCACCCTTCTCTTCAGCTCCCTTCAGCTTTTCCCCAATTCAACCACAGGAGTCCCCGGCTTCGGTCCACTGGTTGGGTTCTAGTATCTGCATCTGACTCTTTCAGCTGCTTGTTGGGCCTCGAGGAGGGCAGCCATGCTAGACTCCTGTCTGCAAGCACACCACAGCCTCAGTAACAGCATCAGGTTCCAGGGCCTCCCCTTGAGCTGGGTTCCACTTTGGGCCTGTCACTGAACCTCCTTCTTCTCAGGCTCTTCTCCACTTTTGTCCCTGCAGTTCCTCCAGAGGGGAATAATTCTGGGTCAGAGCTTTTGATGCTGATCTCATAGTCATTCCTCCAGCAGGCCGGTCACACAGAACAGCCACTCAGGGCAATGTCCCAAGCTTTGTGACTAATTGTAGCCATACAGGGCCACAGAGAGGATGGTGTACCCCCCCTAACCCCCCAAGAGCTCCCAGAGTAGAGTTCCTTTCTCTTCTAGGCCTGTTTGTGACCTAGGCAGTGAGCTGATGGTGCTGATCTGAGCACAGTGTAACGTGGTCTCTCCACTCTCACTAGAATTTGGTGTTTGGCTTGCCTCAGTCTCCCAGCCTTGGCTTCCTCCACAGCTGCTCTGAGCGGCCATGAGGAACTCCCAGGGTTCTGAGGAAACAGATTGTGGAGAATGAGAACGTTCTCTCTAACAATGTAGGGCTGAAGAGTCCCCTTCCCGGCGAGGCGTCAGGAAGCCATGTTGGGATAGGATGTCAGCTGCAGGTGAAAAGCTCCCTCAGCTGCCATGTCTTCCAGGGTTTTCCATTTCCTCCTTCTCTATGCTCAGGGAAAGCTGATGAGGAAGAGCTAGCTTTTCTGTCTTAATTTTTAAGGCTAGCACACAGAGCAACAGCAGTCCTTTCTGCAATGCCAGTGTATGCAGGTGGAGGAAGGACTAGGGGTGGCACGGGAAACAGGCAAGTGTGCAGACAAAGCCTGCAGGGCCTACAGAGAATGATGAAGAATGCCTCTTCCGGTGTGACTCAGCGGGCCTGGGGGCCAGCCCACCCGAACAATCAGAGCTGTACAAATCCCACCCTGGTCCTGGAAGCGTTGTAAAGGCGACTTCGTTTGGGGGAAAGGGGTGGGGTGTTTTTTGAGGGTGGAACAAAACTCAGCCCTTGTGTGTCAGTTCCTGCTGTGTAGACAGGGAGCCAACATCCCCTCTGCATGTTCCCTGCAGGCACCGGAGCCACACAGGGTAGCAGTGCCTGGCTTTCAGGGACTAGTTATTCTGTGCACATTCGTCCAACAGCTTGGCTTGCTCACAGGCAGATGTGCTCCACAGCAGGCTGAATGTCCCTCTCTGCTGGAAACAGCCCTTCCGTGTGGAGAAAGGGCAGGTCCCTGGGCTATTACCTAGACCTGCTCAGATGGTCTAGGTAGAAGTCGGCCTCAGGAACATTCTTCTTTCCTGCTGAGTCATTTCATGGGAAAGACAGGCCCAAGCCCTGTCCCCTGTTTACGAAATGAAGAGGCGTGTTCAGTAGTTTCATTGTTCATCAGCAGCTCTGTCTCTTTCTTCCAAAAGTGGGAACATACTGGGAACCGGGGATATGGGATATCAGCTTGGCAGGAACACAGATGACCAGGGGCTTCACAAACATCTGTGAAGGGAAGACAGCTTATTATTATTAATTATCAATTTCAACATTTTTAATTTTTTATATTTCTGTTTTCTGAGTCAGGGTCTTATGTTGCCCATGTTGTCCCTAAATTCATTAGCCAAGGCTAGCCTTTACCTCTCTTGTGCTAGGGTTATAGGAGTATATCACCATACCTGGTTTATGAGGTGTTAGGGATTGAACCAGGGCCTCATGCATGCTAGGCAAACACTTTACTAACTAATCTATACCCCTGGGCATTTCTGATGACAGCTCTGACCCCTGACCTCTGGTAGCACCGCAGGGAATGTTCTTTTAGGGAGGATGTTGGAGCATCTTGGTATTTTTTTTTTTTTCTTCTTCAGCACCATTTGGGACCAGCAGTGAAAAGACTAAACACTAACTGTTATCCCATACTTTTATGAAGAATATTCTAAACTTTAAAAGAAAAGTGTAGCTGTCATTCATTCCAACTGGTTTCCTCTGGCATGGTAGATACTTTGTGCACTTAAGTATTGTCCCTCAGGGGCTGGAGGGATGGCTTAGTGGTTAGGATTGCTAGCTGCTGGAGTTCATTCAGTTCCCTGTACCTGTCAGAAGACTTCCAAATGCCTGGGACTACAGCTCTAGGGGGTCCAACACCCGCTTCTGCTCTCAGTGGACACCTCAGTTTTACACACACACACACACACACACACACACACACACACACACACACACACGTTCATAACTAAAGAAACAAAAGAAACTTTTGAAAACCACTACTCCATGGGGAGATCCCTAGATGTTTCCACACTGACCCACGATTCCGAGGCACAAAGGTGACGGCCACCTTCTGAGAGAGAAGAGCCACTGATGAGGAGAGAGCTCACTGCACCCTGGGCTGGAAAATGTTCTGTCACCTTCCAGACCAGAGTGTGTACAAGGGTGAAGTAAAACTTTATGCTTGGTTTCTTCCTGCCCCCACACAATGACACTGTGTCTAGTGCTGACTGTGCAGAATTCCAGCGTAAATGAAATGACGTTTCAGAACACCAGCTCTTTCCCTTAAGATGAGATTCTCCCCCTGAGGAAGGACAGAGATGGATCGGTAGGTGACTGGAACAAGAAATTGTTGCTCAAAATGTGCTTCAGGTCGTCTCTGGCTGCCTTGTTCTGAGACTGGGTCTTGTGTAGCCCAGGCTGGCCTTGAGCTTGGTATACAGCCTAAGATGACCTTGAAGTTCTGATCCTCCAGAGTGCTGGGATCACAGGTGTGCACCGTGTACTAGGTTTCTGTGGTGCTGGGGAGTGAACCCAGGGCTTTGTCCTTACTAGGCAAGCACTCTATGCACTGAGCTACAGTCCCAGTCCTTTCAGCCTGGTTTTGAAGGTGGTCAAACACCTCATTATTTCATTATGAACGGGCACAGGTGGGGTGAGCACTCTGGTTTGCAGATGGAGCATAGGAACATCTGTGGCAAATTCCCCCTTTCAACCACAGCGTGGCAAGCTCTGGATACTAGGAGAAGCTGGAGCTCAACACAGACCCAGGACAGCCTGATGGGAAACCAGCCACTGTCAGGCAGGTGCCAGGCTCCTAGGAGGTTGGTCTGCTGCAGAAGCTGCTTTCAGGCTTCCTCTGGCCATGGATAGAGTTCAACTTCTCATGTTGTGGGATAGAGAGAGACCCCATGCTCTTCTGGTTACTACAGCAGGCTGCTCTTGACTCCAGATGTGGGTTCTCTTTGCTCCTTGCCTGAGCCCCCTCCGTGGCCTTCCCACCTCATGGTATCTCTCAGTGCAAGTAGTGTGTGACTGCGTCTTTTCTCCTGAGGTTGCTTATCACCTCATGTTCTTTTTTGATAACCCCATCAACTGATTTGGAACAACTAAGCTGTGGACATAGACTTGGGGCAGAGCACTTGGCTGGTGTGCCTGAAGCTCTGGTTCAAGTCCCCCTCCCACCTCAATAATAAAAATAGAGGGCAACTGAGGATGTTCTTTGTGGTCCCATCTGTCTGTCAGAAGCAAGCCCCAGGTTCAGTGGCCCTTAGGGATCCCAGGAGGTGACACTTGTTCAAGATCCTCTGTCTTGCCTACCACCCATCCTGCAGAGGTACCAGGTTAAGTTGTTCTCAAGAGAAGTTTATGCAAGGTTGAGGTGGCATCAAGGCACAGAGCCAGGCATCTACCACCAGCCATCTCACCACCAGCTTTCACAGTTGTCCATCAACTTCCTAAGGCCCAAGACCCTGGCTTATGAACATTCATTGTGAAACACACCAGATCTTTTCATGAGTCACTGGTGCTATCAAAGATGGAGGCACCAGGATCTGGATGTAGGCTCCTGTCTGCCTTCTGGGGTCCTATTAGGGCTACGGCTATTATTACTAATGACTGAATGATGAGCGATCCTGGAGCCTACACTCTTCCTGAGTCTGTTTTTCCTCTGTCTCTGTGTGTTGTGAGCTGTATGGGTATGTACATGTTAATGTGTGCATATACATATGTGTAGAGGCACATATGCATGTGTGTGCCTGTGGAGGCCAGAGGTCAACGTAGGCGGTCTTCAATCATTTTCCATCTTGTTTTTTGACACAAGGTCTCTCTCTCTCACTGACTCTGCAGCTCCTTACTTCAGCTAGTTGGTTTGGTCAGCAAGCCTCAGGGAGCCACATGTCTCCTCCCCAGTGCTGGAATTACAGGCGTGTGCCCCGGCTTTTACATGGGTGACAGAAAGAAGAACTCAAGCCCTTGTGTTTATGTACCAAGCAATGTTCCTCCAATCTGTTCTGGGTCCTCTTGATCTCAAATAAAGTCATAGATACAGGGGGCAGTTGGAACCAAAGCAGGGCTTGGCTAGGCTTAGGCTTGTAAATGTGGTACTGGGGGCTTTCCTATTTCCCCTTGTTCCCAAATAAATGACACCGAGACCTTTGCTAGACAGATAATGAGCTGACTATGCTGGCCTGGACTACTTTCCAGCCATGTTGCTCTTTTCATGCCATCTGAGTTCTCCTCTCCCACCCTGTCTTAGTCAGGGTTTCTATTCCTGCACAAACATCATGACCAAGAAGCAAGTTGGGGAGGAAAGGGTTTATTGAGCTTACACTTCCATGCTGCTGTTCATCACCAAAGGAAGTCAGGACTGGAACTCAAACAGGTCAGGGAGCAGGAGCTGATGCAGAGGCCATGGAGGGATGTAACTTACTGGCTTGCTTGCTTCTCCTAGCTTGCTCAGCTGGCTTTCTTATAGAGCCCAAGACTACCAGCCTACAGATGGCACCACCCACAAGGGGCCCTCCCCCCTTAATCACTAATTGAGAAAATGCCTCACAGCTGGATCTCATGGAGGCATTTTCTCAACTGAAGCTCCTTTCTCTGTGATAACTCCAGCTTGTGTCAAGTTGACACACAAAACTAGCCAGTACAATTGACCTCTTGTCAACTTGACACACAAACACATCACCAATAAGCCTCAACCCTTACTTCCTTATTCATCCCCAAGCTCTAAATAACTTTACAAGTCCCACAGTCTTTGCAAATTCTTACATATTAACATTTCAGTCCCTTTTAAGCATCCAATCTCTTAAAAATTCAAAGTCTTTTAAAAATTCAAAGTCTCTTAACTGTGGGCTCCACCAAAATACCTTCTTTCTTCAAGAGGGAAAAATATCAGGCCACAGTCACAATCAAAATCAAGCTCCAACCGTCCAATGTCTGGGATCCACTTGTGATCTTCTGGATTCCTCTAAGGGCTTGGGTCACTTCTCCAGCTCTGCCCTTTGTAGCACACGCCTTGTCTTCTAGGCTCCAGATGCCTATACTCCACTGCTGCTGCTGTACTTGGTGGTCATCTCATGTACTGGGAATCTCCAAAACACTGCCGTCTTCTGCTGCAACTAGGCTTTACCAACAGCCTCTCATAGGCTCTCTTCATGGTGCCAAGCCTCACCTCCTTTGCATGACTCCTTCAGTCCTGGGCCGTCAATTGCAACTGAGGCTGCACCTTCACCAATGGTCTTCTGAGGCCTCTCACAGTGCCCAGCCTCAGCTGCTCTTCATGACTCCTCCATGCCTTCAAAACCAGTACCACCTGGGTGACTCTTACACATTACCAAGTCCTGCCACAGCACAAGGTACATCTCTGGCTATCTCTGGAAAGCAGCCTCTGTGCTCTCAGAAAACACTTCCCAAAAGATTTCACCCCAATGATGCTGGTCTCCTTTCAATCACCGCCAATTTCCCAGCTCCAGCTAACCAGCATCAATAGTCCCAGCAATGCAATGGTTTTGCTTTAGTAGTTCTGGTATCTTGTAATTCACAGCTGATCCTTCAGCCCCAGCTAACCAAAACCACAGAATCTTCACAATCAAACTAGCAATGGCCCTGATAAGAGTCTTTAATCTTCCCTCTGAAATTTCACAAGCCAGGCCTCCATCTTCTGCACTGTTCTCAACATTATCTTCCAAGCTCCTACACAACATCCCACAGAGCTCTTAACACCAAATGGATCTTCTATCCTAAAGTTCCAAAGTCCTTCCACAATCCTCCCCAAAACATGGTCAGGTTGTCACAGGAATACCCCACTACGCTGGTACCAATTTGTCTTAGTCGGGGTTTCTATTCCTGCA
>CM052714.1:10840025-10851317 GCA_028551405.1 Uromys caudimaculatus | reverse complement strand
CACTTTATTAACCAATCTTAGGTGATAGAAAACAATCTTTACACATCACTGAGACAGCAGATGCTCCAATGATCACGACCATGCCGGCATCCATATTGCAACCAGATCTCTGGACACAGTAACCAGCATCTGAAGTACACAATGCACAAAACCAACATAGGCCTAAAGCCCGTTTTGGTTAGTCACTGTGGTGATGTGGGGCCTCAGCATCTCCAGCCACAGCTCACCTCCTTCCTTGTTTGTTGAGAAGGTTTCATGTAGCGCAGGCTGGCCCCTGATTTCCTATGTGACAGAGAATGTCCTTGAATTTCCAATCCTCCTGCCTATAGTCCCAAGTCCCAGGTACACTCATGTACCACTACATCCACTTTATGTGGTGCTTGGGGTTGGATCTTGTCATCTTGCGTGTTAGGAAAGCACCTCGCCCACGGGGCTCCATACCTGTCCTCCCTCAGTTTACTTATTTATGAACATGGAGTTCGGGCTGTGAGGGCTGCTGTGCAGTGGTTCTATCAGCACACTCAGCTGTCCCAGGCTGCTTGCCCCAGGAGAGGCCACTGGAGGCAGATGCTAATGACCAGAGTGCTTCATGGAGGTGGAGAAGCCAGAGAGCTGAAGAGAACCCTGGACTATGGGGTGACCCTAAGCTTTTGGATACAGGCACTCAGCGGTTGGCAGAAGATGCGGGTTTGTGGAGCAAGTGACAGAGAATCATGAAGCCTGAAAGTAAACCAAGCAGCTGGTTCCCGCTAAGTCTTAAAGATGGGGGTGGAGTGGGTCCTTGACATAGGCCAGGTTTTCCTCATCCACAGTCATTCATTTATTTATAATCAAGGACAGCTAATCCTGCGCTTATGCAACTGTCCCATCCCAAAAGGTCTTTCTCAATTTGAACTTTACAGGAGGAAAGGAAAAAAAGAACAACACTGTGTATTCTTCCTCAATGGCGCTTCAGATTTAAAGGGACAGGGCAGTAACATATGCACACCCTTGATGTCTGCAGGTGAGTTCTAAGCACTTGGGTGCAGAGCCAAGCTGAGTACATGGCCTGGGAGAGAGGGCGGCCTGGCCGTGCCTGTTCAGACTTTGATCTGCTCACGTTGCCTACAATGTCCCTACCTATGTGTTGGTACACAAACATGAGTGCGCATGCATGGGTATGCACACGAGTCTGGGGTGCACGTGGAGGCCAGAGGACAATCTCCAATGTCATTTCTCATGTGTTGTCCATCCTGGCTTTTGAGACAAGCTTTCTCGCCTGGGACCTGAGACTTAGCAATTAGGCCAGCACCAGGGATTTGACTGTCTCCACCTCCCCAGAGCAGAAGTTACAAGTGTGCCTGCCACCCCACCCAGCCTTTCCACTTGGGTTGTCTGTCAAATTCTGGTCCTAATGCTTGTACACGGCCATTTTACTGACACTCTCTCCCCGGCTCTGGCTCTGTGGTTATTACTTGCTGCTGAGCAGGCTCTGCCTTTTGTCAGGCCTCCTCCACGCACGTCCAGCATGCAGCCGTGTGACTATGGGTTTGTGAGAAGTGAGGACGGGCCTGGGGTCACCTCTTTGCACCTCAGAATGGTCCAGTCCTTGGTCTCATTCCTGGGGTGGTTCTGTGGGTCAGAAAGTCTTTCTCCCCTCACCTCCTGGACTTTGCTAAGTGCTGAGCTGTTGTCACCTGTCCAGACCACACTGGCTGCTGCTTCTCTGAGCCCCAGAGGTTGTTGTGTATGGTCCCTTCCAGCCTGCTTTCCTCTTCTGTTCTCCTCTGAGGGTTCAACCCTTAGGGAACAGCAGCCAGACACAGGGTATTGTGGGTGTGGTGTCTGGTCTGATATGTGGCTGAGATGCTTCTATCGGCTGTCGGGTACCCTCTCCAGATGTCTCATTAGGATCCAAGTAAGGCGGACCTCCGTGTTTTAAACCCAGGCAGTAGGTGGAGAGCGGCCCGTCTCCTCATCTTTTGTGACTTTTCTGTAGCCTGCCTGCATTTTTGCAGCAATCCCTGGTTGACCTACAGCTGCTGGGTCCTCACCTGTGCCTCGAAGACCACTCTGTGTTGGTCTTCCTACTTACACAAGACAAGTGCAGACCAGCCTGTATGAAATCCAAGCACCACTGGATGGACAGTCAGAACTACATTCCTGGTTCTGGCTCTCACCTGGTCTCCCCTCTATCTAGGATTCTCGGCACTCTGCTTCTTTCCACTCTAGCTGTCCTGCTCCCCCTCCCTGCCTCTGATCCTTTCTTCCTCATACCGGCTATTCACTTCCATAGGATCCCTACCCCTGCTTTGTTGGTTTAGGAGTCTGTTCAAGACAAGCTGATGGTATTTTATCATCTGCCACATTTAAGCCTCTCCACACAGCTCCCCCCAGGAGCTCCTCACAGAGGCCTCTGGGGTGGGTGCTGTGTGAGTAGCCAGTTCATGCGGGTGCTGTCCTCTGGTAGGTGCTACCCCAACTTGCATAGATGTATAGTGTGTGTGTGTGTGTGTGTGTGTGTGTGTGTGTGTATGTGTGTGTGTGCATGTGTGTAGCTGTGGGTGGCAGGCACTAGAAGAGAGACTACGGAGTGCAAATCAATCTAATGGAAGAACGGGGCAATGTGAGAGCAGGGAGGGCCCCAAGTAGAGCCAGGGACTTCTGGCCTAACGCCACCATGAGGTGCGGCTCTTTGCTTGGTTTCCTGGCAGGGCACTGGCTGCTTACTTTTTTTCCCTTTCTCCTCTACCATCTCCAAAGTGGCCTCACATCCTTTCCTCTTCTCAGAGCCACGTGGGAGGTTCCCATGACTCATGACTCAGGCTGACTGAGGGCGAGCTTCCTGCTGACCTCTACCTTCCAGTGGTGCTAGGCGGGCCACAGCTGTATGTCAGTGGGACAGCAATGAGTCACCTGCAGCTTCCCTCTCCAGTTCTCGAAGATGGTTATCACCTGCATTGTTACGTGTGCCGGCTCTTTTCCCTCCAATAATCCGAGATAGACTGTAACGCAAAGTCTAAAATACTGGGTTCTAGTAGAGATGGGCGTGTCCTTTTCTTGGATTGCTCTGGACCTTGCTCCCCTGACTACTGATAATGCAGCAATACTGATGGCTTCAAGGGTCTAGGAAAGGAAGCGACTGAGACACAGATACAGGCCTCGGAGAGGGTTCTGCAAGCTGGGAGCTGTGTGTGTGTGTGTGTGTGTGTGGGTGTGGGTGATGTGAGCTGGGGTTTGTGGAGACACAGGTGGGAACCTGAGGGGCTTGTGAATTGTCGTGTGTGTTAGCAGAGTGCACCGAGAGCCCCTGCTTACGGGGGTGGGGGTGGGGGTGCGTTGTCCCTCCCCATGAAGCTAGCCTGGGATTGTGTGCTGCTATAGGGAGCAGGTTCCAGGTGCTGCTGTTGATCTAGAAACAGACTTTGTGACTGTTCTGGTCAGAGATGCTGGAGGAAAAGATGCTGAAAGTGAAGCGTTCAGATGGGTGACTCCATCTCATGATTCAGCTTTTGGGATGGATATGGAGAGATTTCCCCATTTTGTTTTGTTTCTGTTGTTTGTTTGTTTGACAGTTTCTCTTTGTAGCCCTGACTGTCATGGAACTCAATCTGCAGACCAGGCTGTCCTTGGACATGGAGCTCCACCTACCTCTGCCTACCGAGTGCTGCCATTATTGCCCAGCTATTTTCCTGATCTCTTAAAACAAACAAACAAACAAACAAACCAAAACCTTTGCAAAGTGAAGGCTGGGGCAGCGGAGACAGCGCAGATGGTAAAGTGCTTGAGGACTTGTGTGCAGTCCCCAAACCCTTTTCATAAAGAAGCCAGGTGTGATGGTTGCACCTGTTAACCCAGTGCTGGGGAGACAGGGACAGGTGGGAGGCTCCCTGGATTTCTCGGGTCAGCCAGGCTGGCTTATTTGGTCAGTTCTGAGCCAGTGAGAGACCCTGTCTCTAAGAATAGGTGATGAGGACATTAGAGGGTCCCTTCAGCCCTCCACACGCTTGTGCACTTGCACAAACACACAAATACAAACATCTAGAAATAGGAAGGCAACCCGGAACTGGAGCCGATGCCTGCCTGCCTGCCTGCTCCTACCAGCAGCAGCTTTTATTGCAGTAGCCGAAAGGCAGATACAGACTGAGTTCATATCAGTGGATGGATATGCTCTCATGGATGAATTAAAAAAAATGCCTGGTACGTGTGTGTGTCAACCATGTTTCCTATCTTCTGAGACTCAACGCCGTGAGGCCTCACTGACCCTGCAAAGACATATAGCTAATTCCTAGGAAAGGGCTTCTTGTCAATCAACGACTCCCTCCTCTCCTCCAGTACCTCCTGTCTCAAGCTTCCCCATCCTGAGCCACTATAGAGTTACTCTCCTCATGCGTGTCCAGGTAGTAGACAACAGGGACATCTCTGCCCAAGAGCCTGCTCACCCTGTCGGACTGGTTCCTTCCCAAGGAGGCCACAATCAGGAATCTTGCTGCTGTTTACCTCACTCCTGCCTCCTGACCTTTCCCTGGGGCCTCCTGTGGGGTTCTGCATGGCATGGCCTCCTGCCACCGAGGACCTGTGAGGAGTCACTTTTCCCTGTATGGGAGTGAATGAATCCCCGATACTTTAGAAACAAACACTAGAATAATATCTATCCACAAAAAGAAAGGGAGCTTTGGCACACAGCCAACAGGGAAGAACCTTGAGATTGCAGGTGAGGCATGGATGGACAGACAGAACAGGGCAGATGCCATGCAAGAATAAGTTGTGCTACCCAGCATTGATATGAAGGACCAGCTACTGACATACCAGTGACTTGAAGGAGCAGCCAGTCTCAAAGACTACCTGGTTCAAAGTGCAGCGAGCCGCCCTCACACCACTCTATGCGTCGGGATTGGAGAACACACTCAGATATTTAGGAACTTGCCAGAAACCGTAGTTTTTACTTCTCCCCTCAATATGCTGAGAACACTTCCGTCAGCCCTGTGTCCAGCCGAGCCCCCGAAAACAAAGCCTGTTTACAGCAGAGTGCCAAATATCTCACAGAACTTGGTGAATGTGGAGTGCTGTGGGGTACCTTCCCTGTACCCTGACAGTGATGGAGCCGTTTGGAAGATACCGTCTACACCACAGCCCTGCGTATCACCCTCAAATCACACTGCATGTGGCTAATGAGAGAAAAGACCCAAATTCAAAAATACCAAGTACAGTTTCCACCGGATTACGTTGTGATCATGAAGCAGGAAAATCTTAGCACTGAGCCATGGCAGGTCACCTGCAGACATTCTCGAAGAGTGGATAGGTGGGTGGGATTGTTGCACAGAGCATGGGGATAGGAAGGTGTAGCGCTGGGGAGTTATTTGGGGGGGCTGGGCCTGAAATCTTTCTATGAACTAACTGTGGTGGGACTCCATTCTGTTTTACAGCCCAAGGAGCGGGAGTTTTTGCTTTCACTGTTTGTTAATGGAGAAAAAAATAAAGAAAATCGAGTAAAATAACTGCACCAATTTGACAGGACCGTCTTTAAAGAAAGGACCTTTCTCCTGAGAAAAGAGCAGAAAGGAATTAATTCCATCTGGCTCCATTCCATGAAGTTTTAAAAGTCGCTAAATTCATAGACAGAAAGGAGAGTGGTTTGCAGGGCGTGTGGGGGAGGGGAGACGGTGTTTAATAGGGACTTGGCTTCAGCTTGAGAAACAGAGCATTCTAGAGGGAGGTGACAGCAGTGGCCACGGATATGCTTAGAGCCATTGGTCTGTGTATTTAGAGATGGTTAGGAGTGGGGGTGGGGTGCAGACATGGCTCAGTTGGTAAGTTGCTTGCTTCACAAGCATAAAGATCTGAGTTCAGATCTCCTAGTGTGCACATAAAACAGAGGGCACTGGGGAGACAGGAACAGGGGGATGCCTGGAGAGTAGGGTCAGCTCATTTTGTTGAACTGGTGAAGTCCCTGTTGGTTCAGTGGGAGATAGTGTCTCCAAGAATCTTGAGGAGTATAGTCTCTCTCCACATGTGCCATATGCACACGCCCATATGAACATGCACACACACAAACCATAAAATAGTATATATACATACACAAGCCATAACATAGTATATATTATGTATATTTTACCTCGTTATTAAAGAATCATCAGGGGCTGCTGGCCAAGTTGGCCATCAGTTCAGTATGTGGGAGATGCTAAGGGCAGGATGCAGTACTCCCTGGTGTGGCCCACACCCAGCAGGTGCCTGGACTAAGTTGTTTTGAACGGGACACAGTGTTCTTGGTCAGGTGTGAGCACAGGTCACCCAGGTGTTTGTGGTTCCCTGCAGTCATGAGCTGCAGGAACCTGGCCCAGCAGTGCCACTGGAAGGCCCCTTCTGACCAAATACACAAATGTAGCTTTGGCAAGCAGCCCTGAATAGGTGCTGGACTCTTGACTGTGGCAGGTCCTGGAGAAAGTTTCCCAGCTGTCTCAGGCCTAGGGAGCCCAGGCATTCCTCCTCTGGATTGGTGGGTTAGTCTGTTCTTTCTACAACTCTGTGCCCATTTGGAGGTGAGTCAGTCTGTGTGTTGGTCTACACTGCAGCTGCTTGAGCTTCTTCTGTGTCCCTGTTTGCACCCATCTGGTGGCATTGCTACCTTACCTGCCTAGCCCAAGGGTACCACTTATGAAGTGAGTTCCCAGGCAGACAGGGCTCTCAATTGGAGAAGGCTCAGGTAGTGTGCAACCAGCCTGAGCTGCCAGCCCAGCTCAGTCCAGGCCTGGGGAGGCTGCAGACACATGTTAGCTCTCTTTTGGGGCTTATGGTGGTCGTCTTCCCTTCCCAGTCTTGCAGGTTTTATTTGAAAGGCCCAAGCCCCAGCTTTCAACTCTTTCCTCAGCTCTCTGATAAAAAGCAAACAGAATCAACTCACAGCTTCGCCTGGAGCTGAGGCTCGCACCGCCCACAAAGGCAGGCAGGCCATCAAAGCACCTGAGCTCAGGTGTGTGGCCTGAGACCAAGGTGCAGGTGGGAAGGAGACTGTGTGGGTCCCAGCACTGGCTGGCATCCCCCAGGGCCCATTTCCTTCAGCTGCAGCCCCTCTACACCAGGCCTGTGGCCACTGCCAGACTGTACTTGGCCTCCTGGCAGACCCGTCCTGGGTCCCAGCAAACCCTGCAGACAGCCTGATACCTGCAGACAACATCTTAATTGCCCCATAAGACAGTTTGGCTGCTGAGCCCCTTCTGTGGGCAGGCACAGTTTGAACTTCAAAGAGTTTTGTAATGTTTACAGCAGCCCTAGGAGCGACAGGATAATTTTGGTGTCGTTGAAGAGAAGGCTTGGCGGGGCTCCTAACTCTGCTCTGGTCTACAAGCCCCAGGGGCACCCTAGTCTGTGGGACTCACCCAATGAAGCCCTCTTCCCAACCCCGGGAAGGCCTCCAACTCTGCTTCAATGGCGCCTGACTCCAGTTCTACCACAAGGCTGGGCCAGGGCGTGGGCTGTGGAGTCCCAGCTGAGTTTCCTGCTCTGCAGAGACCTTGGAGGAGGCAAGCCACACACCGGTATGTCTGGAGAGGCCCATGCTAATTCCTGGGCTCACACCAGGAAGAAAAACTGTTTGTGCATTTTATTTTTTCACCTTCCAAAGCAGTCCTTTGAGATGTCAGAAGATAACTCATTCACAAGCCAGGTAATCCTGGAGTCAGACCCCGCTAGGCTTTGGGTAAGGGGAGCACGGCATAAGCATTTTCAGATCCAGTTTCCCTACCTCAGCAGTGAGGCTGGATATTTGGTGGCTTATTATCTCTATCAGGGAGGAGGCATGCCCATGACATGCCTGTCCCTGACCCTTGTGGGAGCAGGGAGCACTGAGCGCCCTCTGCCTGGTGGGCTTGCAGCTCCTGCAAACCAAGGCTTCTGACTGGAGTTTGTGGAATGCAGGGAGGCCTGGGTGGAGCTACTGAGTCTAGGGGAGCCCTGGGGAGCAGCTGCCACAAAGTGGAGCCGGCTGGACTTTCCTCAACTATGGCAGGAATGTCAGCGTGTACTCTTGGGGGTAGGAAGGATGAAGCAGCCATTTTTAGCAGCTGTGTGGCCCAGCCCTTCCTTTGCCAATATGATGGGCTGAGTGGCTCCAGGCCACAGCTCTGGAATGTGACAGGTCACACTGTACTTCATGGTGATGGCAGGGGACAAAGTATGAAGAAGCCAGGAGGCAGAGGGAGAGCATGTGCCCAGGGGACCCGCCCTGCCCTGGTAATGTTCTTATCAGCACACTTCAGATGTGCGAAAGCTTGGCCCCCGGTGGACACAGACCTTCATGGCTGCCCTGCAGGCCTCTTGCCTTCAAGGACTCTCAGTACCGGTTGACAAGCACCCAGTGCTGTGGGGCTGGTGTGCAAGGCAAGACCTTAAAGTATCCTGAGGAATACTTGCTGTCCCCATGGTCACTCTGCTGGCCAGCTGCCAGCCTCCTTAGGGTCATTTAGTCTAAAAGAGGCTTTAGAGACAAGCAAGCTGAGATGTAATCTGACTTCACCTCCAACACGGATAGGATTTTATTGTTTTGCTGATGGTTGTTTGAGAAAGGGCTACTGAGACAGTAACTTTGGGGAGGGTCCATCTCAGGAATGAGCAGGCCTTCAGCAGTGAGATGCCAAGTTCCCAGCAAAGGAATAAAGGAAGGCGGGGGGGGGGGGGGAGCTCCAGGTGGCAGGGTTAAATATTTGAGCCACGGGCTGCCTTAGGCCTTAGCATAGAGCTGACACACGGAAGGTGATGGCAGGGCCTGTTCCTGCTGCTGGAGGGGACAGAGGGCTGACAATTTGCTCAGAGCCTGCAGCAGCTTCCCTCTCCTTCCTGCCTTTCCTAGGTCATAGTGGCTTTTCTAGGTCACTTTCACAACTGCCTTCCTTGCAGCTGGCCCCAGAATGAGGAGGAAGGCTCCATGCTGGAGCAGCTGCTGCCAGGGCCCTGCACACCCTTTTGGCGGGGACAAAGCTGCATCAAGATTAGCATACAAAGGAAGCTCTTCCCCACCTGGCACCAGACAACAAATGGAGCACACTCAGTTTGCAGAGAAAGAATGGAAGTCCTTGCCAGCGCATCACCCACAAACGAAGCATGGGCAAGAGACTGTGTAGTGTCCTAGAAAGGGTCTGGTGCCCTTGGCCCAGGCTTTACCTTTGGCTCGCTGGCTCACTCCTACCCTATCCTCAGGGGTGGGGTGCTTTCCCTTTCTTAGTAAGCTATCTCTCTACCTCTTATTTTATTTTATGTTTAAAATGATGTGTGTCTGTGGCTGTGAACATGAGTGTAGGTACCATGGAGGCAAGAAGAGGGCGTCAGATTCCCCGAAGCTGAAGTCGCATGTGGTAGTGAGCCACCTGATGAAGGGCGCTGGAAATCAGACTCTGGTTCTCTGTAAAGACTGAAAGTGCTCTTAACTGCTGAGCCGTCCCTAGTCACTCTTAACCATCAGGTCATCTCTTCGTCTTTGGTTCAATTTATTGCCTGCAGTCACAGACATAGGAACCTAATATATTGATAGGTACGCTGCCCCCCCCCCCCCCATGGGTGCTCTGGGACTCTGATCCTCATCTATAATACCCACATATCCACTGTGGGTCTTGTCCATCTGGGGTGTGTGTGTGTGTGTGTGTGTGTGTGTGTGTGTGTGTACACTGACAGGCAGTCAGATAACCAGGTGAGAGGGCAGAGGATTATGGGAAGTAGAGACTTGGAGAGGTCAATGTCCGGTGAGGTGATGATGAGTAGTACCATATCATACTGAAGGCCTGAGAACCAGGACACTGAAGTCCAAAGACAGAAGTGGGGGCTCAGGTCAAGCACAGCACCTCTCCCTCAGTCCTCCTCCATCAGGTGGTCAGCACCTGCGGTGTTGAGATCTTTCCTGACCTACTGATTCCCGTACCCATGTCTCCAGCAAGGTCTTTCCAATGTACCCAGAAAGGATGCATTTCCTTCCATCGGGGCATCTGTTAGCTCAGACAAGCTGATTTAACATCAGCCTTTCCCCTCACTCGTTCCTCTGAGGCCTCAGTGGTCTGAAGCACCAGGGGTCACCAGTCTCTGAAATGAATTCGCCTTCCAAGAGTGGGCCATGGTTGTTCTGAGTGGGATAAGTGTCTGAGACACAGGCTCACAAGAGGCCTCCACAAACTGCATGCTGTTTTGGCTAAAGATCTGAATGTGAAGCTTCCCGCCACAGGTTCATGTGTCTGAGCAATTGGTCCCCAGACAGTGGCGCTGTTAGATGGGGGGTGGGGATGAGTGGTTGTGGGATCTTTAAGGAGCAGGGCCTTGCCGGACGGAGCTGGTTACTAAGATTGGGTCTTGAGGTCTATCATAGCCTGGCCTACTTCCTGTCTGGTTTCTCCTTTATCAAACTTCCTAACGCTGTCCTCTCTAATACAGTTCCTCATGTTGTGGTGACCCCCAGCCATAAAATTATTTACATTGCTACTTTATAACTGTAATTTTGCTACTGTTATGAATCACAATATAAAATATCTGCTCTGCATTATATCTGGTATGTGACCCACAGAAGGTTTGCACCCACAGGTTGAGAACTGCTTATCTCTCTAGATGAGAACAAGTGACTTCTTCAAGCTCCTTGCACCATGATGCTGCCTGCCACAAGCTTTCCCCACCGCAGGAGACTGTATCCCTTTAAATCATGAGCCAAACAGAATCATTTTTCTGCTAAATTGGCTTTTACAGACATTTGGTCATGGCAATGAGAAAACCAGTTAAAACATGGGTCCACAGAAAGGGAGCATGGGAGTCAGAATTAAGCAGAGAACTCATAGCAAGAGGTCACTGAAGCAAGGTCAAGCTCATGACCATTTACGTTCATCCACAAACTGCATCTCGGGACTCATAGTTGTCATGGGATCCTTAGAGCATCCACAGACACCCTCTGCTTCATCATGGAGTGGCTGGAGGACTGGTGTCCTACCATGGCCCCAGAGCCTCTGCAGGAGTCCAGCTGGGAGACACACTGTGTCTCTGGTGTTCTGTGTACATGTTGCAGGCCTCTGCCCTGCCTCTTCTTTTATGTACTGTTCTGCACTGTGCTGGGTCCTCTGGGCCAGGGCTGTGACCTACAGGCATTCACCCCTTAAACACCCTGTGGTAAAAAGGTATCGAGGTCTGTCACTGTATGCTGAACTGTCCTGGAGTCAGCAGGGCGTGGTGTTACTGGACTGTTTCCAGGGTGGCTTCCTGGGAATTTCTTCTTGCTCTCCTAGTGTGTTCTAGGAGCTGATGCAGTCACCTTGTTCCTGGGGCTAACTTAGCATTCAGAGTCTGTGTTGA
>CM052714.1:10767525-10837525 GCA_028551405.1 Uromys caudimaculatus | reverse complement strand
GTCAGTCTGACAGGTTAGTGGCTAGTGACTGGGATTTACTCCCTTCCCACACCTGTCACTTGGGTTTCCTCACAACTTGGCAGCTGGGTTTCCTGGGGCTTCTCAGACAACTGGAAGAAACTACATGCTGGAACCTCATGGCCACTCCTTCTGCCATATTGTCCTTGCACATACTGTCTAGATTCAGGGTTGAGGGACAGATGATCTCTTAGTCAAATGTCAGTTACACTGAAAGGTCATGTGTGGACAGGATGTACATACATGTAGACCCACAGCTTGAAAATACGTGGGCCCGAGTGTGAGGGGAAGATCCTTGTAAGGAGACCAGAGCAGGGAGAGGATACCCAATCAGAGGAAGCAGTATGACAGATATCCCATGATTCTTGGAAGCTGCAGACTTGGCTACTCCTGCTGAGACCTATGTTCCAAAGGGATCCTACCAGGCCCTGGGTGCTCTGTTCTTGTGGAGTCAGATAGAATGGTTAAGCAGCTTCTTAACCATGGCTTGGGTTGATTTGTGACGATTAATTAAAAAAAAAGCTCATATCGCATGTAGAAATTTAAAGCTGTGATTTATTTTATTTTAAAATCTTGACAGAAATAAAAATCCCCCCCTCCCATGTGTGTGCCTGTGCATGTATGTTTTCTGCTAAAGGCATTGCTGCTGCAGGACTTCCTTCACAGAGAGTAAGAAAGGTATGGGTGGAAGTAGCCCCAGAAATTGTGATGACTTGTCCACAATAGTTCAGGACATTTGTAAAGACAGTTCCTATTGGTTTTATGACTCTCTGGCATTTCCTTATCCAGAGAGATTCAGTAGCCAGAGCAGCAACTGTGCCTCCCTCCTGTTCCACTGGATCAGCAAGTGTGTGTATGTGTGCGTGCACATTCATGCATGTGTGTGACTTCAGACAAATCTATAATATAAAAGTCAGGAGGGCTGGGCTGGGGTGAGGAGAGGACAGTGAGTGTTGCTGGTCGGTGGAAGTTTGCCAGTGACAACAAGCTTAGTTCCACACCTTCCCTGAGCTGGGTTCCATGGGGACAGAGCCTTGGGACAGGCCCAGGCAGAGAGACAGGTGATCCCGGACCTGTCTGTGGTCTGTATCCCGTCTTGTCTCGCAGGGTGAAGTGAGTGCAGAACCAGACCAGTCTTTTCAGATTCCTAAGCACTTGCTGCATGCGAAGATGGTCCTCTCTCTTGTCTGGAGATCGACTGAGATGAGTATTCCTGCACTGTACCTGGTTCTTTGGTCATTGGATCAGCTGCAAGAATTGGCCATGTGATTTGAAGGTCTCCAGTGATGTCCTTTGTCTGGTGGGCCCACACCTGCAGCATAGAACTATTTTGTTTCCAGTCCCCTCTCCCTCGGGAATTCTTCATTTTTTTCTCTTTCCCTGTTGCCTTGACCAATCAGCTCAGAGTTTGGAGCGGGGTCAAAGGTGTAAATCAGAGTCACTGGATTCCTGTGGCACCCCTGGAACTCTGCAGTCAGCTCTGTAAAAGGCTGGCTGTGTTGGAATGGGACGGCTGTGTTCTCCAGGGTCACGAAACGCCCACACTCTACTTCTCTGAACATTCACATAGCTCCATCTGACTGTTAAGGACGCTGGGAAGTGTTCTCTAGTGGTATGTCAAGGCTTTGAAGGACAGATGTCATTGTGTGGAACATACTGGGGAGACATTTTATTCAAGTAGTTTTGCAGTAGAATGCACCTGGTTTAGTTGAGAACAATGTGCTGCCACCCCAGGAGCATCATGCCACCCAAGCTCACCACGGTGCTCTTTGTGCAATGACCCCATGTCCCCTGTGTTAAAACCTTCTTTCTATTTTTTTTTAAAATAGGTTCTGGGGTGGAACTCAGGTCCCCATGTTTGCAGAGCAGGCATTTTATCAACTGTGCCATCTTGCCAACTTGACCCTGATTGAAGCACTAAAATTGATTGCTGCTCACGGAAACTTGGTAATTTATCCAAAAAGGTAAATAAATTAAAATAAGCATAAAGAATGAAGACTGTGCTGGCTACACTTTATGTCAGTTTGACCCAGGCTAGAGTCTTTTCAGAAACGAGAACATCAATAGAGAAAATGCCCCACCAGCTTGGCCTTGATTAATGATTTTCTTGATTAGTGATTGATGTGGCTGGGCCAACATCACTGTGGGTGGTGCCACTCCTGGGCAAGTGATCCTAGGTATATAAGAAGGCAGGCTGAGCAAGGCATGAGGAGCAAGCCAGTAAGCAGCATTTTTCCACGGCTTCTGCTTCAGTTCCTGCCTCCAGGTTCCTACCTTGTCTTCCCTCAGTGCTAAGCTGTAAGGTGAACAACCATTTCCATTCTGTGTTGCTTTTGGTCATGATGTTTTATCAGAGCAATAGAAACCCTAGCTAAGACAGTTCTCAGGCAACAGTCCTCAGAGCAAAAGGCCAACAACCGGAAGTCAAGCTTCAATTGTCAGTGGGAACAGACTCGCAGGAGGATCCCAGACACAGCCCTGTCCTCCAGCTCTGATCTGAAGGAGCTCGCTTCACTTGGATGACACTCCTGCCAGCTACAGGAGCGTTCAGAGGCCCCTTTAGGGTGCTTTGGGCCTTGAGGTTCTTTCTGGAACTTATTTGCCTTGCAGCGTGTCCTGAGCTCAGATGTGCTCTTGAAAGATTCTGGACAATTTCCATTTGGGGCTAATACCTGTTCTCAGTCAAAATCCAAATCCTTGGGCCGAGGATGGTGGAGAAAGGACTTGCCTTGCAAGCACGAGCACCTCCCTCAGATGCTAAGGATCCATTTGAAAACAAGAAACCTTGGTATGGTGGTGGGTCCTAGTGATCCCTGCACTGGGGAGAGACAGGCCAGCCAGGAGAGAGCTACACGCCAATGAGAAACCCTGTCTAAAAGGAGATGGATGGTATTCCTAAGGATAGCTGTGAGACTGACCTCTGGCTTCTCCATGTGCACGTGTGTGTGTGCACACACACACACACACACACACACACACACACACACACACACACACACACCTCTAAATTCTTGGCTCCCTATATCCTATATCTTTCCTTACTTCACTCAGTGTCCAAGTAGCCAAAGATGGCGAAATGACGAGAGCAAATCACGGGCCAAATAAGACGAAGCACCACCCTGTTTACGCAGCAGCAACCCGATTATTGTTTACTCTTTCTGCAGCAAAGGTTATCATGACAGTCAAAGAGGGACGGAGAGCTGCCTGCCCTTTCCCCACTTCTGCAGGAGCCAGTCTCTGACCAGACGGCACTGGACAATTACCATAAATACCCTCTCTCTGGAACGCCTCAGTGAGCAAAATCATACCAGAGTTCCTTAGACTGGGAGGTATTCTAAGACCTTCTGAAAACACATGGGCAGGCCTGACACACTCTCTGGTAATGATTTCTGTCTTCAGGGTTTCTATTGCTCTGATAAAACACCATGACCAAAAGCCACTTGGGGAGGAAAGGATTTATTTGACTTATACTTCCATCATTAAGGGATATCAGGGCAGGAACTCAAGCATGCCAGGAACTTGAGGCAGGAACTGAGACAGAGACCATGGAGGAATGATGCTTACTGGTTTGTTTCCCATGACTTGCTCAGCCTGCTTTCTTAGAGCACCCAGGACCACCAGCCCAGGGTTGGCATACTTACATTGAGCTGGGCCCTTTCATATCAACCATCAATTAAGAAAATGCACCATAGGCTAGCCCATAGATCAGTCTGGTGGGGGCATATTCTCAGTTGAGGTACCCTCTTCTAAATGACTTGAGCTATGTCAAGTTGATATAAGAACTGGCCAGAGCATACATTGAATCTAAGGAGCTAGCCTGTTTCTGGAGAAATGGGCTGATGGCTTGAGATGGTATTTTGGGCCACTATGTCTGAGGGGTGGGGAATCATCTGGGGGTTGCTCATGGGTTCAAAAGCAAGAGGACATGGCTGAGTGACGGGAGGGCTGTGTGAAGGAGTGGGTGCTGGGGACAGACTGTTGACAGCCACTCTCTCACTGCTATCAGAAAGACAGCAACCGCCAGGCCCTGAGGCTGATTGATGGCTGAGCCAGAGTTGGGTAATCTTGTGGTATATATTGATTTTTGGATCATGCCAGACACAGATTAATGAGTGTTTAGTTTCTTTCTAACCTAGTTTTCTGAAGGCTTCCAAAACAAAAATAATTGTCTGCAGAGGCAAGTATGGGAGAGGTCGCAATGCCACCAGTTCCAGAACTGGAAGGGCTATACTGTGCTTCACTTTGTTCTCCAATGAAGATTTCTGAAGTGTCCTTTGCTAGTGGCTTTGGTGTCTGTGTTCAGGCTTGTGTCTGGATTTTCTTCTATGAGTCCTGTATCTCTATTCAGCAATATCTCCACTGAGGTTCTCCATAGGCCCCGGGCCCTGCTTCTGCCCAGTGTCTCAAGCAGCAGACATTCAGGTACTGGGGTCCCCTCTGCTGGTGCAGGTCTGGTTGGCACAGAGATGTGTGTGTGTGTGTGTGTGTGTGTGTGTGTACCATGACATGCATGGGATTTTAGTTTTTTCCTACCACATGGGTTCTGGAGACTGAACTCAGGTCATTAGCTTTTAACCTACTAAGTCAGCCACCTTGTTGTCTCTACATGTGTGTTCTGAGACAGGGTCTCTCAGTGCACCTGACACCCACAGATTCTACTATATCGGCTGAGCTTCAGAGGCCCCCAATTCCATGCCCCCAATCACTGGGGTGGGTCCCAGGCAACTGTGCTGCTGCATCGGCTTGTGTGTGGGTTCTCGGGACATCAATTCCGGTCTTCACACTTGCCTAGCAAATGCTTGACTGACTGAGCCACTTCCTTAGACCCTCAGTGCCTCTCTTAATTTTTTTAAGATCAAACGTGTCTGTCTCGTTGGTGTCACTGGCCCCAGGGCTCACAGGAATGTTTAGAGACAGCTTGTCCCATCTGAGTCCTCACTTAACCTGTCTCTATGGAGCTAGAGGCCATCCCCCTCATCCGATGCTCTTCTCTCCCAGCTCTTTGCCAACAGGCAACAAACCAAACAAGATGCGTGAGGGCATTTGTCCCTGGGTCCTTTGCTGGCTGAGCTGAAACTCCTAGCTTGGGGAAGCTGTTATAAATGTCTGCCCAGGTCTTCCTGCAGCATACCTTATACACCCGACTGGCTTCATCACCACAGAACTGTACAAGCGAGGTTTTGTTCTTGTTCTTAGTGCCCCAAACCCCCCAGGCTGAGAATACAGAGGTACGGAGGAACATCAGCCAGAGACCACGTGGCTCAGTCTTGGCAAACAGCTGGTCCGCATACTTTCCACAGACCTTTGTTTCTTTTAAGTTTTACCGAATGTTGAATGTCCTCAAGTGGCTCTTTGAATGGAAGTCTTTTTTTTTTTTTTTTTTTTTTTTTTTTTGGTTTTTTGAGGCAGGGTTTCTCTGTGTAGCCCTGGCTATCCTGGAACTCACTCTGTAGACCAGGCTGGCCTCGAACTCAGAAATCCACCTGCCTCTGCCTCTCAAGTGCTGGGATTAAAGGTGTGCACCACCACTGCCCAGCCGGAAGTCTTATATAAGAAAAACATTTATTTTGTGGGGAAGACGGCTTCTAGAAGGGTGCGTCTTACCTCTTTTTGGACTAGGGCTTTGCTGTGTGGACACTTACCATTTACTGTGATTAAGGTGTGTGCTTGGGTTTGGGGTGGTTCATCATCTAAGACCTGTGAGATCTGTGAATTTTGACAGTGCGGGAAGCAGGTGCTGTGCTTCCTGTTCCTGCCTCCTGCCTTGACATTCTAGATGTGTACTGTCGTAACTATTTCTACGAACACTTGAACAAATGTTTATTCAGCCCAGATAGGGCAGGCCAAAGGAACGACATCCACGCCAGCTTGTTGAACTGCTGGACTTAGTCAGGTCACTTATAGGTGCACGGGTGAGGGGTTATTTACAGGGATACGGAGACCTCCAAACATTTCTTGATCCAGAAGTTCCACCCTGGCACGAATGATGGCTTCCTCACAGCTACTGAGCTGGAGCCCTCCTTCAGTTAAGCCTTCACCCTCTACAAGCTCTTGTACCTTCTCAAGCCATGTGCAGCTGGGTCAGAGTTACACACAGCTGGAAGGAGGCTGCAGAGATGAGTCTGGAATCTCAGCTTTCAATAGGGTCACCTTCTCCATCGCTCCTGACGTTACAGGTCTGATCTCATGAGGGTCTCCTGGGGGACTAAGAGCTGTTTTGATGGTAACAGCTATGCCGTACCCAGAGAACAGCATTCCACAACACTGTGGAACAGAGGCCGTCACAGAACTTACCCGTGAGGGTCGTTTTCCTCCTCAGCTTGCTCCCAGGAACTGATGTTCCAAACTTCTGTTTCTTAGTGTTAGATAACTCTCCTCATCAGTGAGAGTCAGGGACCAGACTATTATTACCCTGTGTATGAAAAATCCATTTGTAATCAGAAGGCCTATTTTTCTGTTTTTAAATTACCATCAACATCCATTCATAAGATCGCAGGCCTCATTTACCCAATGAATTCTGAGCAGTTCCTGAATGCTCAGGCACAAACACTGTGAGTATGGTGGTCACGTTCTAAATAGGTGGGCATAACGTGGGCCTGAGAGTTTCTAGATAGAATGTGTGTAGAAATTATAAGACCAGGAAAGAAGTGCAACTTAAGAATGGAGATGCAAAGGGTACAAGGGTCAGATCATCACAAGGATAAAAAAGGTGGGGCTGAGCAGTTCCGGTCTGAGAAAAGGTTGCTGAGATGGCACACTATAGAATGAACTCTCTAAGTACAAAGAGTATTCTGGGATGGTGTCTGTGAGGACCTGTTATTTACCCAATTTCTGTCCTGGGAGGAAGATGGAGGCTCCTAAAGATTCAGGAACTAAAGGAAACTTAGAAGGAACAGGAAGCTCCTGAAAATTGTAAGAGTCACAAAACCCCTGCCATGATCACATAAACAGTAAATAACTTCCGGAGGAAGAGATGCTTCAGTCAGACAAGCTGCCTGCAAATGTGCAGGATGTCTTTTCTGAGTCATTACCATGCTGGAGTGGACTGCTCAGTGATGCAGCTGCTTCTGCGTCAAGCTCCTATAAGCAACCCTGAAAGACTCACTGGGTCATCAGCCTAGACTCTGGTGGAACTGGTTCTTTGGTTCAACTGTTGTTGTTATCCTATCTGGATCAAGTTGACATTCGTTTATCCCCAGGAAAAGTCACACAATAAGACCAAGGAGTGGGGTGCTAGGGAAGGCAGAGGGAACGAGAAGCAGGCCTAACACATGCGTGCTCGCAAGCCATGACGAGAAGCATGGGTTGTGTTTAAGACAAAGAAGATGGAGCTGGAAGACACTCAGTGTAAAGTGCTTGGTGTATAAGTCCATGGGCCTGAGTCTGAACCTCAGCTCCTATCTAAGAAGCTGGACTTGGTGGCACATACCTATAACCCTGGCACTGGGGGAGGGAGCCTAAGAGGTGCTGAATTGCTGAGTTCAGGATTCAGCGAGAGAGCTTGTCTCCAAACAGAGCCATAAAGGAAGGCCTTTGATGTTGACCTTTGGCCTCACATGCATGTGCACACACATGCTTTCATACCAGTACACATGTGCATGCACACACATGAAAATGTGCAGTGCATAACACACACAGACACACATGTGTGCATGTACACACTCATGCATACACACACGTACACATGCAAACTCACAGAACATTTATCTTTCGTCTGATCCATGTTTTGGTGGAGCAATGCTGGGGAGAGGGAAGGGTAGAGACAACAGGAACAAATAAAGGGTGACAAGGCTGTGACACTTGCAGTGTAGCTTATATGTGGGTCTCCTTTGTAGGGTGACAGGCATGTTGGGGCTGAGCACAAGAGAAACCAGGCAGAAGCTGGGCCTTTGGGGTCTGCCTATGGGCAGCGCTGAGGGACCTCAGAGAAGACTGGAGCAGCCTGCAGCACCAGAGGGACCAGCGGGAAGGAGTGAAGGCCAGGGAGCCTGATTTAAAACCCATCAAGGATCAAGGGTGGGCTTCCGAAGGGAATCTGTGAGACTACTCAGACTGCATGCAAGGTGAGAGAGGGAGAGGGAGCAAAGGAGGAGTGGGGAAGAAGAGGGAGAGTAGAAGAGAAGGATGATGAGGGGGAAGGGAGAAACAGGAGAAGAGAGGGGGGAGGGAGAGAGGGAAGCGGAGGGGACCTAATGAGGCCACAAGCGAGCACAGATAATTTGAGGGAGAAACTTCTGCAAGAAGTTTACTCACACCTGAGGGGTGTGGGTAAAGACAGAGATTCCAGGCTGTGTGGCAAATGAGGCCAGCCTGGGTCACACTAGTTTCTGTACACACACACACACACACACACACACACACACACACACACACACACACACACACAGAGGCTCTCTCTCTCCCCCTCTCTCCCTCTCTCTCAAACTGTGGCCAGCACCTCAATGGACAGGCTAAAAGGTAAGAGTTTTCTTCCATCTGAGACAGGGCCTCACTATGTAGTCCCTGCTGGCTTTGAGTCTATGATTCTCCTGTGTGCTGGGATTATAGGTTGGCTCAGTCATGCTAGGCTTCCTTTATGCTTTTATAAAAGATCCTTCCAGTATAGTGATTTCCATTCCCTTCTTGAGCTCTGTCATATAGAAGGGCTTCTCCTTTTAGGGCGTGTGGGGAGTGTGTGCAGGCAGATGGTTCTCAGGAGGCACCTCCTCTCAGGTGCCCCACCCCCACCCCATCACACTGTTCATGTCACTGGAGATGCCTGGTGGTGGTTTGTAGCCATCAGTAATTGAGGCACAGCCATGGCTTTCTGCAAACCAAGCCTAACTTCATGACACTGTTTAGAGAGCACAGCTGCCCCAGCCAGCTTTCCTTCACTGTGACAAATACCCAAGATGATCACATTATAGAGAAAAAAGGTTGGTTGGTTTTGGCTCGTGGCTTCAAAGTCGGTCTGTGATTGACTGGCTCTGTTGCTTTGGGCCAGTGGCAAGACAGGACATTATGGTGGAGGTGTGGGATTTGGCAGAATGACTCATTTCCTGGCCAGGAAGCAAAACCAAGAAGAGCCCACAGTCTCATCATCTTCTCCAAAAGTGGTCCCTATGGATCCCACTGCTTCTCACCAAGTCCCATCTCCTAAAGATGGCACTGCTTGTCAGAGCATCTGGTCAAGCTGTTAACATGCCGACCTGCCTCTCTCAGGCAGCAGGAATCCCTGGTGACCTTGGACTTGGCGTAGCTCACAGCATTTGGGGCTCTGTCTTCTGGCTGCTCAGAAAGCAGGTGGGAGCAGAGGAGACAGGGCACCAGTGCAGCGCGGCTGTATTCGAATCCAGAGACAGCATGACACCAAGTCTGCCTCTGTCCAGGAATATTTCATCACGTCCCTGCAAATCTGCCTCCCTGGATCCAACCAGCCATGGGTCAAAACTATCAGGAAACCATTGCTCCTGTCCCTGTGCCTTAAACAACAGAGCTGACAATTGTTTCTGCAGGAGTCACACTGTTGTGGGTATTACACATGATGCAGTGGTTGTTTAACATTTATGGTGTGTGTGTGTGCGCGTGTGCGTGTTCGTGTGCGTGTTCGTGTGCGTGTGCGTGTGCGTGTGTGTGTGTGTGTGTGTGTGTGTGTGTGTGTGTGTGGGCTCTAAGTAGATCCTCGACTTTTTTATATGAGGAAAATGGGTGTGGGTTTTTATACTCGTAGGTCCTGGCACTAATTTATTCCTCATGTCTTAGATGCTTTCCTGTTGCTGTGATAAATACCTCAATAAAAGCAACTTAGAGGAGAATGGATTTCTTTTGGCTCACAGTTCAAGGTTCCAGGCCATCATGGTGGGAGAATTCTAGTGGCAGGACCTCGAGGGAGCCAATCATGTTGCATCTACAGTCAGGAATCTGACTTGTGAATTCATAGAAGTGCTCAGCTCACTTTCCCTTAATTTTTATCCAGCCTAGGGAATGGTGCCACCCATTGTAGGTGGGTCTTCCCGATCTCAATTAATCTGATAATCTTTCATAGACATGCCCAGTGCCTGCCTCTCAGGTGACTCTCCAGTCCTCCCTGTGGAGTTGCAGGACCATTTCCTCTTCTAAGACCGAAGCTCTGAACCCCTTGAGTTACTACGTCTCTCCCTCCTAGACTCCTGCCCCCCACCTTTTGTTTGAGCTTGGCTGTTATGCATAAGTTGTATTAATAGAATCATACAGCATGTCTGTGTATGTGTGTGTGTGTATGCACGCACGTGCTTGCATGCGCGCATCTGTGGTGAGTGGTTTGGTGTGGTATATGTATGTGGTATGTGTGGCATGTGCATGGTGTATGTGGTGTGTGTATGTGTGGTGTGTGAAGTATGTGTGTAGTATGCTGTGTTGTGTTGTGTGTGTATGGGGGTTGGATGTTGTATGTGGTGTAGTGGGTGTGGTGTGTCTCTGTGTGTTTGTATGTAGTGTGTGGTGTGTATGTGGTGTTGTATGTAGTGTGGTTTGTGCAGTGTGTGTAGTATGCTGTGTTGTATTGTGGTCTGTTATGTGCACCAGATGTGATATGGTACGGTGTGTGCAGTGTATTTGTACAGCACTGAGGCTGTGTGTGGTGTGAAGGAACAATTATTCTCTGAAGCCCTCAGTACAGAAGCAGAAGCAGGCAGGTCCACAAAGCCCAAGGGGCTTCCATGAGCCTGCCAAGAGTCCTGAAGCTCTAGGAAGGTTGAAGGTGGTTGGTAGTGCTGCAGGACCCAGGCTATCACTCACCGAGTCCTGATTGACTGGGAGCACCTCAGGTAACTCTGTAGGTACCGAGGGGATGATGGGCAGACACTCCAGACCTGACCTGGCACCAGCCTCTTCTGTCCAAGTGACTTACATGGGCACTAGTGAGCTAAAGTGAAGCCCAGAGTCCTGTCCAAGCTCTGCTTTCTCTTTGGACTGCCTGAAAGTGAATGCTACAGGGCATGGTGCTAGCTTAGCAGGTAAAGTACTTGCTTTACTAGCAGGAAGGCCTGGGTTTGCTCCCTAGAACCTGTACAAAAGGCAGGGCATGTTGGCATGCTTGTAACCCCAATGCTGGGGAGGCTGAGACAGAAGGTCCTTGGGGCTCCAGCCTAGCCCAGTTGGTGAGCTGCAGGTTCAGAGAGACACCCTGTCTTGAAAGCTAAGGTGTGGTGTGATTGAGGAATGACTGGAGTTTGATCTCTGGTCTCCACATGCACACAAGCGCGCGCGCGCACACACACACACACACACACACACACACACACACACACACACACAGAGCACATAGATGAGTGAGGGACACATGAATGCTACAGGAGAACAGACAGTGGTCCAGTGCAGGGTCTGAACCTGGCAAATTCATGACTTAGGGAAGGCATAACACATGGGGGCTCTGCAGGCAAGCTTCTCTCCTGCTCAGCCAACCCTTGGGTTTCTCTAGTAAGTGCGGTGTGTACCTGTTACCTCCTTCCATTAGAAGGCTCGGAAGTTGGCATCTTTCTTCAGATGGTTTTCTAGATTTTCACATTGAGACCAAGCTAAGGGTGAATAAGAGTGGGGCTGGGGAAAGAAATATTATTGGCTTCAGCAACAGAAGTGGGAGTCGTGTAGGGCGGGGAGCAAGGGAAGTCCCATCTTTGATTCATGGGATTTGGGGCAAAGGATTGGTGGGAGAAAGACTGTAGAGAGAAATTAAAGACAGCATCTATCTTTAAAAAAGAATGAAACGACAAAAACACATAAACATGGGAGAATAGGGCCCCTCGGCCAAGTTGCCACTCATGGAGTCCCAGCCTCCTGATCTACAAGGTAGAGAAGTGAGACTTGCACAGATGTAAAGATCTGCAGGGCAAGGTGGACAGATGCCAGAGGGGGGGCGATGGGGTGACTCCAGGAGGAGCCAGGCTGCTCTTGTGTGTGTGCTACAGTCAGCCAGTGATCGGTAGATTCTCTCGGAAGTGAATAAATCCCATCAAGGCAGTAGTAGCCATTTCGGCTGGTCGGCTGCGACTCGCCCTGGCTCTAGCTGTTGGGTCCATCTGCCATGCCACCTTCTGTCTTTACCCTCCTCCACCTACCACTTCGTTCTCAATGTCTATCCATGATGTCACAACATTTATTTGTTGACCGTTTCCTATTAGTCCAGGTTCTTCAGAGCCTGCATCACCTCGTTTGTGTCTTTGTCAGAGATGGCTCTGGTGATGTGAATCAGTCTCCTCCCAGACTTCTTTTTGCTTGGCCCCAATGTCTGCCCGCTTTGTCCTCTGGCTCCACTAGGCACCCATGTTGGCACTTGCGCCCTGGCTCTCCCCCATTCCCCAGAGTCTCCTGACCCGGTGACCTTAGCATAGACCTTGCTGAGAAGCTATCTTAACCCAGGAAAGCTTGGAGGCCCTCCTAGGTGGATCTGCGGCACCTGGCCTTCTTATGCACAGGCTTAGGAGTCTCACTCCCAGGATTCGGAGCCAGGTGGAGTGGGGCATGCTAGGTCTGCACTCCAGGATGCCAAGTATCCAGGGCAGCCCCTATTTCTCATAGAGCAGGGAGAGTGCAGCTTAATCTACTAGCGGTCACAGGGAAGAGTCTCTTTCCTGGGGGAGTTTCTGGGAATGCCGACCAGGAGGATCCAGGGGCCTTGGGGAGTCTGAGGGAACAGAGAATACCTCAAACACCAAGAGGAAGGCTCTGGACAACCTGCCTGAGTCTACCCTGCCTCTGGCAATTAGCATCTGAGTTAAAACCCAGTGGTTCCTAGTCTGTTTGGTTTTGGAATTGGAATGCGTCTGTGGCCCATTCTGTCTCTAGCAGTTTGCCAGGGCTTTGAGTGAGGTCAGGGTTACTGTCAAGTCCCTGGAATGAAGGCATGAACGGTTCACAAACCTTACTGACCAAGTACCTCTGGATCACTGTGAGTTTACAAGTTTACAGTAAGAGCTTCTAAGAGAATACTGGGGTGGTTTGCGATTGAGAGTCATCTAGGAAACCTGGGGCTTACTAGGGTTCCTGGTGTCCGGGGGGGGGGGTCAGGTTAATTTTATCCTTCAGTTCTCATGCATACGTAGGCATGTTTGAGTGTGTGTGAGGGTATATGTGTGGGTATATGAGTGTGTGTTTGTGTGTGTGAATACTGCATGTATGCACACCCCCGCACTTCATTCTCTGGCAGCTTGGACCCCAATCACAGCCAGAAATACCCCCATAAAGGAACTCTGACCAGAACAAGTTTGCTCTGTGTGAAACCTAGGAAGACGCTAAGATAACAGGAGTGTTCATTTGGGGATTTAAGGAATGGCTCTCGTGAATGAGCGTGAAACACATTTCCATCACCCTGACCACACCAGGAGCATGTTGCTGCTTCAGGCACGGTCCTTGAAAAGTTATAGGGACACTCAGGACTGGTTCCAAACAGTCCCTCCCTGGTTGTCAGCTTTCTGCTTCCCTTCTTTGGAGCCAAGCAGAACAACACAACCCCCAAGGAATAGCAGGAAAGGTCACTCTGACCTTCTAGGGTTTTCTCTCTACGTGGCTGTCAATAAAGACTGGGCTGAAGAACATCTGGAGAAAGAGAGAGGGAACCAGGGGCCTCCCAGGGGGACCCGTGACCCACCTGAAGGAAGGGCCCATATGTTGATGGACTGGTGGGATCCTTCCTACTTTCCCAAGGGTCAAGACTTAAAATTTGTTCTCCATCTAGGAGAAATAAAGGAGGCATGCTTTTGTTTAGTCGGGAGAAACACTTGATGAAAAACAATGAATTGGACTTCAGTTGTCTGTCTGAAACAGCACGTATCACAGTTTTATGAACTGAATTGCATTTGAACTTAAGACCTCCAAGTGTTTTAAAGTGAACAGCGTTAGTTTTAAGTGGCACGCGGACCAACCTGGCTCCCCAGCGCTCATGTCTGACTTCTACCTTGTGGATCAGAACACAAACCTGCCAGTACCACCACTGACTGTTCTACTGGGCAAAGGTCTGTCATATTAACGACAAATCTGTGAATGTCCTCAAGGCACCAATTAACAAGTACCGTGTCTACTGGGGACTCTATTAAGCTGTGTGTGACTCAGAGTGTTGCTGCTCCCTGGGACTTGTGAAATGTCAAAATGTGGAACACAAATATGTATTCAGGATACGTGACCATAGCAGGCATGTAAGGGGCTCTGTCTTTGCACACACTCTGACTCTTTTAGGCTGGAGGTATAGAGGTATAGTCTCTCTCTGTGTGTGAGTGTGTGTGTGTGTGAGAGAGAGAGAGAGAGAGAGAGAGAGAGAGAGAGAGAGAGAGAGAGAAAGAAGAAGAAGAAGAAGAAGAAGAAGAAGAAGAAGAAGAAGAAGAAGAAGAAGAAGAAGAAGAAAGAGAGAGAGAGAGAGAGAGAGAGAGAGAGAGAGAAGGCCAGAGGTCAGTCTCAGGCATAATTCCTCAGGACACTGTCCACCTTGGTTTTTGAGGCAGGATTTCTCACAGACCTGGAACTTGCTTATTGGACTAGGCTGGATGACCCCATGAACTCTGGAGAGGCTCCACTCTCTACCTCCACAGCACTGAGGTTTCATGTGGACAGCACTGCACTTGGTTTTTTAGCATGGGTTCTGGGGATTTAACTTAGGTCCTCGTGTTTGCGAGGCAAGTGCTTTATAGACCCTAGAAACACCTTTTAGTCTCAGTTATCTGGAAGGATGACCAGAAGTACCCCACATAACAACCACACCGTTAGATGCAGCTCCCATGGTTTTTGTGAGATCCTATGGGAAACCCGACACGAGCAGGGAGGAGAGGAGACGTTTCAGATGTAACTCTAAGGAAGGGAGGGCTCAGCTTCTAGTCTTACCCCTGAGACACAGCACTGACTCTGTAATGGCTGCACCGAGAATGTCTCACGGAGGACCAAACAGAGGGCTTGTTCCTCCGCTGCCTTTGGAAGGTTGGAGGAGGGCTGAGGAGGCAGGGCCTGGTAGAAGGACATTAGGTCACCGGGGCTGTGACTCTGATGTCTTCTTGACCTTTCCTTTGATTATTGGATGCCACAAGGTGAGCAGCTTTCGTGAGTTGCTAGGCACGGTGTGTCACTTCGTCACAGGTCCTGGCACAGCAGGGCCAGCTATGAACTGAAGACTGTGAAACCAGATGTCAAAACAAGCTTTCCCTACTCTGTTGAATTTCTCAAATATTTTCTCATAGCCAGGAAACACGAACAGTCTATTATTTTCCTTTAACTCTGTGCAGAGGTTTTCTAGACTATTCCAGGCATCCTGTTACAAGTTGGCTATAAGGAATCAGAGAAACTGAGCGAGGCATTTGGCTTGGAGCAGGTCCACGTGTGCTTTTTTATCTCCAAAATGTTTGAACTACCATCTATGGAAGCCACTTTCCCTAACCATCAAAGAATCTTAGGAGCTGGCCCTTCCAATCTGCCAGGATCTCTCCAGTCCACATCTGTGACTCATAAATACGAGGAACAAGCTTGGTTAGCTTGACACGTTCTTGTAATGAGTCAGGGAGGGAATGAGCAACTGGTTATTTGAAGAGATCACTTACATAGCGCTTTTTTGGGAAATCTAAAGGCGACTTTATTGTGCCCAAAAGGAATGAGTTGTAGATTGCCAGCATGTATATTTAGAAGTGCCAAGGATGGAGGAGGGCGTGGCCATGCTGCTCTGAAAACTGGGATGAGAAGGAAGGACAGTGAAGGGTCTGTAAACATGCCCTGGGCTCATCCTTCAGTGAGCCATGAGCATCTCACTGTGTTGTTGTTTTCAATGCAAGGAGGGTGTCATCAGGGTCCAGGAAAGAACCTGGGAGCTTTGGGGCGTTCCAGGAGGCCTGCCAACTCTTATTGTAGGCTCTCTAGTGGGGACTGGGAGGGGCTGTGCTGCTTTGAAGGGAAACCAACTGTGGCTTGGTACCTCATTTTCTCGGACAGTGTGAGCATCAAACATTGCAAGAGGTTAAGAAGGAACCACAAAATACAACTGAAACCAGCTCTCCCTAACCCCAACTCTTGGCGAGCCAGCAGGAGCTTGGAGCCAGATCTAACGTGTTTTAGAAAAGATAAAGTATTTCTTTCATGTTGATGGCTTAGTGACTTGTTTGGATTTTTCTTTGTGTGTGCACACACTTGCATGCTGGTGTGTGTTAAAATTTCGAGTATTTATGTGAGTGTACTTGTATTTATTTATTTGTGTGTGTATGTGCATATATACGCAAGTGCGTGTGTTCATGTGTGTGTACATGTGTGCATCTGTGTGCGTGTGCATCTGTGTGCATGGGTGTGTGTGTGTGTGTGTATGTGTGCGTATGAGACCATAGGACTGAATTGCATGTGGATGTCAGAGGCCAACACTTTGTAAGAGACAGTTCTTACCTTTCATTATGTGGGTCCCAGGGATTGAACTCTGGTCCTCAGACTTGGCAGCAAACATTTTTACATGCTGAGTCATCTTGCCAGTACATGTTTGATTCCTTCCTTCCTTCCTTCCTTCCTTCCTTCCTTCCTTCCTTCCTTCCTTCCTTCCTTCCTTCCTTCCTTCTTTCTAATGAAATCTCTCGTGGGATTGGAGCTCTCCAAGTAGGCGAGCTTGGCTGGCCAGAAAGCCCCAGGGATCTGCCTGGCTCTGCCTCTCCAGAGCTGGGGTTGCAAGTAGATACCACCACACACTTTTTTTTTTTTTTTTTTTTTTGAGACAGAGTTTCTGTGTAGCCTTGGCTGTCCTGGAACTCACTCTGTAGACCAGGCTGGCCTCAAACTCAGAAATCCACCTGTCTCTGCCTCCCAAGTGCTGAGATTAAAGGTGTGCACCACCACTGCCTGGCTTACATTTTTTTTTTTTTTTTTTTTTTTTAAAATGTGAGGATCAGGTCTTTATAATTTCAGGGCAAGCATATTACCAACTGAGCCATCTCCCCTGCCCTGTGACTGTACAGAATGAGTGCCTCCAATTCACCAACTCTATAGTTGGCTGGGAAACTATAGAGTTCCCTCAGTTCTTTATATGAGGAATTGGGGTAGGGGCGCGAGCTTGTTTCAGACATGCTCAGTGTCAGCTGCCTGCCCTTTAGGGAGGGCATTTCCCAGGCAGTCCTGCTGCTACCTGGGGTGTATACAGAGAAGGGCTCTAGGGGGAGGCATACTGCTTTTCTTTCCCATTTCCAGATGGGATGATTTTTCTGCAGCCTGGTGCTACAGCAGCCCCTTTAGATCACGAGGTGAGAGTGGATACCCAAGCATTTAGCACACCGCACTAGTAGTAAGGTGAGGCTCCTGATTAGCAAGCATCTACTGTCTGAGTCTCTGAGGGGAGGGAAGAAGGCCCCTTTGAAGCATAGCTGCGGAGGACTGTGAGGCCTGTGGAGCCAAATCACACCCACGATGCCATGATTCAGACGTGTCTGGATCGCCACGAGATCAATGGTCCTGGCCTGACTCAAGAGGCAAGGGATTGTGTGGATTGAATCTCCACATGACCACATGCCAAAGTTGTCCAAAGGCGGGAATTCTCGCCCAGGGGAAGGCTGGGTGGCGCGGGAATAGGCGGGCAGTATTTGAAAGCAGTTTGCTCTCATGAACCCAGTGTTCCACAGAAGGAGACCCATGTCCCCTGTCCCTCTCCACCACTATTTAAAAATATGCATACACACAGTGCAAGGAGTTGTGGTTATTTGGTGACACGGTGTCAGCAGTTTTTCAGAACTGGGTGAACCTTCCCTGCACGGAACCCAGCTCAACCTGTGCACACACGCTATCCATACAGCTGGTGTCTCTTTCTAAGGATGTGGCTGTCTTCTGCCTCTGTCTTGCCTTCCTTCCCTTCCCCCTTGGTGTCTTTTTTCTTCTGACTTCTCCACAGCCACACGATGTTGTGGTAACATTGTACAACCTCAGTCCCTGGTCTTCCTCTTGGGCTCCTCTTGGCTGCTTCCTAGCCACACACTGAGTGTGCGTGGGTCGGGGCTAGGTCCTCCAGTCTCTCTAGCTCCCTGGCTATGTGGAGCACTCAGTCTAAAGCAGGGCTTCCGTGATTAACATGGCACTGGCCTGAACCTCCCAGGAGAGGCCCCCTCTCCTTTGATGAACAGGTGAATCTCCTTGATCTTCAAGTCTTGTTACCTTCTAGAACACCTTTGATCCTCAAAGCTGCTTTCAAACCAGCCAGCTGGGGGCCAGCGGGCAGATACCAGAAGCCTTGATATCTTTCCAAAATGGCTTCAAGCTTGGGCTTCTAAGGGAAGGGGGCCATTCCCACACGGATGGAGCTTGTGATCACCCGTACCCAAGGAGGCAGGCGGACAGAGGTGGCTGCCAGCATATGGTAGGGTCAGCACTGTGTGTCTTTTGTGACTCCAGGCCCACTGAGGAATTCCATAGGTGAACACAGCCCGCAAAACATTAGGGAGAGAGATATGTCTAGCAGGAGATGGCTTCCTTTCCCCTCCTTTTCGTTCTCTGATGTTCATGGAAGGCTCTAGGACAGGCGATAAGTTCACACATTGTGGTTTGAACGTGAACTATCTTCCACAGGCTCATGTTTGATCACTTGGCTCCTAGTGGGTGGTGCTATTTAGAAGTATGGACTTTGTGTGTATGTATGTGCATCTACATGTACATGTGTGTGTATACACACTCACACACATCTGCATATGTATGTGTGTATGTGGATGTATGTGTGTCTGCAGACTTGTGTGTGTATTTGTGTCTTCAAGCTGGTTTGTGTGTGTGCATGCGTGTGTCTGCATGCTTGTGTGTGTTTGTGTCTTTAAGTTGGTGTGTGTGTTCACATCGTGTCTGCATGCTCGTGTATGTGCACACATGCATGTCTGCATGCTTGTGTATTTGTGTCTTCAAGCTGGTTTGATCATATGCATGTCTGTATGCTTGTGTGTGAATTTGTGTCTTCAGGCTGGTCTGTGTGTGTGTGTGTGTGTGTGTGTGTGTGTGTGTGTGTGTGTGTGTATGTGTGTGTGTATATATACATGTCTGCATGCTTGTAGGGGTGAATAACCTGCACTCTAGTTCCTCAGTCACAATCCACTTTTATTAACTTTTGAGACAGGGTCTCTCATTGGCCTAAATGCTCTGATTCAGCTAGGTTGACTGTCCAGTTAACCCTAGATATCTCATTGCTGCCACCTCTCCAGGGGTGTGTCACCATACCTGGCCATTTTTCTTTTCTTTTTTAAATATGCATTTTGGGACTAAACACAGGTTTTCTTGCTGCATTTAAACAAAAAGAGGGAAAGAAAGAAAGAAAGAAAGAAAGAAAGAAAGAAAGAAAGAAAGAAAGAAAGAAAGAAAGAAAGAAAAGCCATCCCATCTGTGAGAAACAGCCTGGAAGTAAGGCCAGTGAGAGTCAAGGGCTTGGGAACCCCCTCCCTTTTCCTTGCGGACTCCCGAGGTCCCAGGCAGGGTGGGGGCTGTCTTAGCAGATGTAGTACCAGTTTTCAGGGGCTGTCGTTCCTTTCAACCCACATCTCAAGTGGCTCTCTGTCATCTGTCCCCTAAAGCACCCACACAAACTGAAAGCTGAGTGAGGACTGGCAAGGAGAGCAGGTACCCTGGCATTGCCCATGCCAAGTCCACCATGAACAGTTTACTTGGAAGGCCTTCTGTTGGTAGAGGCAGAGGGACGGGAGAGTGATAATTTCAGCTGGATCAATGGTTCTGGAAGTGGGACACTCTGGCCCGGAAGCGTCACCTCTCCTGTGAAGCGATTCACCTTTAGCAAACATCCCCTGTGATCCATTTGGAGACAGCTGAAATTTTAGCATTAGCAGGATTTGACTTTGAGAGTTAGGAGCAGCTGCCCAGTGAGCTGACTGGATAGAGGAGACCCCAGTCTCCCAGCCAGTGGGTTTTAGCTGAGTCTCCCTCTCTCACCAGGCAGTGTCTCCTCAGCCGTGCTCTGGCTAGGCCTCTGGTGGCTTCATCAAACACTCCATTTTCAAGGTCCATGTTCACCCACCCTGGACACCCCTCCCCCAGCAGTTCTCCTCCAACTTCTCACCGGAACACTGTGAGAGACACTCATGAGAAGGTAGGTGGGGCTCACTCCAAGAGTCAACTTCAGAAGCCTTTCCCCTTTTATCTTTGTGAACTTTACTCGTTTTCAAAACATGGGCACCTGTCCCACAGTCTACAGCATCACCCGGGACTCTTAGTTCTTTTGAAATAACCCTCAGCTTGCCTGGAGGCAGAGCTGCTTCCCACTTTGTCCCTGCCACTGTAACAGAATGCCTGACAGAAGCAACATAAGGAACTTACCATTTATTTTGGCTTCTGGGTTAAGGCATAGGAAGGAAGAGTGTGCACAACTGGTCACATTGCCCCTACAGCCGGAAGCAGAGGGATGGCTGCCGATGCTCAGCTAGATTTCCCCATTTTCCTCGATTTATTCAACCCAACGACTCCAGCCTCTTGGATGGTGCTGCCCTCATGGAGGTGGGTCTTCCCTCCTCAGTCATACCTCTCTGGAGATATCCACACAGAAATACTCCAAGTGCAGTCAGGCTGACGATGAAGGGTAGCCATCTCAGGTCTCATAGGCCAGTGGTTCCTCTCGGACAAGCTGGCAGGACTTCCCTGAGGGTCACCGAGCCTCTTTGTCTGCCTTAGGGTAGTACCAGGGGCAAATATTGCACCATGCCACTGAGTAAGGTCCCCACCAAGTAGTCTTTCTTAATTAAATTCTCACAGCTGCTTTGTCTTGCTTCCCAGTTCAATGATGGGCACAGATGCAGAGTCCCGATAGAGATGCTTGTCTGCTGGGTAGCCAGCCTATGATGGTGGCCAGCTAGGGGACCAGTGTCCAGGCCAGCACTGGGTCTCTTAGCTGAGGTTGTCAGTTGACTTGGCCACAGGTCCCCAAGGTCAATCATGGAAAGAACTGTGGTACCCCTCGACATGGGTCTGGAAGCAGAAGCCTCAGGTGTCCTGACCCCCAAATACACTGGAAACTCCAGGTGTCCGGCAACCACATCAGACCAAATCCTTCTGACGATCTAGATGTTCGTTCAAATTCAAGAACCACTGCCTTATAAATAATTCTAATGCTGGTATCAAAATACAGACCCCTGGGGAACTGCTCAATCAATGGCCCAAGTCCCTGCCTACTTTCTCCCCATGGGAAACTCTATAGAGGACTACAGATCAGCCTTTCAATCATTAGAGGGCCTTCCTTAGCTAAAGGCTGGTAGCCAGAACTGCTTTCCTGCCCTGATGTATCCTACACTCAGATTCAAATCTCTAAGGGTTTTCATGCAATCCAGACTAAGACGTAGTCACAAAGTAGCAGCGGACATGAAGTCCAAGCTGTGCTCATGGTGTTATGGTTCAGTTACTGTGATGGTTTGAATACGCTTGGCCCATGCGAAGTAGCACTATTAGGAGGTGTCCTTATTGGAATAGGTGTGGCCTTGTTGGGGGAAGTGTGTTACTTTGTGGCTCTTAGTGGTCAAGCTCCGCCCACTACAGAAGAGACAGTCTCCCTTTGGCTGCATTCTGATCAGGATGCAGAATTCTCTGCTCCTCCTGCACCATGTCTGCCTGCATGCTGCCATGCTCCCACCATGATGATAATGGACTGAACCTCTGAAACTGTAAGCCAGCACCAACTAAATGTTTGCCTTTATAAGAACTGTCTTGATCATGGTGTCTGCTCATAGCAGTAAAACACTAAGACAGTTACAAAATGAAACATGTCCTCAAATAAACAGCAGACAGATTTACAAGCCTTAAGACGGGGTGAAGTCAAAACGATAGTACTGACTGAAGGCACCAAAGGAGTCTTGGTGGCCTAGGTGTCAGGCATCAATGTGGTCATCATGGGGCCTTGTGCTCTGCTACTCTCCTGAACAGCCAGGGCAGGACCGTGATGGCTCCTGTCCTGTGTGACAGTGAACCTAGAGAGTTCACTCACACACCGGCTAAGAGCACTGTTTGGCACAGGCGCGGAGAGACCACTGACCTACCATCTCTGCTGTTTTCACGATGACTGTGACTCACACTCTTGGGTTCCTCAAATGCACGTGCATGGAGAGAGCCTAGGGCTGCTCACTCCTTGGTGATGAGTGTGACTGGCCTGATGTTACCACTGCTGCAGTCACTCTCCTCAGGCCTCCTGGGACTGTGCTAGCCCTCAACTGTCAGATGGGGAGAGCCGAGGCATCCGGCCCTGAAGACTAAACGGTTGTCATGTTCTTAGCTTTTCCAGCATGGACTACCTGATCCCTAACCTGGAAAGCAATACATCTCTCTGTAATATATCTTCATTCTATTCTTCTGTTCTCTTAGGGAACCTGACATGGGTCTGCTTCCTTTGGCCTTAAAAAAATGATGCTAAAATACATGTAATACAAACTTGACCATTTTCAGTGTTTATGGGGTGAGGTGGGTGGTATTGAGTGTCTCGGCATTGCAGAGCAGCCGTCCTCACTCTCAGCCTCCAGAACCATTGAACCATCTTGAAGTTCCTCCTCCGTTAAACCCTGAGCATGCATTTCCCTTCCCTCTACCCCCCTCCATCCTATGTGGTCTCTCTGGACTTGACTAGCCTCAGGACCTCTAGTGTGTGGAATCACACAGCATGTGATTTGGTGTGACCGGCTGACTTCACTCAGCATGAATGTCGTCACCGTTTACTTGTGCTGTTACAGAATTCCCTTTCTCGGAGAGGCTGGACAGTCACCACTGGCTCAGTGATGGACACTCCGGTTATTTGTGTGTCTTGATGTCTTTGAATCATTCAGCTGTGAGTCTGTGTGTGGAGATATCTCCCAGCGTCTCTGTAGCCAGTGGTTTTGAGTGTATACGCAGGGGTGGCATTCAGAGCTCACAGATAACAGAACCGGTTTCTAAATCATTTTAAAGATCATCACAGGAAAACAAAGACCTGCAAGAATGTACCTGCTTGTGTAGTCTTGTGAGCATCTTTGCAGACCAAGGACTTACAGATGGTGGTCCTTTGCATCCTAAAATTGGGTTCCTGTAGAAGCAGTCCAGGGTTAGTGACTCAGACACGAGGAAGACATTTGGGCTATGGCCCTAGAAGGGGTGTGAGTGTTAGAAGGTTGAGCCCTTCAGGAAAGACACAGATCCTCTTGTGCTACCTAAAGCCCAGCTATACCTCTGACCTCAGTCCTGGCTCCGCCCCACTCTGGGACCCTTGGAAGGACTGCAAGGTGGAGGTGGCCACCTCCTCCTATAGATGATAGGCAGGTTTTCTGTCTTTGGAGAATCTCCAAACAAAAATTACCCCCAATAGCCTGTTGTTTACTGTGACCACACATCGGTGACTCTAAACACTGGTGGGATAAACTGCAGTCTGCAAACACACGTATCCCAAGCAGGGTCTGGGGGCAGTTCTGCGAGAGTTTAATAATATACACAGAAGCTTCAAACAATGATGCTTTAACAAACATACAGTCAACCCTAGTCATGGGGGACACCATCCAAGGCCCACTAGTGTAAGCCTTGAAGCCAGGCATAGTAAAGAATCCTGTCTATACTCTTTTATCCAATATAGAAACACATGACAAAAACTAATTATAGATTAGGCACAGAAGGAGATGGACAATGGCAATGAAATAGAAACATCACAAGAAAATTTCATAAAAGTTATGCACTACCACCACCACTACCACCATCATCACCACCACCACTATCACCATCACCACCACCACTACCACCATCATCACCACCACCACTACCACCATCATCACCACCACCACTATCACCATCATCACCACCACCACTACCACCATCATCACCACCACCACTATCACCATCATCACCACCACCACTACCACCATCATCACCACCACCACTATCACCATCATCATCACTACCATCACCATCATCACCATGATCACCATCACCATGGTCACCATTACCGCTACCACTATCGCTATTACTGTTATCACTGCCACCACCATCAATATCATGAACACCATCAGCATCATTACCATCATTGAGACAGGGTCTCATGTAGCTCAGGCTAGCCTCAAATTTTCTTTGTAGCTGAGGATGGTGTTGAACTCCTGATTCTCTTCCCTCCATGCCCCAGTGCTCGGATTGCAGGAGTGTACCACCATAACTAGTACATGGATTCAGGGCTTCATGCTAGGCAAGTACCCTTCCAACTGAGCCACACCCCAGCTCACAAGAAGTGTGTTAGAACTGAAGTTGCTTGCAGGGGACGGAGCCATAGAAAGTGGACCATGGGTGTGGGAGCCGCTGTCTTCACAAAGACATTAATTAGAAGAGCTCTCAGCTGTGCGGTGGGGTAGACACATACCCTCCTCATTCACAGGGGAGAACACAATGTCCTGAGACTTAATTTGCTCTACGTGTGACATATGATTTGCCCTTGGGATCACACATGTCCCTATGTTTAAATAGTGGTTTTTTAAATAACAATCAGGAGTTAGGAAGACAGACAGACCAGAGATACTGCAGCTCCGACGTCTGGAAACACTGACAATGACCCAGCCTGCAGACCCAGGCTGAACAGTTTTACTCAGGCAAGTTCCAGTTCTAGTCAGGGTGCGAAACAGGGTTGTTTCACGTCCCAATTCCTGCTGGCATTTTCTCATTATAGACAGAGTGGCACCATGTTCAGCTCAGGTCTTGACTCACGTCCTCCCTGTGAAATAGGCGGTGTGTTTACCTGGGCTCAAGAAGTTGTGCTGTCTGTCTGTGTGGAGGTTGAGCACAGGGCTGTGACAGAGAGAGAGGGCCTCTGACAAGGTGGCTGCCATTTATGCCAGGCCTAGTTGCTGGGTCTGTGGTAGGACCTGAGTCTGAATGGGGGTGAGGGAGCAAGAGAACTGGTAAGATCTCTCTCTCTGTCTGTCTCTCTCTGTCTCTCTGTGTAAGTGTGAGTGTGTGTGAGAGAGAGTATGTGTGAGAATATTTCAGTGTCAGTGTGTGTGTGTGAGTGTGTGAGTGTGTGAGTGATTGTGTGTGTGTTTTGTGTATATAATGTGGGTGTATGTGAGTGTGGGTGTGTGTGTGCATGTGTAGGTAGGAGCACAGGTATGGGCACACATGCGGAGGCCAGAAGACACACCCTCAGGCACTGTTCAGCTGAGCCTTCTGGTCAAATTCAGCTCCTCCCGTTTGCAAGGCAAACGTCTTGCTGACGTAGCAGTCTCTGCAGTGAGGGACTGGTGGCTTTCGGGTGTGCATGGTGCCACCATGAAGTTGGATACAGCTTGAGCGTATCCAGTGTGCTGCGGTTTAACCCATGGCAAGGAGCTAAGAGGGTAACAGCCAACCAGAATGACTACAGGGATGTCACTGGAGTTCTGGAAGATCACTAAGGTGGGCCCCCATGGCTGAATCCTGCTGGCTTAGTAAGGAAAGGAGGAAAAACCAGAGGATGTTACATAGCGCTTTGAGTTGATGCTCTGTGCCACCTCAGAGTGCTGTCAGCACTAGCCTATCAACAGATGTGGGCCCTTCAGAATGGTGGGCCACACCCCCCATTACAAATAAAGTAGCCTGGTTAAGATATTTTATTACAGTAATGAAAAAACCCCAGAGTAGCACATATCCCCAGAAATTGTTCCTAGAAGAATAAACTTGTTTGTGAAACACATTTACTTATTGAACTTTAGCCTGAGCAAATCATTGTCTTAGTCATAGAACACACAACAAAGGTAACTTCAGGGCTGAGAAAGTTGCCATGGAAACAAAACCAAGGCTTCTCCCCACTGTCAACTGAAGCCTTCTCCAGGAGGTGTGGGTGCCCAAAGGTGGCCAATTCCTGGATCTTCACTCTTGACAATTTTAAACCTCCAGCACTTCTGGCCACAGGCGCTGCTTAAAGGGCTTCAGCAGCTGTTCATGTTCCCGTCTGTCTGTCTGTGGCTGCTTTGGGAGGATGTCTCCATTTTGCTCATTCCCTATGGCTCCTTCTCCAGTCTCTAGGGTCCCAGCTGCTGCCTTTGGGACTGCAGACTGTTCTGTCTCCTGGTCTGTAAAATTCTGCTCTGAGAGGCATCATCAGACACAGGCTGTCCTGTACCTACGCTGTCAGGATCCCATGTCGCCTTCTATGTGGAGCCTTGGGGTTTGGGATTCTATAGAATCCCTCTGGGGTTTGGCTGTACTACTCTGCCCTGTGGGTGGGGCACATGCTACCAGAGAACCCAGCTGGCATTCTGGATGGTTGGTGGCCATGAATGTTCCACTCCGTGACAGGCAGCCTCATGGCCAGGGTCTTTCTCAGCTGTAATACCTATTTACTTTTTTTCAACTTTTCAACTTTCAACTTTTTTTTTTGTGTATATGTGTGTGTGTGTGTGTGTGTGTGTGTGTGTGTGTGTATGTGTGTGTATACGTGCACCCACATGTGCCACGGTGCACGTGGAAAACAGAGGACAAATTTCAGGAGCCAGTAGTTCTTTCCCTCCACCAAGTCTCTCCCAAGAATCGAACTTGGGTCATCAGGGTTGATAACAAATACCTTTACAGGTCTCACCAGCTCTCACCCATGATATCATGTACATGTATGTGACGCCAATAGACAACACCCACAGAGTTTGGTCACACTTTCCCAGCTGGGCATGGGTCACACCACAGAGCTTGGAGATGGACCCTCAGCTACATACCAAGTCACCATAGCAACAGGATCACTGAGAGTGTGTGGGGAGACTGGGACAGGCGGTTCACCCTTGCCGCTGTGAGCTTCTGCTTGGCTTTTTGATGATGGAAGACTGTTTTCTGCAAAATGGCTCCACACTGGGTGAAGGCTTGTGGGGGCTGCTGTCACCCTCTGCACCAATCCTGGAAGAATAGTCTACTGGCCATCAGACCTTTCTGTCCTTTCCGACCTTCTAGAATATTCTATGCTCCTTGGAGTAAAGATTTTACATAAACAGACAGACCCTGCTTTTATTGTTACACTGTAAACTGGGGAAAGGCCATTAACAAGGGGGCACCCTGCTGGTGCCCCGGCCCTGACTCCATTTACATAATGGAATGATTTGGGAAGCAACAGAAATGTTGTTCTTTGCTCCCCTGCTCACCCCCCCAACCCCTGCTGGCTTTTTTATTTTGCTATTTAATTATTATTTTTCAAGGCAATGGCTTTGCCACATCTTGCAGACTAGAGGTGGGAGGAGGCTGCGTTCCCCAGGGGGAGCTGCAGTTCCCTGGGAGTAGGGATGGGTCTGAGCCCTGGTAACAATAGTAACTAGTGTAGCAAGGCTCTTGCCTTTGATGTGCTGAGATTAAACAGCATGTCAAGCTGGTGCTGCAAGCTTGGGTGACACCAGATAATATAGAAGCCTGATACCTTCGGGCGCCAAAGCCCTATAAAGATAAAAATCAGATTATAAATGACAGTTTCCAGGTTAAAAAAAAGAAAAAGAAGTCTTAAGATGTGTTTGTGCAGCAGCAGCCGCCGCTAGCTAGCAGACACTCCGCTGGCAGCCATGTGTGCCCCACATGCTGCTGGGAGGAGGGGAGGAAGGAGGCAGGAAGGCAGTGTCAGCCTGGAGCTCCTCCGGTCCTCCTGTGCAGGGTCTTTCCTTGGTTGTGAGTAGGAACCCAGATGTTGAACCCCAGCTTTCAGCCCTTTCCTGGAGGCTACAGAGAGGCTTTTGTGGTGGAAAGCAGGTGTGTGTGTGTGTGTGTGTGTGTGTGTGTGTGTGTGTGTGTGTAGAACCCTCAGAAACCTTGTGCTCGAGTGGGAGGTTGGGAAGGATGATATTGTCCTCCTGATTGAGATTTGACGGAGACTGAGACTCAGATCAGGGGCCTTCCATGTATGGTGGGACTCAGCTGAATACTATAACTCAGGGAGGGAATTTTCACTGGGGTGGCTACCACCAGGCAAAGATTCCAGACTGGGTTCATATAACTCTAGCCTCTCTCTCTCTCTCTCTCTCTCTCTCTCTCTCTATATATATATATATATATATATATATATATATATATATATATATATATATGTGTGTGTGTGTGTGTGTGTGTGTGTGTGTGTGTGAAGAGAGACACAGACACATACACACTGACACACACAGACACAGACACAGACACAGACACACACACACAGAGGACAGCCCCATAGCCAGAGGCAGCCATTAACTTCTTAGTGTTAAGTAGATTAAGAAAACTTCTAGTTACTTTCTGAGAGTGGGACATAGTACAGTCCTTAGAGATTAAAGAATGGATGAAATCATACCTCAAATGAGGTATTTATTTATTCGTTTGTTTATTTAGTTGTTAAAGACAAGCCTTCACCTTACTGTGAAGTCTCAGGCTGGTCTTGAACTCACTGTACACATGCTGGTCTCCACATAGCAATCCTCCTCCCTCAGTGCTGGGATGACATGTGTGTTCCACCATGATCAGCTTAAAGAAGAGATGGTGTGTCTGGGTTTCCTGTTGGGCAGCAGGAGGAACTGAGGACGTGGTGTGATGGACAGGAGAAGGGTTAGGAGGGAGGGCAGGTGTGTGGAAAGTGGCTTCCCTAAAGCCCCCAGGACAACTGATCTTGTAAAGGATAGGCTTACTTGAAGGGCTTCAGCAGAACTAGGACTTAGATAGGACCCTGCAGGCTAATGGCTGAGTCGTCACACCTGGCCCAATCCTGGGCCATTTGGAGTTTAAAGAAATGGTAAATCCACTCCCATTTAGATCCTTCCCAGTGGCCTGGGCCAAGGGATCTGTAGTAGTTTGGATGCTCCTCATGGGCTCCTGCGTTAGAACACCAGGTCCTCAGTTAGGGGCGCTGTTTGGGAGGCTTGTAAACCTTTAAGAGACAAAACCATGCTGGAGGAAGTAAGACACTGGGGACAGGCCTTTAAGTTAAAATTTTTAAAAAAACTTACGTGTGTGTGCACGTGTGCGCACCATAACGTGGCTGTGAAGATCTGAGGACAATTTGTGGGAGTTGGCTCTCTTTTTCCACTCTGCCTTTAGATCTTGCAGCCCAGCATCATTTCCTGCCTGAGTGCTGCTTCCTGAGGGACCAGCTGGCCTTCCTCACCTCCGGCCATGTCTGTGCCACCGTGATGGAGTAACCTGGGAACTCTAAGCTCTGGAGTTAAGCCTTCCTTCCTCTCTTAAGTTGCCTTCGTGTATTGATCACAGCCGGAGGAAAGAACGAGTCCAGGATCCCTTTGGAGAGGTAAGGTCCCTTGCCTTTATGGCACAGTGGCTCTGAGGGACAACGGGAGGTAGCTGAGGGCAGGAGAGGAGGCTAATACAGGTCTTAGCAGCCCAGACTCTTGTCCACGCCCAGTGCTCAAGGCTTCGCTCCTCGGTGCTCCGGTCACCTGCATTGGAGGCTGTGGTGACTCGTCCTCACAGTCAACCAGACTGGATTTGGAATTGAGCTGAAGACACACTTCTGAGCACGTCTGTTAGGGTGCAACCAGAGAAGTTTAACTAAGTGTGGGTGGCACCATCCCATTGGCTAAATAAAACGGAGACCCCGAGCTGAGCGCCAGCATTCTTTACTAAAAAGGCAATGGTATCAACTGCCCCCTCCCGCATCCTCCGTCCATGATGGGCTGTACCCTCAGTCTGAGAGTCAGAATAAACCCTTCCTTCCTTCCTGACGTTGCAAGTGTCTTGCATTTTGTCACAATGATAAGAGAAGTCACTGATGCAGAGTGTCATGGTCCCTCGCTGTCTTAGAAGGTGCTGAAGGCCGAGAGCTAGTGCAGACAGTGGCAGAGGATGTACACAGATGCAGCGCAGCTGCTGTCACTCATCTCTCACTGTGATGGGGTCAATGTGTGAGCTCTCAGGAAAGCTGATGGAGCTGTGTCTGCTCTAGTCTGTGCTTCGTGGACACCAGCCAAGCCATGTAGAGAGACTCAGAAGGTGCTCCGTGCAGCACTGTTCTCAGTTGTGCCTGCAACCCAAGGCCACGTAGAGGGTCCTTCAGAGGCAGATACACAGCAGGCCTGGCTGGGCAGAGAGGTCTCTCCAGCCCCTCTGCCCACATGTCACAGGAAGACAGAGCTCTGGCCCCATGTGCCTGTCTCCTGGAGACATGGGAAGGTGAATAGGGAGTGTATTGGCTAGTTTTGTGTGTCAACTTGACACAAGCTGAAGTTATCACAGAGAAAGGAGTTTCAGTTGAGAAAATGCCTCCATGAGATCCAGCAGTAAGGCATTTTCTCAATTAGTGATCAAGGGGGAGGGCCCCTGGTGAGTGGCACCATCTGTGGGCTGGTAGTCTTGGGTTCTATAAGAAAGCAGGCCGAGCAAGCCAGGAGAAGCAAACAAGCCAGTAAGCAGCATTCCTCCATAGCCTCTGCATCAGCTCCTGCTCCTTGACCTGCTTGAGTTCCAGTCCTGACTTCCTTTCATGATGAACAGTAGTAGCATGGAAGTGTAAGCTCAATAAACCCTTTCCTCTCCAATTTGCATCTTGGATATGATTGTGCAGGAATAGAAACCCTGACTAAGACAGGGAGGTACACTTGCCCAGCTGTGGTGACTCATCTGAGGAGTAGTGCCTGGGAGATGGGGTGCCAACCGGAAGTGGTGCTCTGCCTCCTCTTCACTTTGACCCGATGAGAGTTCAGCTTGTTCATCTCTTGCTGGGCTGTACCATGTAACCAGAGGGGCAAGTCTAAATGTCTGGGCCTGTCAGGTCCCTTCAGTGGACCTGAACAAAGACCTATGCATACAGAGGACTAAGAGTTCCCCATGGGACTCTGTTGTAAACCCAGACTGGGAAGCTTACCTCTAGACCCTGATATTCTAAAGTCATTAATAAATGTAGATCCATGTCTGCCAGTTGCTTACAACCTGCCATCCCAGCACATACCCCAGTTCTAATAGTCATAGCTCCACTCTGCTTCAGCCAGATGAGTTACAGTCAGGCTGGGATCCCAGGTCCTGGGGAAGTCTAGTTCTTATTCAAGGTCTCCAAAGCCCCTCGCAAGGATCCATCCCCCCAACCCCCATTCCCAAAGACTTTTCCCATGTGGAGACAGTGGTAACATACCTGAAGGTCAAGTATAAATGTGACCTTAAGAATCTGTTGTTGTATTCTCTTTATAGTACTGGCTTGTAGGGAGAGAAAAAACTTCACTTATCAATGGTCCAAAGGTGTGTTAGGGTTGCTCCAAAGGTCTATTGAATGTCTACTTATCTAGAAAGAGGCCACAATAGTGCTCACGTGCTCTTTCTCTCTCTCTCTCTCTCTCTCTCTCTCTCTCTCTCTCTCTCACACACACACACACACACACACACACACACACACACGAGAGGGGGGGGAGAGTGAGCATAACCCTTCAGAGGCACAGAAACCCTCCATTAGATGTTAACCATGAGAGACTGGCACTATTCCACTGACCAAAAACTGTCATGAAGACATGGTGGTCATAGTCCGGCAGTCTGTGCCTTTCAACCTGGAGGAGACACTATGCTAACTCTGTGGATCTCTGTTAGAGCATGTCATAGGTTAAGATGACAAGCCAGGTCATCATAGTGTCTATGCTGTGGGACGTCTAAGGGTGTAGCCATGCCCTGGTAGATGGCGAGCAGGACCACTATCCAGAAGCTACCTTGATCACTTGGGTACTTGTGTCTACCATCAGGACATTCACACTATGACATGCATGCGACCTCAACTTTGCCCGACATTTCATGATTGTCCCACCTCTCTCTTTAGCTGTCCACCAGGTTACACTGTTGCCTTGAGAAAACTGGGCCTGTTCGCATCTAAATAAAATGGCCCTCCGAAATACAGGACAAATCAGGATATTGTGGATTCAGACAGAATCTGAAAGGGCACTCGAGACTTTGTATAATGCCATGTTTCTCTAATTTCAACCTCGAGCTCCAGGTTCAGTCCAGTATTCCCTGAGTCACTTTCAGGGGACCAAGTCCACTTACAGATGCATGTCATGCAGAAGACCTTGCTATTCTCTGAGCTCCTTTTCATTATGCAATGAGAAGCTGGTGAGTAATCTGTTGGCCAAGAGAACTTACAAATGCCCGATTTGGTCTTAAATGAGAAGAACACATCTGACTCCAATGGCAACAGATGAAGAAGAACTGCATTCCTAAATTACCAGTACTCCAATTTTGGTTTAATATTTCTACACAGGCATTTAGGAGCGTTTGATATCAGCCACGGAACATAAGACCAATGACAGACATACAAAAATAACACCCTATTTATTTCAAAATAGTAGCATGTGTTCTGTCAACCACTCGTCTGGCCAAATATGGAAAAAGAGATCCCCTTTGCCAACTTTGTGATGGGCCTCTGAACAAGGCAGTGCTCTGTGACAATCTTTGTTAGACACATGCTCTTCCGTTGGACTGAATGCTGTGCTTCATCTTTGCGTAGCCTTTCATCTCTGCTGCTGCTAAAGTGCTGGGCACTCCCTGTGGTTTGAGGTGACAGCTCAGCTGGATGGGTTTCCCAAGTGAATGAGAGCTGCCAATGTGGCTGCCAATGGGAGGCAGAGGCAGCAGGATCAGGAGTTCAAGACCATCCTTGGTTACATAGCAAGCTTAAGGGCAGCCTAGGTCCTAAGAACCACAGTTTCAACAAAGTCAGGAAAATAATAGCAGGCGGCTTCAAGAGATGTAGCCATTACTTTCCTTTCAAGATAGAGGACCTGAATTTAACACCTACAACGCATGTTAAGAAAACCAAGCTGTGTCAGGACCTGCTATGTCCCACTATTGGGGATGGAGAGACAGCAGATTCCTGGAGCTTACTGGTCAACCAGCACAGCCTACTCAGTGAGTCGAGACCAGTGAGAGACTGTTCTAATTTAGTTTCTGTTGCTGTGATAACACAATGACCAAAAGCTATTTGGTCATATGATGGAGGATGGGGTTTTTAATCTGGCTTACAGGGTACAATCTGCCCATGGAACCCAAAGTGGGAGTTCAAGGCAAGCTCTTGAGGCAGTGACTGCCAGGGGACGCTGCTTACGGGCTTGATCTTCCTGGCTTGTTCAGTTGCTTTTTTTTTTTTTTTTTTTTAATACAACCTAGAACCATCCACCAAGTGCTGGCACTGCCCACAGTAAGCGAGGCCCTCCCACATTAACCATCCAATCAAATAATGCCCCACAGACATGCCCATGGGTCAGTCCAAGGCAGGCAACTTCTTAGGTGAGGCTCCCTGTTCCCAGATGACTCTAGTTTGTGTCAAGTTGACAAACAAACAAAACAACATGAAGACTTTGTCTCAAATATTAAGGTAGAAGATGCCTGAAGGACACTTTGGTCCTCCACATGCATGTATATGTAAGTGCTTGCACCCACAAACTTACACATGCACACATACACACACCCCTATACCCAGAGATACTGAGCTGAAAGATGGTAGTTAGAGTGGAGCTGGAGCCAAGGTGCACCCAGTGGCTGTAGCAGCCATTTCTGCCCTCTGTGGACTCTGAGTGTGATGGCAGGTAGATGGATACCCTTCTGAGAACTCTTGCCACAAACCAGCAGCCCAGGGAACATGACTCTGAGAGCAGAGCCCGTCTGCAGAGCCTGGGTGGCCGCTGCATGCTTCTTTCTGTGGGGTGAGGTCGTGCGTCTTTCAAAAGCTCATTAGAGACACCCTCTCCCTTTGAAGGGACTGTTTCATGTGCCGCTTTCAATTTGTCACGAAGCCGCTTTGTTCCAAAAGAGCTGGGACTGCAGGAGGGTACACTTGTGAGGCTGGAAGAGTGTCCTGGATGCCCTTCTGGGGACAGAGTCTCTAGGACAGGATGAAGGAGCAGGCAGGAGCAGACAGCAAGATGCTGTTTTCAATTGTGTCTGGCTATGTGCCTGAATGTGTGTGGTGCTCACCCTATCCCGGGAGGAATAGCAAGGTCAGTGTCAGCGCTTTGATGTTGCCTTAGAGAAGTGGTGGAAATCAAACACAGATCTCTGCAGCAGTAGCAACCCTGGGGTTTGCATTGCATTGTTTCTAAGTTTTGGAAAAGATGATCCAAAAGGAGTGAGGTTGTGACTACCATGCTTCTTAGTGGATTAATGCTCGCTTTCTCCCTTTCCCACTCTTCCACCCGAGTCCTGTCTGACATCTCCCTTGCCCTGAGGCTGTGCTGTCCTAAGACGCCTCTGCAGCTGAGGCTACACGTTGGACCTGACCCACCGAGGCTAAGGGAATGATGGAAATTTCGTTCCTCTTCTCTCTCCCCTGGGCTAACGTGTTGGGGGCGTGCAGGAGCAGGTTGCTTGTGGGTCTGTTTAGCTTGGCAGCCCAAGCCTTGCAGCCTCGTTTCTCCTGTATGAAAACACTGACAAGCTTCTGCCTGTTTCCATTGCCGGTGTCTGCCTCCACTGCCTGGCTGGCCTCTTCTTGGAAAACCAGATCCTGTGGCTTCGGTGACCTAGTGCTGGCAGCAGGTCACCTTTGTGTGACTGGCAAAGCTCTCGGTTTCCCATGATTGCATCATGGATTGGGGGGCACAAGGTGAGCATGGGAAGCTCCAAAGGGGTCAGGTCCCTGGGGAAAGGTGCCTGTCAGTGGCTTCTGAGTCAATGCTCCCTTAAACTCGTGCCCAGTTTGCATCAGAAAAAAAAAAGACTGTGTCCAGAGGAGCCCGAGCAACGAACCTGCAGAATGTCACTGACCCATGCTGAAGGTTGTAACCTCTGTGCCACCAACTTCCCAGTGGCACAAGCATTCTTCCTAAGTACATCCGATGGATAAGAAAACAAGGACCAGAGGCATTTGGCTGATCTGGGTTTCTGTTTCAATATGAGTTATTGGAAGGATTAGAACTCTCGTCTAGAAGAGCTTCACCTTTAGCTTAGTTCCCATTGGACTCTGTGTACGGTGTGTGTGTGTGTGTGTGTGTGTGTATGTGTGTGTGTGATCAGAATTGGGCAGCCGTGGGTTCCCTACTTGTCACTTAGTCAGTTTTCTGGTGCTGTAAGACAACGCTCCAGGCTGGGTAATTTGTAAGTGAAAAGGTTGATATTGGCTTATGGTTCTGGAGGCTCGAAAACTCTGTGGCAGGGTCAGCTTCTGATGAGGAGAAAAGGGCCTGTCATGCCAGAATGACCTACATTGTGGTTGGAAGTTAGAGCATTGAGGTTATCGGTCTGCCCTTGGGGATTACACAGGAGGATAGAAGGAGGGGATAGGGTGGGTGGAGATTGTGTTCAGCATGGCCATTGATCCAATTAACCACAGGTTCATGGGATTCCAGGAGAAATTGGATACAGTCAGGTTAGCTTCCTGGGTTGGTCATTCATTAATGTGCCAGGAAGGTGACAAATCCCAGGAACACAGAGGCTTCTTATTTGAGACTCTCTGAGACACTGAGACTTCATTTGGGTTGTACCCCGCATGACAGACTTTGACTGTTGTACTGTGCTCCCTGCATTTTGTGTCATTCCAGCAAATGACCAAGATGGGGACAGTGTGAGAACTCAACCTGGCAGCCAGCTTGTCACAAGTGCAGGTGGCCTGAGGAGCCCTGAGTTCCGATCTGGCATCTAAAACAAAGGCGTCTTGTAAAGCATAAGCCTTTTGCTGAACACCCACACAGCCAGTGCCTGTGTCTGAGCGGCCATGTACTCTCCATTTGTTTTTCAAAAGACTTATTTGTTTTTTATGAATGTGAGTACACTGTCACTCTCTTCAGACACACCAGAAGAGGGCATTGGATCCCATTATAGATGGTTGTGAGCCACCAGGTGGTTGCTGGGAATTGAACTCATGTCCTCTGGATGCTCTTAACCACTGAACCATCTCTCCAGCCGCTCTCCATTTGTTTTTAAGTTTACTACTTTGTGTGTTTGTTGTGGGTTCACAGGTGTGTGTGTGTGTGTGTGTGTGTGTGTGTGTGTGTGTGTGTGTAGAGGCTAGAGGTCAACCTTGGGTGTCCTTCCCCCACTTTTGAAATGGATCTCTGATTGACCTGGAACTTCCCAGTTGGCTAATCTGGTTGGCCAGCGAACCCCAGGGACCCACCTGCCTCAGTCTTCTTGGTGGTGGGATTATAGGCTTGTGCCACCATGCTCTGCCTTTTACATGGCTTCTGGGCTATGCTTGCGAGGTTGGAGCTTCACTGACTGAGCCATCTCCCCAGGCCCTTGGCATGTTCTTCACTGTCCCAGATGTCGTGGGATAAGAAGACACACTTCGTATGAGGGACCGTGGTCACATAGTATCCTTTAAAATAGATTTGTAGAGTTACTCAGAATCTGTCAAGGTTCAAGAGTTCATATTGACAATAAACACAGTCTTCTGTGAGTTGCCGGTGGTCTCAAGTTTTAGGGCCAGGAACTTGTATTCCTTGTCTCTCAGTTCATCATGGACTTGACTGTACCTACTAGTCAGTCTCCTTTCTTCCTGCAGAGTTGTCTTCCTACATGGCCTGCCCTTCCGGCCCCAGAACTTGCTTCTCTCACTTTTGCTTTGCCTTATCTCTTCATGAACTACTCTTGCGGAGTAGCTTGCTTCTGTTTGCCTCTTCCCTAGCACTTGGTGAATTCCATTAAGGAAGACATGGCTTCATGAAGGCCACACCCACAAAGCAGAGTGCCAGCTGGCCCAAAGCCACAAAGAGCTCAGCAGACCGCTGGGATCTGTATAGGCTTCCATTCAATGACTTGTTCCCTCTGAGGCCTCTCAAAGGAGCTGAGTCAGGTGAACCTTGGGATTTCACAACTCCCCTCTCTCCAGCTCAGAAGGCCCCTTTCTGCAACCTGCCTCAGAGCGGAGTGGCACATCCCGAGAGAGCAGACTGCCATGATTCAAAGTCCTTTAAGGAGCAGAGTGCTTTCTTTACCATATAGTCTGGGTCTGGATTCCTGTTGTCAGATCTCTGCTTCCTGCCCATCTAAGAAGCTGGTGATACAGGCAGAAAGATGGCTAGATGCCAGTGCTTCTGTTTCCGTCTCTCGGGGAGCACTCCCACCGGCAGCCGATGACCTCCCTCCGATGGCTGTTTATTACTTCCCACTATCAAGTTCCCCCCAGCTGTGGCAGCTGAAGTTCAAAGCTTTCTCCTTGTAGTACAGTGTGTCCTTGGAGGGCAATCTGCAGAGCTGATTAATGCTTGCTGGGTGGTTCCCGCAGCCAGCGGCCCCACGTGGGGGTCTCCGAGGCAAGTAGGAATCTGCCAGGAAGAAGTCATCCATCCTTTCTTGGGCTGCGCTGTCAGCCTTGGGTCTTGCAGACTTCTGCAGAACCTAGGAGAGGAAAATCATGTGGGCATTTGCTAACCCAGAGTCTTGTCCCCAGGCATCACCCACTCACCTCTTGGGCTGTCTACACCACAGGAGACAAAGGTCCACCGACCAGCAGCCGACCAGCAGACTCTGACCTCACCACTTACAGAGGACTGTGAAGAGCCTTGATCTATGTGTCTGTGTTACCCGATCTCAAACACTGACAGACAGTGAGGAATGACTCCCTGCTTGGGGACACGATACAGTCTGTCAGAATGGAATTTTGGAGTTGCGGCCAGACAGAGCTCAGTGAAAATGGCAATTAGTGGGTAGACAGAAAAGCCTCGTCACCTGGGCCTGGTGCTTGGGGAACTGCTGAGCCACACTCGTCATGCATAGAACCTTACATAGGGGTGGCTCAGGCTGAGATCATGGCGGGCCACGCACCTGATACACAGCCTGCCGGGACAGTGACTATTGGAGTGTCTGGCCAGACTGAGTGTGGTCCAGGGGAGTGGCCCTGGCCACATGGTATGACTGTAGAGGCAGTTACCCAGGGCGGGATGCCACATGGCAGGGACTTGCACAGCGGGCAGCTGGTCAGTTGATCTTCACAGGATAGACTTTGTGCATGGTGAAGCAATATGCTAGCAATTGCCTACTGCGTGCCCTGAGAAGGAATCCCAACTTACTGCCAGCAGCTGTTAGCAGAGATGGTATTCAGCAATAATTCAGAGGCCACCTTGAAGGCATGTGCGGAGTCTCTTCCTTTTAAAAATCTGGATGTGAATCTTACAGAAAACATGAAAGCAACCTCAAGAGATTGCAGAGTGGAGACGTTCTTCCCTGGGCAGGGTCATCTCAAGGTGTGATCTTCACTTAAAGAGTGGACACAGGAGAGAAAGCAAGAGACAGACAAGTACTGCAGCTAAGTTGTGTTGGTGGGCGGGGCACTAGGTCCTGCTTGTCCATCACTGTGGGAGATCGCTTCTTAAAGATAGTCACCCTGTGGATGCATTCCTATCTCCTCTGAAAGTAGGGAAGGCTGCTCCATCATCATAGCTACACAGCACTTTTGAAGCTGTCTGGATACGCTGTGGCAGAGAGGGCAATGCGTGCCTTTTATGGAAACCCAGCAGCCATCTTGAAAGGAATCAGAAGCCACTTCTGCCTGACTGAATTCCTGACCCATGAGAAAAAAGGGGGTTGATAGAGGGTGACAAGTTCAGAGCCATGGAATAGATCATCTTCCAACCTCTGGGGAGGCATTTGGGGTACGGGAACACCAACACAGATACCACACTGAATGGAAGTAGGCTCCTAAGTGGCAGGAAGTGAATTCCAAATGGCAGGAAGTGGGCTCCAAGGTGGCAGAAAGTGGGCTCCAAGGTGGCAGGAAGTGGGCTCCAAGGTGACAGGAAGTAGGCTCCTAAGTGGCAGGAAGTAGGCTCCAAATGGCAGGAAGTGGGCTCCAAGGTGGCAGGAAGTGGGCTCCAAGGTGACAGGAAGTGGGCTCCTAAGTGGCAGGAAGTGGGCTCCAAATGGCAGGAAGGGGTTCCAAGGTGGCAGTAAGTGGGTTTGTGGGCATTGCATTCTTTGTATTTATTTTATTTTTCTTCATGTGTATGCATGTGTGTCTATGTGTCTGCAGGTGAGAGATCAACCTAGAATATTGTTCCTGAAGTGTCATCTATTTTTTGTGTTTTTGAGACAGGAGTTCTCATTTTCCGTTGAGCTAACTGACAAGGGGCTGGCAGTCAGGTGATCCCCAAGGATCTTCCTGTTCATTTCTCCTCTGAGTTGGGATTCCCAGAACATGCCACCACTGCCCAGGTTTGTACATGGGGGTCACACTCAAGTGCTGAGCCTTGGATCTAAGCACTCGGCTGAGCCATCCTCTCAGCCTTTTGCACTACTTTCTGCTTTCTGTTTTCTTTAGCTCCACGATTATTTGTTACAACTGCCTGGGAAATCAGTGAGGGCTTACTTACCTTAGTGAAACAACAACAACAACGACGACGACGTCAATGGAGCAGTTGGCAGCCTCTGGAGAGAAAACAGATGCAGGATCTCCACAGCAGCGCAAATGATGCCTTTTCTTAGCATCTCTTTTCTGTGTCCTCAGGATCAAAACTAGAAGCACATCTGCTTTCCACAGACAAGGCAGTGCCCCAGGCATCTGCCACGTTAACCCGTGGCTTCCGGACAGATTCTCCTGGAGCTGTGAGTAGCTCCCCAACCCCCCATGCCCACGAGCCCCCCGCCAAGACTTTTTTGTCCTATTCAGCTGTATCTTTACACAGTTGCAGGGCCTGGGTGCCTCGCAGCTTCAAAGAGTCTGTGTTTCTTCTCCCAGGCAGCTGCTGGGGGATGAGGCCGGGCATGTGGAGGATGGGTAGGATTTCAACTCAGAGATACACTGAGGAATCCGACTCAAAGTTAATAAATTGTTCAGATCAGCTGCCAGGTATTAGTGGGGGCTGCAGGAGTCTGAAGATAAATCCTGCAAACATGTGGGACCTGTTTGGGTGACCTCCTGCTGGAAGGTGGGGGGGGGGTGTTTGGAGAGCTGGGGATGTGGGTTTGAGCCCCATGGGAAACTGCAGCTTTGCTAGGCTGTATTGGAGATGGGTGGGAAGCCCTGCCTCCTGCATCCTTAGTGTGTGTGAGTCCCACTGCTTGGTTTCTGGCTCCAGGTCTCCTTCTAGATGGTGGTTGAAGCTCTTTTAGGTGGCTACCACCTCAAGTCGTTTAAACCATTCACATCTTGGTGGGACCTCTTAAGAGAAGCATCTCTTGGGGTGGGTGTGAGGGTCAAGGTGAGGGTGGGTGGTAGCATATAGCATATAGGTCTGGTGGCCACTGTTGAGGTCAGGGAGGTACTGGCCTGGGAGGGACTCTGAGGTTGGTGGTCGTCTAAGGATCTGAAGGATAAGCACAAGGAGGGATATTTCTGAGCCATGATAGGGTGGCAGCCTGGGCAGGAAGTGGGTTCACCTGGGAGGGAATCCTTGGTGGTCACCACAGAAGCTGGGTGGCCTCTTACCATGGCCCTAACCACAGAGAGCAGGCTCCCTGGGTGGTTGGATGGAAAGAAAGCCCCATGATTTATTTCAGAGCAGAGGCAAGGGTAGCCTGGGTCCAGCCAGAGGTCCCGAGGTATGAAGCATGGGCATAAGGTGGTGTGTGCCAATTAGTGACTGGATAGGGGAGGGGGACTGGGCACAGTGGGAAGGTAGAGGAAGGTGGGGTGGGGGGATATTCAGGTGAGTCCAAGGCTGCTGTGACACTCCTTCCTTGTTCTTCTCACTGGGAACTTACTGGAAGCACAAATGGAAGCCAAAAACATTGCCAGTAGGGGAACAGCAGCTTCCAGTGCCGGCCTTGGTCCACTCAGAGGCACCCAGGCACTTAGTGACGGATTTTAAGGGCCTGAGATTCTATAGTCCCTTGGGGTCTGCCCAGAAATCCATCACAGGGCTCTACCCAGCTCCCCTGCAGACAATACTAACCAGCTTATCCTGGGGGTCTAATTGCCTTCCAGGTCCAGAGGACTGGCTCTGCACATTCACAGCCCTTTCTGCCTTACCCGCAGCTGACCACCCTTAGAGATGAGACTGCCAGAGCCTAGCGAAGCCATGGGCCTGCCCCCACGATCACGGTTGGTCCTGCTGCAGGGCTAATTCCACTCTGAGCTGGCTTGCTGTTGCAGCATCAAGAAGCCCTGGTACTGGCTTCTGTTCCCACAGAAGCAAATGTTGAGTAAGGATACAGAGAAAGTTTAGGGGCTTAACTAACTGTAGTGACGGATACATGTATGCAGGGGGTAGAGCATCACCACACCCAGTCAGACCACAGATGCCACGCATTTTGGAAAGGTGGGCACATTCTGGGGATTTCCTTCTCTAGTCTGTGGATAGCACATGCCCCCGCCCCCCGCCCCCATATTTGTGTGTGTGTGTGTGTGTGTGTGTGTGTGTCTGTCTGTCTGATTTGTCTGTCTGATTGACCTCTGACCTCCAGGGGAGAGGTAGGCTCCATACTCAGTCACATTAGGTATAGGGTTGTACTTGGCTACAAGTGTACCTGACTTGTCCCTGGTGGAAGGATGGGGAATTAGCCTCAGCACAACTGAGCTGGGCTAATTGCTCATGAGTATAAAACCCCAGCAGCACAGGTACTGCATGAGGTCTTACTGCAGCTAGTGCAGGAGGCTGCTTATCTGAGTCTGCAGACATTCAGTGCACTGCAGACCTTCAGGTGGAGCAACCTGTAGAGCCCTGCTCATCAGGTAGCATTGAGGGCATCTGGTGACCAGTCATGCTCTCAATAAGACGAGGAATTGTAGGTGTCCACTTGTCTGGGTCACTGGGTGTTCAGATATTTGGTCATGTATTGTGTATATGTCTGGGAGTTTGCAGACAGTCTCACACTTGAGTCTATGAACAGAAAAGCACCAGACCTCTCCAACATGGCAGACCTCATGCAATTAGTTGTTGATCTGAGCAAAACCCAGGGAAGGGGGAGCTAATTCCTCCTGCCCACTCACAAGAGACTTTCTCTGTCCTTGGATCTGGGCAGGAAGAGCAGCTTCTTAGCATCTCTGGCTTGCACATTGCCGAAGATGGTATTTCACAGACTGGGTAATAGCATGAGCCAGTTCTCTATCTAGATTCTTACTCTGTGGGACTTGTTTCTCTGGAGACCCTGACTACAGCTAGGCTCGAAGCCTGGCCCTGTCACTCATGAGCCCTGGGAACCGTTTGCCTCTGTTCCTCCTTTGGCAGAATGGGCATCAGGCTGCACCCCTGTGGTTCTCTGCTGCTCTGAGGATTTCAGAGAGCATGCAGATCTAAGCACAGATTGTATGCTCCATGAAGCTGTCACCGACTTGTGATGTATGTCACAGAAGTGTAAAGGGTAGCACTGGTTCTCACCGAGAGAATCCACAATCGGGGGCCCTGTGGTGACACGGAGGAATCCAACCTGTGTGACTATCACACTCCACCTTCAGAGGCAGTCAAAGAACCAGCTAACATGAACCCATAAATGCACTCCCAACATGGAGGCCTAGTCTCTGAGGATGTGGCCACATCCCCCTGCTAAAAAGTCCCTCACATTTTATGCAGTTCGAGCATTAGGCATGATGATGTCCTTCCCCAGGAGGGGCTTCCAGACTCATGTTGTGACTTCATTTGGCAATAAAGTCTTTTTGGAATAACCAGAGGTAATGGAGATCTTTAAGCAGGTAAACAGTCTGCTTGGTGTCATTAAGAGAGGAGCACATTTTTAGGAAGGCTGAGGACCAGGTAGGACCTGAAGGAATCACGTGGAGTAGATACTGTCTGCAAGGTAGAAGACTACCTTTGCTCCATGTTAGTGCATCAGTTCAGACCTAGATGTCCATGCTCACAGGCCAAGGTAAACAAAACAAAACAAAACAAAACAAAACAAAACAAAACAAAACAAAACAATCAGCCCTATCATTATTTGTCCTGTGGGTTCTCCACTGTGCCACTAGTACCTTCTTCTCTGAGCATTGTTTTGTAACAGACCATGCTCAAATTTAGCTTACTGACCAACTTTAGAATAGCAGTTTCCTCCAAGACCAAAACATTCTCTCCTTCAGGGAAGCTCCTTTGGCTATAAAGTAAACAACTTAAAACAGCCTCAGGAAGTCCCTGAAACTGACAAGGTTCACTAGGCCCCTCCCTCTCAAGAATAAGAGTTAAAGACAGCTGAGATTCACTTTCAGAGAAGTCAAGCTGCAATGAAGACTGAGACCAGACCAACTCCATGCAAGAAGCAGAAATCAGCTGAGCTGCCTGGAAGAGGTTTAGACCAGAGTCAGTTGAAAGGGACACTCTCCAACTCTTTGATCTGCCAGCAGGCTATGCAGTGTGTTTCAGGTTCCCAGGTTTATGAACCATACAGGGGTGGGCTTTGGCGATGCATCTGTCTTTGAGTCATTTCTTTCCTGTAAGTAACCCCTCACCCATTTTCCTGTAAGTGACCCTAATAAAACTCATTGGTTCACCAAGTTGGACTTTGATGGTATCTGTGCTTTGGTTTGTCAAGGGCCTCCTCCTTTGGCATGGGTGTGTGTGTGTGTGTGTGTGTGTGTGCGCGTGCACACACACACACACGTTGCATTTCCCCAGGAGACAAACTCTTACCCATTATTTTCTCCAGGAATCTGAAGCTTGTGTACCCCTGGGGTCATGTAAGTCTTCTCTGTCCACCAGGAAAGTGCCCAAGAGACCCTGTTCTGGAACACCTTGCGTATCCACAAAGCTGACATATCCCTTGATCTCTCCCCAGTGCTGGCTGGGGTGCATACAGCTTTCTCTGGTATGGTTCTGGGTACCAAGATCACCTCTCCTAAGAGAGGATGTAGAAGCCATTATTTCCTGAGGTATCAGTCTGCCCAGAGGTTGACATTTGGCCCTTTATGCCCCTCTGTCATCCTGTCACAGAGCTAGGATTGAAGGTTGGGAAAGAAGCTGTCTCTCTCACAGGCAGACAGAACACCAGGGCCATGCTTAAACCTGCTGACATTACCAGCCAGACCTTCTAATCCTGTTCATCTGTTGTGTGAAGTGAACAAGTGCCTACTCACTATAGATGGGACATCAGCGACAGGTCAAAGAAATGACTCCAGCTGAGTCAAGCTTAGTGAATCTGTAAGCTTACTGGGGTCACTTCCAGGAATAGGAGGGGCGACTTACAGAAGCATAGATAACTCCAAAGCAGTTGCATTGTTAGAAAACCTGCCTCAGAATGAGTGACAGCTCAGAAAACTCCATTCCTAGTGTTCTATGCAGGTTGGAGAGACTCATCTCCTTAACATCCTTGCTGCCTATACAAGCTGAGCAGGGGCCTTGTGAGTCTTGTGGGTTTCAGGAACTTCCTGCTATTCCAAGTTGTGTTTCCTTCTTGAGGCTTAATGAGCCTCCTCCCAGGATGGAATGTTTTCCTGGCACCACTCTCTACTTGAACCTTGGCCATACGTTCTGTGTTCATGGTGCCCCCCCCCCCCCTTGTGCTCTGCATAAATGTCCTTTCTATTTTGTGATTAGGACAGGGACCATGATCCCTCCTTATGTCATCCTGCAACAGGGCCTTTGGCTGTGGTTTCTAAGCTGGAAGTTGTTGGAGTACATCTTGAAGTTAGTGGACACACAGGTAAATGTGGCTGCAGTTTGGGACAGAGTGCTGTTTCCTGGGTCTCCCAGTTCTTTTTCTGAAACTTCAAGCAGAAATCCTGGTTTATTGTGAGCTCAGAAAGGAAGGCTTGGATCCTTCATCTGCTACTTCCTAGTTTCCCCTTGGGTGAGTCAGTGAACCACTCTGACCCCCAGTTTCCTCTTCTGTAAAAGGAGGTAATAAAAATGTTTCCTTCCCCGGGCTCTTGTGAAACTCAAGCTCAGTCATCTGTGGAGAGCTTAGCAGTGAGCTGGCACCAAAGGCCCCCTGCTGCCCAGATCTGTGCTATACTGTACAGTGATGTGGGCCTCTAGGGCAGGAAGACTCCCCCCACTGAAACCCAGGTCCAGGCCTTGCTGTCATGGAAGGTTCTGAGTGGACTCTCCATGAGGGAGAAAGGAAAGGTAGGATAGTTGCAGAAGTCACATGATTTGAACTGGGGGGCTACAAGTGTTGCCAGCATCATGGAGACAAGGTGAGTCTTAGATGTCAGGGTTCAAGGTAGGGAGGTTTTGGGGAGGCACAGTTCAGTGTGGGCTTGGCCCATGCTCTGCGTAGAGTCACTGAAGGGCTCTAGTTGGTGCACTGTGTGGCTTGTGGTATGTCATAGGGAATGTCCAAGGGGAGTGGCAAGAGCCTCGGTGGAGTGGAGAGGTAGCGAATGGGGGAGCAGGTACCAGAGATGGCCCTGTGATGGAGAGAAAGAGTGCTGACAACCACAGATGAAAAACCGTCCACATGTGCTTTCACAGATGCCAAGTGTGCTCTCTCTCTCCCTCCCTCATCTCCTCGTTTCCCCCCCTTTCCCCTTCCTTTCCCATATCTTTTTCTCCCCCTGTTTTTCTGCCTTCTTTATGACATGGTTTCCTTATGTAGCCCAGACTAGCCTAGAACTCTCAACCAACCCACCTCTGCCTCCCATGCACTGGGACTACAGATGTACGTCACCACACCTGGCTGAGGTTTGGATTTCTCCAATAATCTGGCTTCATCATAGCTGTGTGTTTTACTCTGATCATACCTCTTACAGCAAGCGTTAGCAGTGAACTCACAGCCCTTCTGGAAGTGCCCAGGAACACCTGGGCACTGCACATCTTCACAGGCCACCTGGATCTAAGGAGCTTGCACCCTCAGAAGGCTAGACCAGTCTTCGTGAACTGAATGGAATGAGCAGATGCCAGTCACAAGGCGGTGGTGCTGAAAACAGTGTCTCCACACTGGGTGCAACTCCTTCTCTCTTTTCTCTCTCTCTCTCTCTCTCTCTCTCTCTCTCTCTCTCTCTCTCTCTCTCTCTCTCCCTCTCTCTGTTGTGGGATGAGTTAAAAGTCTTACAGATTTTCAGGAAGTGAGACTTTCCGGTCTCGGCCGACACCTGATGGACCCATGGATCTGTGGGAGGAAGCCAATCCCCACGGAGGGGGGAATCATCCTCTGCCTTGATCTTCTCCGCTGCTGGTTGCTGGTTTCCCCACTGAAGGTCACTCTCCTCACCTCTTCTTTTTGCTCTGCACTTTAAGGAGTCTTGCCCCCACTGTGTTGGAGGTGATGTCAACTTCCTTTTTCGCTTACTGAGTTGTGAAATATTTTTATATGTGTCAAATAAAAATCTTTCACCAGGGGTTGGGGCAATAGCTCAGTAAGTACAAGTGTTCACCACACAGCTTGAGGACCCAAGTTCAAATCCTCAGCATTCATGTAAAAAGCCAGATGTGCAATATGCTCTTGTCATCCCAGCTTTGGGGAGGCCGTGGCAGGTGGATCCTTGGGGTTCATTGGTCAGCCAGCTTAGCCTCTGTGGTGAGTTCTATGTAGTAAGAGACTCTGCCTCATAGAGCAAGGTGGAGAGAGGATTGTGGAGTGGCATCTGCCTCTGGCCTCCACATGTATACACACACACACACACACATACACACACAACTACCACACATGCATCCACTACACACACAAACACACACACCACACACATCCGCTACACACACACATGCATGCACACACACACACATATCTACTATACACACATATATTCACTACACACATACACACAATTCACACATACCCACTACATACACAATCTACTACACACACACACACACACACACACACACACACACACACACACACACCCCTTCACTAGATATATGGACTGCAGTTACTCTCTCTCTGTCCACAGCTTGGTCCCCCCCCCCCTTTTTTAGATGGAACCTTTGAAGCTCTGTTCAGTTTTGTAGAAGTCTCATTTATCAATCTGACAGTCTAAGGCGACATATATTTTTTTCCTGGAAATTTTATACCTTTGGTTTTAAATGTAGGTCTGTGGTTCATGTTGAGTTGCTTTTGGTGTGGAGTACGCAGTAAGGATCAAACAAAAGTGTGTGTGCAGACATGTGGGTTTGCGTGTGCACACCCATGTGTGGATATTCAGTCATTGCCCCTGCAGCACTTCTTGGAAAGCAGTGTCCTTTCTCTGATGCCCTGATTCATGGCTGCCTTCATTAGATTTGCCTCTGAACCCTGCTCTGTCCTGCCTGTCTGTCTGCTTTACCAACAGCATCACACGGTTTTGATGACAAAGCTTCAAGAGGCTTGACATCAGATGGTGACTCTGACTTTTTTCTTCATACCTGGTGGGCTAGTTTGGGTCATTCATATTTTCATATAAATTCTAGAATTAGCAAAATCTCTTAAAATACAATATTGAGAGCCCTGGCAAATGAGAGGACCATGGTCAATTTAACCACATGTTCTGCTGGGATGTCTCACTGAACTGGAGAGACTTGTTATATTAGCAAGGTTGACCATCCCCTTCCACGGCCACCAATTCCAAGAATCCAATATATCTTTCCATTTACTAGGTTTACATATTATAGTTGGTTGTGGCTCTTTTAAAACACTAAGTGTATGTGTTCATTCTGTAAGATAAAATCAACTTTAGGGATATGGCTTAGTAGGTAAGAGCACCTGAGTTCCAACCCTCAGCATCCACACAAAAAGCTGGGCGTGGGTGCGCATGTTGGAACTCCAGCACTGGGGTGGAGCCAGGCAGAGCCCAGGAGTTTACTGGCCAGCCAATCTAGCCCCAGATGTTGAGTTTACCATTTAGTCAGGGATGGGGTATCAAGGGAGTAAGGTTACGACAGAGGAAGACACCCAAAGTCCTCCTTGGGTCTTTACACACGAGTGTGCACAGGTGCGAGTACACTGCACACAAACACAATACACACACCTATGCTTACATGCATAAACACTTGCATGCACAACATGTACTCACATACACATGTGTTCACTGCATACCCACACATACACACGTGCACACAACCTACCATACACATACTTGCATGCACCTACACTAATATATGCACACACATATCCACTATACACACAATGCATGCATACAGTTACACACTCGCGCGCATATACATTATACATATATGCTACACACACCACTCATATATACACATGCACACAGAAACCCACTAAACACACACACACATGCATACAGATACATATTCACACACGTGTTCACTATACACATATACCATACATATATTGCCACACATATGACATTTACATATTCAACACACACATACACACACACACACAGCACACACGCATACTTTTAACTCACCCCACAACACACACATACACATACAGTACACACATAGTACACGTACATATCCAACACACACACATAGCGCGCGCGCGCACACACACACACACACACACACACACACACACACACACACACACACCTTGTCTGAATGAAGAGAATCTGCTGGAAAGCTGACTACACTTGAGGAGAAATGCTACGCAGAAGTTTAACCTTGACTGTTACGGAAACCTTATCTCCTGGGCGAGTGTGTTCTGTCTCCCCTCCTCAGAACACATTGGCTTCTTCATCTGACTCTGTCCTTTTTTAGGGCATGCTTGTAACCAGCCTCAGCCTGACAGAAGCTGAGTGTCCCCACACATGGCCTTTGCAGTGTGTGCTGATCAAGTACTTTCATACACCCTGACATGCAGGAAGTTTAGTGACACTTTTGCTGTCTGTCTGCACTGGCTTCAGGACACGCCCCTCTGCCAAGGTCCATGGGTGTCAAGTTCCTTCTATAAAGGTCTACACACATCCTGACATCTGCTTTTTTTCTCTTCCTTCTTGGGGGTGCCGGGGAAAGGACCTAAGACCGTTTGTGTGTGTGTGTGTGTGTGTGTGTGTGTGTGTGTGTGTGTGTGTGTGTGTGTAGAGGGAAGTACTCTTCCCCTGGGCTTCATGGCAGTCTGAGTACTTTAGATCTCTGATCTCTTATGGTGCCCTATACAACAAAGTGCCGGGTAAATAGCTCTCACACTGTGTGTGCTGTGGAATGACAGTAACATTGGCCCTGTGACGGTTCTGGGCTCAGGACCACGTCACATACACATTCTCTACCTGTTGGCTTTATGGTCATACATGTTAACCAGTTTTCTCCTCTCCTTTTTAGAATCTAGAGTGTGCTGTTGGTGGGTACCATTGTAAGGTAGCCTTGCTTTCTTCCCAGACATCAGTCTTGGGTGTGTTTCTCTTTGTACCAGCAGAGTTTCATTCAAGTTGGCCCAGAATGGTGTCAGAGTTGTTTACGAGCGTGGTTGCTACGCAATAGCACAGTAGGGCACACTGAAGTGAGGGGGTGGCTGGAGTCTGCATGACATGCCAGTACTACACGGCCACACAAAGTCCCTGGATCCCAGAGATGGAGCATATGCACACGCCTTCTCCCAAGAGACCTGACATTAGAGCAGTCAGACCATTGGAGTGACGTTTAGAAGGCAGAAGCTGCAAAGGCTGTAAAGGTTTCATTTCACTACCCCTGTTTTTCCTGAGCAAGGTGAAGGAGCCTCTGATTTTTCTTTAAGGGAAGAAACAGCACAGTGTGGTCTCTAGACAGCAAATAGCAACAACATTCAGTGCTATGGCTGCACTGGTCACAGCAGTGTATGTAATTAATCCTATCACTTGAGTATTGTCTGTTCAGGAGGAATTCCCCTGACAGCAGAGGCCTCTTGGGGGAGGTAGGCTACAGGGTGGCATGGGCCATAGTGTGAGAGCCACAGTCTCCCATAGTCCAGTTCAGAGAAGCCATTTTAGAGACCCCCCCCCCCCATAGCTCATCCTGGTGCCAAACCTTGAGCCAAATGAAACCCTTCCTTCTTTTCATTGGTTATGATGGCATTTTGTCATAGCAATGAGATAAAGTAACCAACACAAGTACCAAATATGGCGGTTACTATTGTTCTCTTGTATCACACTTGTTTGATAAAGCTGAACTGGGAAATTTGGCATAGTGAGAGATGTAGCAGAGTGTATGATAATAACATACAATGATTATTGATATCCACTGTACAATAACATGTGTGACTGTGTGCCTTTTCTCCAGCCTTGTGCACACCCTGGGAGCCACTTAACACTGTCAGGACTCCCTCCCTGCTCTCCGTTGTGACAAGGACTCTATTGTTTATCACTGAACCCTGACTGATACAGTGAGTGACACACACGATTTCTTAACACGAAACCATCGTTGCGTGTTCTGGACAGAGTTCAGCTTGGTCATAGTGTATCCTCTGCACACACCGAGGAAGGCTACGGGCTAACTAGTTAAGGTCTTGGGGCTGCTTTCTTGTGTTGTATGCAGCTCTTCTTATTACAAGTTTATCTTCGTAATCTACTGTCTCGAAAGAGAGGCTCTGGAGACATTTCCTCCTTGTTGCATAAAAGCTCATGTGCCAAAATTAATTTTTTTCCTATGAGAGATTGCCATGATTTTCCATATATATCTCAAAAGCACATTTTGGGGTCAGAGTATCTTTTGTAAATCATTTCATCTGTTTTTCTCCACATGGTTTTCTGTTTCTTTTGAGGTCAGTGCTTCAAGCTTCACTTACCTAAATACAACTGCATCCCAGCCTGGTCCATTTCAGCCCAATGGCTGATTCTGCTCGGTGGATGTGGACTATGGCCTCTGCTGTGCTCACGCTTCCTCTCACAGCAGGTATCCGGGTCCTGTTGTTAATCTAATCTGATTCTGTTTTTATTTGAAGCGAATAAATTACTTCACCTTTACTGCATATCAGATCAATTTGGATATGATTTTATCTTCTATTATTGTTTGTTCAGAAGTATTTTGGAGGGGTAGGGGTGGGAAGATGGCTCACTGGATAAAGTGGTTATGATACAAGCATGAAGACCCTCATTCAGATTCCTTAGACCCATGTAAAATAAGCCAGGCACGGAAGGAAGCACACCTGTAACCTTAATACTGGGCAGGTGGTGGGGACAGGGACATTCCTGGGGCTTGAGAGCAGCCCAACCTAACAAAAAACTCCAGATTCAGTGAGGTACACTGTTCAAAAAGTTAAAATGAAGAGTTACAGAGGAAGACACCTGAAGCTAACCTCAGGGCTCCACACACACATGCAAGCACACCTGCATACACAGGTGCACACACAGGTACACACACACACACACACACACACACACACACACGCTCCTCTTTGGAAAATACCCTTGCTTTCAGTCACTTGTTGCATAGTCTTAATTTTGTTTTATGTTCTTTTGATCACTGTGCTGGTTGATTTTAACAGGCAAAGTTGACATGACCTAGAGTCACCTGGGTAGATCTAGACGAAGAATCATCTAGATTGGGTTTGTCTGAGAGGGAATGACTTGCTTATTAATTGATGTAAAATTTTTGGCCTTTATTTATAGATAAGCTTTTTATATAATACAGTTTATAGAATTAAAAAAGGAAGTCTTAGCCTATCATGGGTAGCAGGGAGGCCTGAACTGTGTGAGAAAACAAAAGCTAGCTGAAAGCAAGCAGGCAGGCAGTGCAGGCAGTACGGGCAGTGTGGGCAGTGCAGGGAGGCAGTGCAGGCAGTGCAGGCAGTGCAGTCAGTGCAAGCAGTGCAGTCAGTGCAGGGAGGCAGTACAGGCAGTGCAGTCAGTGCAGGGAGGCAGTACAGGCAGTGCAGTCAGTGCAGGGAGGCAGTACAGGCAGTGCAGGCAGTGCAGTCAGTGCAGTCAGTGCAAGCAGTGCAGTCAGTGCAGGCAGTGCAGACAGGCAGGCAGTGCAGACAGGCAGGCAGTGCAGGGAGGCAGTACAGGCAGTGCAGTCAGTGCAAGCAGTGCAGGCAGGCAGGCCGTACAGGCAGGCAGTTCAGGCAGGGTAAGCCGGCAGTGCAAGCAGTGCAGGCAGGGTAAACAGGCAGTGCAGGCAGTGCGGGCAGGCAGGCAGTGCAGTCAGTGCAAGCAGTGCAGGCAGGCAGGCCGTACAGGCAGGCAGTGCAGGCAGGGTAAGTCGGCAGTGCAAGCAGTGCAGGCAGGGTAAACAGGCAGTGCAGGCAGTGCGGGCAGGCAGGCAGGTAGTGCAGGTAGGCAGGCAGTGCAGGCAGTGCGGGCAGGCAGTCAGTGCAGTCAGTGCAAGCAGTGCAAGCAGTGCAGGCAGGCAGTGCAGGCAGTGCAGGCAGTGCAGGCAGTGCAAGCAGTGCAAGAAGTGCAGGCAGTGTAGGCAGTGCTGGTAGTGCAGGCAGTGCAGGCAGTCAGTGCAGGCCTACATGCACTGTGCTCTCTGTTCTTGCTGTGGATGTGATGTGAGCAGCTTCTTGAGTCCCTGCCTTGACTTCCCAGAATGACAGGCTGTTAACTGCAGCTGTAACCTGAAGAAGTCCTTCTTCCATGTTGATTTATAACAGGATATTTTGTTGCAGCAACTGAGATGAAACTAGAATAATGATTTAGAAGGAATTTTTTTAAAATGTGAATCATCTTAATACATGTAAATAAGTGATGTTTCCCTTAAGACTGATACTTATTATTAGCAACAAGAACAGCAGAGCTGACTGATCCCCACCAAAACTCACGAGTTGTGTGGAATGTGGAGACATTTTGAAAACATGAATATTAATCCTGGTATAGTAAGCCTTATACGTTAAAAATTAAACAATTTTCTTTCTATTGTGTGTGCATGTATTTGATGTAAGTGCACACGTATGCAGCTGTGTATGCATCTGAATAGAGGCTAAAAGTCAACCTCATGTGTCTCCCTTTATTTTGGTGACAGGTCTCTCACTGGGACCTAGGACTTGCCATATAGAATGGCTGGCCAACCAACTGCAGGAGACCCACCCATCTCTCTACCTTCCATGCTGGAGTTACAAACGTGTTTCCTGGTACCAGCTCTGACTTTATGTGGGTTCTGGGGAATCAAACCCAGAGCTTCACACTTGTGTGGAAGCACTTCACAGCCCATGTGGAGAGCATACTTCCATGTAGCCACTGAGGAAGGAAACAGTGGGGCTCCTAGGTAGAGAAGCTGCCACTAGACAAAGAAGAACCAGATAGAAGACTCCAGAACAACTGGAGGAAGAGGGAGGAAGATGAGGTGGTGGTCTGTCAGGTATGTGTCTCCTGGCTCCATATACTCTGGAGAAAAAGAAATCCAGGGGGATAGGGGCTCCTAGAAGTTTGGGCTAAGATTCCCTTTGGGTCCCTGAGGGTGGAAGGCCTAGTGGGAAAGGGTAAATAAAGGGCTGCTTCAGTGTGTGTGTGTGTGTGTGTGTGTGAGAGAGAGAGAGAGAGAGAGAGAGAGAGAGAGAGAGAGCACGAGAGCTGCACGAGAGCTACAACAGGCCTGCAGTGTGTGTCTGACAAAGGGACATATGTATATTTTGAAACATGCTTGTAATACATGTGTCCACATACAGGAGTCTCCCCTTATCCACAACTCCACTTTCAGTTCCGATGATTACCCCAGTTTCAAAACACAATGTAGCACAATGACATATTTTGAAAGACCCAGAAAGACCAAATTCACATCAGGTATATTACAGAGTAACATTATAATTGTCCTGTTCTATTGCTAGTTACCATCAGTCTCTCACGTGTGAAAAATACTCAGTAACCAAGGCCACTTATAAAAGAAAGCATCTAATTGGGTTTATGGTTCCAGAGGGTTAGAGTCTACAATGGGAGACCAAAGAAGGGTAGCAGGAATAGCTGAGAGCTCACCTAATCCACAAGGAGGATGCAGGGAACATACTGGAGTGGCTCCTGTCTTCTGAAACCTCACAGCCCACCCACAGTGACACACCTCCTCCAAGAAGGTCACACCTCCTAATCCTTCCTGAACAGTTCCACTAACTTGTTGTAGTCGATTTTTAATCTTAACTGGGGGGTTTCTATCCCACCCTAGATCATTTAGTTCCCAGATAAAAGACAAAACTTTTATATTTATAATAAGCCTTAGTCAGCGCTAGAGCTGGGCAGCTATCTACCCTCTAAGCTATTTGTATCCACTTCCCTATCAATAACCCCAAGATATGATTTGCCATGTTCCTCATGGGCTGCTCTTACTCCTAATGGCCAGCCCTCATGGCCAGTTCACAGGATCCCTTACCACATGGTGTCTTTTCCTCTCCCCATCTTCTCTCTCCTCCCCCCTCAGACCCCAAGCAGGGGAACAGAAACCCCACCTACCATATAGGCTGTAGGTATCTTTATTCAACCAATAGTTTTACATTAAGGAGCAAGGTTACATAGCATCACTTGGTGTATATGAGGAACTCCTTGACTCTGGGGACAACCAGACTTTGGGGGCCAGTATTTAGGATTACAATACATAGCAACAGACCAAACCTCAACAGTAACTGGGTACCAAGTATTCAAATATGTAAGCCTATGGGGGCCATTCTCATTCAAAACACCACACTGTGCCAGATTAATAAATGAAACCTTGTTACAAGCATGTATACATAAGGAAAAGACAGCACCGAAACTATTGGTGTTTGTATTAGCTACTTGTCTTGTCGCTGTGACAAAATACCTAAAGAAAAGCAACTTAAGGAAGGAAAGGTTTATTTTGTCTCACAGTTGTAAGGTTGTCTCACAGTTGTAAGGTGCATCTCATCAAGCTGGGGATTCACAGTCCCAGGAGTGTGAGGCCTCTGTCACATTGTATCCTGCCAGGCCTCTGTCACATTGTATCCTGTGAGGCCTCTGTCACATTGTATCCTGCAAGGCCTCTGTCACATTGTATCCTGCGAGGCCTCTGTCACATTGTATCCTGCGAGGCCTCTGTCACATTGTATCGTGCGAGGCCTCTGTCACATTGTATCCTGTGAGGCCTCTGTCACATTGTATCCTGCGAGGCCTCTGTCACATTGTATCCTGCGAGGCCTCTGTCACATTGTATCCTGTGAGGCCTCTGTCACATTGTATCCACAGTAAGGATGAAGAGAGGTGAATTCTGGTGCCCAACTGACTTTCTCCTTTTATTCTGTCCATGACACCAGCCAGTGGAATGATGCTGCCTACATCCGGGGTGGTCCTCCTTCCCTAGACATCTTTGAAAGCTCTCTAGGAGATGTGTCCAGGGTGTGTTTCCTAGGTGATTCTAACCTTTGATTAGGTTGATGGCCATGATGAATCTTCTTGGTGCTGTCTGCAGTTTTCAGCCTCTGCTGGGGATTTTGAAACAAGTTGCCTGCAGATAAGATGTGTGTGTGGGTATCACTAGGGGATTTGTGGCTTTTTAGGCTTAATTTTTTTTTTTTCTTGAGACAGTCTCCAAGTATAGCCTGGGCTGGCCTTAAATTTGTGGTGAGCCTCCTGCCTTACTTAGCCTTCTGAGTGCTGGAATTATAGATGTGGGTTACCAAGTTCGGCTATGGCTATTTATATTTTGAATTTAAAATCATCATCATCACCATCATCACCATCACCACCACCATTATCACCATCACCATCACCATCATCACCATCACCACCATCATCACCATCACCATCATCATCATCATCATCATCATCATCATCATCATCATCATCACCATGTGTGTATGAGTCAGTATAGGCGCACATGTGCTGTGGTTCACACATGTGGAGGGTAGAGGATAACTTTTGAGGGTCAGTTCTGGGGATAGAACTAAGGTTGTCAGGTTTGGTAGCAAATGCTTTTGCCTGCTAAGCCATGTCACCAGTCCAAGACTGTGGTTGTTTTATTGTTATTGATTTCCAATTTTGCAGTTTCTGTCTTATAAGCAGAAAATATGGCATTGAGTGTGAAATATGATGGAGGATTTCTTTGGGTCTGAGTGGGCAGTGTACTGTATCTAATGACCCTCTGTCAATCTTTTATTATCTATCATCTACCTATCTATGTATTTATGTATGTATGTATGTATGTATGTATGTATGTATGTATGTATGTATGTATCTATCTATCTATCTATCTATCTATCTATCTATCTATCTATCTATCTATCTATCATCTAGTCATTCAAGTTGCAATGATCTATTACAAATGAGTCTCTTCCCACAACCTCAGCACTGGGGTTACACAAGTTTGCAGTCAAATTGGCTTTTGTCATGGGTGCTGAGGATTTGAACTCTGATCCTCATGCTTGTACACCGAGCACTCTTACCCACTGAACTACCGCCCCGGCCTCAACCCTAAAAGTTTAAGTAGCTTCCTTGCTTTCAGATGTCAGTCTGCTCCCAGGCCCACCTCGCGCTTTGGCTGTGCAGCCCCTCAGCTGGTCCCTTTTCCACAGCCCTTTCCTTCCAGTGGGAATCGGAGCTACAGCAGATATCTGCCTGCTCAGCAGTTAGTGCTGCAGCAGGAAAAGGAAGTGGCATGTGGGAGCCCCAGCTGGAGCCATCCTGGAGGCCAGCCCACATGTGTCCCGGGTTGCGAAAACGTTCCCACAGAGTGACTTTGTTTGCCTTTAGCTGGGGGGCCCTGGGTTTCACCCATCCAAGGCAAGTTTTTACATTTATTTCTTGGCTCCAGATTCCGTGAACCACATTAGCAGTGCGAAATTGGAACTCTTGCACGCAGGCGGCACAGCTCCAAGCTTTGATTTCTCATGGGAAACCTCCTTCCTCCCATTCAGAACCCCCAGGCGGATGACAATATTGCTTGACACATCCCTGGATAGGATGCTGTCGTCTCTCAGGGCCTTCCAAGGACAGATGGCTGCAGGGAGGTCCCTAAGCCTCCCTGCTGGCTGCTGGGTTTCAGTTCTCATCCAGGCTATCATCCTTTACCCATCCCCCAGTGGCCAGGCACAGAAGACAATGGACTTTGGCCCTCTGAGTCTGATTCAGGCATGGTACCTTGTTCCTTCCTCTTTTTCTTTTGACCCTGACACAGGTAACGAAGTTGTAACCATTCCACCCCTTACCCAGTGGCTATCCACCTGCCTGTTCTAGGCTCTTCCCTGTCTATAGCAGGCTTGCCTGCTGTCACAATAGCAGGGAGCATGGATCACATCTTTTTGTCCAGCTGCTTCCTCCTCAGGCTAATTGACTTCCCTTTAGGTGACATCAGAACACAGAACCTGGGGAGAACCTCTCTTGGCTGTGAGTTAGGTGGAGGTCCTGGGATCTGTGCCATGGCTGTCTCCAAGTGGCATGCATGCTGTGTGTGCTGCCCTGAATCCTGGTCACTCACACCTCCATGGGCACCTTTTTTCTTCTTCTTCCTTCTCATTCTGCCCCAGGTCCCTGTCTGTCAGTGATCTTTCCCTCTCTTATCTGGGTCTGTTTTCTGGGGAGGAAAAAGGCAAGCACTGTTCTCAGAGACATTGGTACCAGTCAGGGCCAGGGGAGCTAGGATAAGCAGAGGTGTCCTGTCAGCAGGCACAGGTGGCTATGGATTGCTAGGCAGTGATCCCACCCCACACTTCTTCCCAAGACTTTGAACACAGAAGCCATGTCTTCCCTTCCCACATGTGTGGTTTCTTCTGACATCTCATTGCTAATGAGATTAAACAGTTCCCACTATAGAACCATCTTTTGCCATGTTACCTCTTCCTATTTTATGTCCCTCCAAATCTTTGAAAGTAGAGAGTCCCTCACAAGCATGTGCCAGGGTCCTTCTGTCCCTCTGCCAGGGGTTTTAGCTCTTATCGGCCCCTATTATATAGATCTTCGAGGTGTCTCATCCTCCTCTTCTTCCCCTTTCCCTTCCATGAGGTCAGGCCTTCCCAGGAGCCCCTGCCCTGCACACCCGGGCCCTCTGGAATTCCTTCTGCAGCTGAGCAGGGGCCTCTCTCTGTTGCCCTGATTGCTTCTCAAGGTCCACATGGTTTGATTTCAGCTGTGGAGAATAGTCCAGCCTTTCCCTCACTGTGGCCTGAGCCATGGGGGACTAAAAGCCTGTGGTGCCAGGAATGCTGGGTCTCCAGATCTGGAAAGCATTTGAGCTCCCCTATCTGTCCCCTTCTATCATATCAGTCTTCTTTTTAAAAAAATCATTTAATTTTAATATTTTTAAAAAGTAAATGATCAAATTCATCTTCCATACCCCCCTCTAATCCCTCCTCCTGTTCTTTCTTCCACAATTCTTACAACTACATGTGTTCTTTTTTTAAAAAGAAAATGTAATAATTTTTACTTTGTGTGTATGAGTGTTTTGTCTGCTTGTGTATATGAGAACCACATGCCCGTGGAGCCTTCAGAGGCCAGACTATGGCGCTGAATCACATAAAACTGGAGCTACAGACAGTTGTGAGCCACCAGTGGGTGCTGGGAATTGAACCTGGGTCCTCTGGAAAATCAGCATGTGCTTTGAACTTGCTGTGATCTTTTTTAAACCTATTGATTCTACTCAGTGTCAAGACCACATAATGAGTCAAAGGCTACGGGGAAATCAAGCTGGTAACTACCTGGACGTGTCACCCCTAACTACCACCTTCCATAGTGCTTGAAGGAGATATGCATGCTACTGGTTGAGAAAGGAAATCAGCTACTTTATCCAGCTGTGAACCCTGGGAACCACAGTACTAACTGACCTAGTTAGACATCGCACTATTGCTGGTGCAACTGTAGGTGGTTGGTCTCGCGCTGCATGGATTTAAATGCTGAATCCTGACTCCCAAGAGCTGGTTGACCCCGGACAAGCAGATCCTCATGTACACCAAGGGATACAACGTAACAAGTGAGCAAGTGATACAATGTAACCTTGCTCTGGGAGTTAAGTGGTCAACAAAAGGATAAGGCCTGTGATTGGGCAATAGATAGAGGTGGGTGGGGTTTCAGTGACCAGGTTGGCTGCAGGTAGAGATGGGAGAGAAGAAAGGATAGGGGGACCATGAGAGGAGATGGACCATGAGCATGTGGCCAGGAGAAACAGCAAGTAACAAGGGACATTATGGCTGGGAAATAAGTTAGAATAGCCCCAAACCTCACCAACCCAGGCTTATGGCTTGTAAATAAAATACCTGGATTCTGTGTCTTTTTTATGGGCTAACAAGAACTTATAATCCATTTTACATGGCTGTCTGAGGAAAAATCTACAACTATTATTCTTCTGAGTGGACATAGTGTTTACTGACCCTAAAGTATTTATCTGAACAACCATAGATTATTGCATCTCTCACCCCTTCCTCAGAGAAGCTTCTTTTCACAGTAAATGAGTTAATACAGAGACCTACAATTGGTCAGTGTGCAGCCAACAAGAGACTGAGGAGTTCTCAGCTCTAAATGGTGTATCAGCCTTCTTCACTCCACATAGGGCATCATTCTATTGGGGGGAGGGGCTATGGAGTACCACATCACCTCTTCCATTCTAATAATAATGCACAGGGTTTCTCCTAAGTCTGGGTCACTAAATATTCAAAGCTATGCAACTTTCAGAGGTTGCAGATACTATCCGGACACATGTCACCTGAGGTCACCTGTGTTTGTTTCTATGGAGTTGGCTGGGGCTCGTAGCAAGCTGGTTCTGGGTGTGTATATGCTAAAGATTTGCAAGACAAGGTGAGTTATTTTCTGACCTAGTAACCATTAGTGACTACTCACTATCCTGGAATTCTGGAAAGGGTGACTGTGCCTTGGAACAATGACTAGACCCTGACATCAAAGGTGGAGGCAAACAGTCAGTCCCACTGTTGACCTGTGGTAGGTTGGTTTTGAGATCCTATAGTCCTTTCTGCTCAGTGAGCTGCATGGACAAACTGGGATTCCCCAAGGAGGAGAGGGTTCCAGGGAGGGAGAAAGATAGATGCAGATATCAGATACCTCAGGCTTCAAAGCCATGCCCATAAATGTCCCTGAATAGGACATAGCCCTTGTAGACAGGCAGCAGGACACCCGGTACACTGAATCAGGAACCCCCACAATACACACCTGTGTTTCTCTCCTGCCAGGATTCCTGGGCAGCACTTGGTAAGTTCTCATTAAAAAATGAGCTTATGGGGTTTACACAGATGGTTCAGTCAGTGGAGGGCTTGGCATGCAAGCATGAGAGCTGGGCATGGTGGCACTTGTTTATAATCCCAGTGCCTGGCAGGCAGAGACAGACAGATCCCTGGGTAGCTGAATTGGTGAGCCATAGGCCAGTGAGAAAACTTGTCTCGGAACTAGAAGATGGACGACTCTGGGAGTCTCACCTATCACGCTCCTATGACTTGTTCATTTGCTAGAGGGAGTGCTCCACTTCTCTGGGGATAAAGATAGTTGTTACAGTCTGGCCTCTGGGCAGCCCACCTCAGCACTTAGACCTCCCCTCCCTGCTTCTGCCTGTTTTCTGAAACTGTAACATACCTGAACCAGGTATTTATTCAAGAGCAGTGCTGATTTGTGCTGACCATGGCCTGGGTACCACATGATTGAGGCTACCCTGGGGGTTATGGCAAAAGAGTTTCCCAGCAACAGATCCAGGGAGCCACACCAGGCAGGGATGCTGGAGAGGTCATTTATTTTTTCAGAGGTGCCAGGGTGCCGAATACAGTGTGGAGGGAGGCGCAAGAGAAAGCCAGGAAGAGACTGTTAGTGCCTGACGGACACTGGGTAGTCGTCTGTTCTGTTGGCATGTGTGGACACCCTGTTGTGGGTTATTGGTACTGGACCATGAGCCTCTCTGCCAGCTTAGAAGCTGGGCTGCAGAACGAATGTTGATGAGGATAGCTTTGTCAGCCCACTATTAGTGTTCTCAGCACGGCACCCCTACAGATTCCAGCAGCTCTGGAGAGGCAGCCCTTCCTCCACAGAGTGGCTAAGGTCATGGAGCAGTACTTCTTATCACCAACTATTTGAACAGAATTTAAGAGAATTAAAGGCCATTTTTTTAATCTCTCACTGTCCAGGATCTGTGGTTCCTGTTCTGCCAGGCGGAGCTGTTCTGTGGAAATGTTTTTCCTTCTACCACTTCCTGGAGTAGAATTGCAGGGGTGGGGGGACGGGGAAGTCTGTTTAAGGCAGTGAGTGTTGCTTGATGACATGTTTTCCTGGGAACCCTCTTCAAGGGAGTGGCATGGTCCAACTTTATTGTTAAAAATGCAGAAGTATACCAGCATCATAACCTTTCCCCCTATTATTCACAAGAAGGAGATAACAGCAGTCCTGTGCTTCCAAATGTTTGCTTTCTAAAATCTGTGCTGGTGTTCATCACCCCTGTGAGCTCAGACACTCTGTCCCATGAGGACACTCCCATTTCCTCTCAGACCTCTCTCCAGCCCGCCAAAGCATCCTGTTCATCCTTTTGAGGAAAACAGTCAACAACTCCTGGGAAAGTAATTTAAACGTTTTTAAAGGGATAGTAGCGTCATCTGTGGCGAGTGGAGGGAGCTGCTATTGGTGTCACATGGGGGTGCGGCATCTCCAGAAGCCTCCGTTAGTGAGGAACACAGTGGAGTTGATCTGGAAAAGATTCTACAGCATCAGCATGTTTTGAGAGACACAACAGCAAAACACCCCATGCCTGGGGGCTGCAGCAGCCCCCTTCATGGAGGGATTCATGTTGCTTCAGGATGCTGCAGCTGTGTGTTCTGACCTAGGAAAGTTCCCATGGCATGGTGGCTCTGGACATGGCTGCGGTGGGGGTGGGGCTTTGGGAGATGTGGCTGGTACATTAACACAGGTGCAGGCCTTTGAGGGAAAAGTTAATAATTTGAAAAAGAGCCTCACCAGGGGTTGCTTCCTAATCCTGATGATACACTGGATGACTGTGGCTATTCATCAGGAGCTGGGGCTTTTCTCTGAGAATCCAGCACCAATGTGACCCTGTCCAGACCATGTCTAAACTGTCGTAGTGACCCTGGCTAAAGAGATAAGAAGATGGGCCCCAGCTTTCAACTTGGCCTCAGGCAGATCTAATAAGATGTCGAGGAAGTCTCATAGTCCTCAGAGGCTGTGGTAGCTGTTCTCCTGGGGACGGGTCCTCTTCCCTCATGTGCCCCTTCCTGAGGTCATCATGTTTCTGACCCTTTGTGGCTTGTCTTCATGTGAGGAAAGGGAACAAAGGCATTTGTGCACGTGCCGTGTTGGGATGACCTGTGTGTACACTGAAGTACACCGAGGTGTGTGCACCGAAACCTTGGCCTCTGCATGTGACCTGGGGACCGTCACTGGTCACCATTCAGTAGCTCCTGGACAAGAGAAGCTGCCTGACACAGCTCCCGAGTTGGAGTATGGCTCCTGAGTTGGTGTCCACTAAGGCCTGTCAGCCTTGGTCTTGTCACATAGGGCCAACCCAGAACCCCTAGACGAGGTGAGGCAGGTGGCACTGACCATGGGACTTCCATCCTCTGGTGGTCAGGTAAGAATCTCTACTTCCCTGATGGTCAAGTAAGAATCTCTGCTTCCTCAAGTCCCTTCCCTCCCTAGATGGCAAGCAAGGAGAGACAGAGCGCCTCAGTGTTGCAGTGGATTTCTGGAGCCCTGAGAGGGATTCAGGGAAGAGGAGACAATAACCACCTCATCATAACCTGGGGAGGAAAACAAGACAACACGTGAGAACAGCAAACACGCAAAGAGGGTAGAAGAGCCTTAGAAAAGGCCTGCAGGGTTTGCCAGTGCAGTGAAGCAGGCTGCAGAATATGTGCTTCTTGTGATCTAGGAGAGGTAAACAAGGTTGCTAGGAAACACTGGTGAGGTAGCTCAAGCAGCCTCTGCTAAAAAAAAAAAAAAAAAAAATTCCTTCCCAGCCCCTGCTCCTGGAATGACGACTCTAAGACTAATTATTTATTAGTAAATGTCTAGGCCATAAGCTTTGGTTCATTTCCTGACTAGCCTATAACTTATTTAGCCCATTCAAACTATTTCATGTCTTCCACCTGGTTAGTTACCTCTCCTTCAGCCCTGACCTGCTTCTTCCTTTGCATCGGCACAGTGTTTCTTTTGAATCTTTCCTTTATAGCTCTCCTATTTCCCAGAATCCTCTCTCTTCCTGCCAGTGTCCCGCCTCCTATTTCCTGTCTCAGCTCATTGGCCATAGGCCTTTTTATTGACAGGTGTCTCTTAAAAGCGATTCTCTCTACAAATCACTGTTGCCAATGCAATAGAGATTTTAAGTGTGAAAGAAACAAGTGCGTCCAGGTCATAGGCAGCCGATGGCACTGCATGGATGGTGGGGGTGGGAGGGTAGGGATGGGGGAGGGGCGGGATGATGAGAATCGGAGGACGCTTGTAAGGCGGGGCTAGGTAGGGGAGCTGGGAATGGAGGGTACTCAAGGGATGGGGAGCTGGAGAGATGGTGACTGTTCAAGGAGCTGATGGGGGTCTGGAGACTCACTCCAGGCAAGAAGGGCTCTTAGTATAGTGAAGCCAGTCTGGTCTAAGGAGAGCAGTGTAGCTTGTCTGGGTGGGACAAGGAATGAAGACCAGGGAGCAAGTGGGGGCTGCGGTTTGGAGGAGGCAGGAAGGGTGATGGATCATTTGGCAGAGGGAGAAGGAATGTGTGAACATTCAGGAGCGACCTGGCACAGGCTTCCTGCATGTCTCCATGCTGGAGCCCCTGGGCATGTCTGATGGCCACAGGTCATAGTGTCTGGGAAATGTGACTGTGGTCACCATGACATTAACTGTTACTGCAAAGCCAGATGGGCTGTGACAACAGAGGGCTCCTCTGAGGTTCTGAGAGATGGAAACTCAGAGGTGTTTAAAGTCTCAGGTGGAAGCCATCCATGTGGGGTGGGACAAGGTCAAGTAGAGGGACAGGAAATAATGTCCCCCTGATAATATCATCCTTGTGGTGTCTCCTCAGACAGTGGCCTCTGTCCAAAGCCTGTTGTAACGTAGTAACAGGCAGCCTCTTCTTTTCCATTTTACTATTCTGGAAACATCTATTTTAAGAAAGACTTTCAAAGCTCCCAAGACCAGGGAAAGCTGGTGCAACCTTAGCAGCTGGGAAGAGGGGAAAGTATGCCATGGTGTACACCAGCACAGCTGGGACCCAGTGTGGGATCCCCGACCTCAGAGCCTCTCCCAGCCCTTTCTTGCTCTTCACTCTCTGTGCAGAGCATTCAGCAGCCAGGAAGTAAAACACCCACTTATAACTCCACCATGAGTCTTGAGTATCTCCAGGGAAAAGTGACTTCCAATAGAGATGCACGCTGATTGAACCAACTCCATCTTGCTTCGTATTTAGTATAGTAACAGCTGAATAAGACCACAAACCCCAGCCATATTCATGCCCTCATCCCTGTGACTATGTCACTTGAGAAACAAAACTTCCATGGCAGGTAGAATTAACTTAAGGATCACAGATAGGGGCTGAAGAGAAGGCCCAGTCAATAAAGCGTCTGCTAGGCGAGCATGAGGACCCCACTTTGATCCCCAGCACCCATGGGAAAAGCTGAGTGGGGTGTCCCAAGCTTGTAATCCCAGCATTGGGGAGACCAAGATGTTGGCTCACTGGCCAACCAGCCTAGATGAATCCTCAGCTTCAGGTTCAGTGAAAGACTCTGTTTCAAAAACAAGGAGTTCAGCTCCTGAGTAACAGTATCGAGGTTGACCTCTGGTCTCCACATTCATGCAGAAATGCAACACCCCCACAGGAGCATTACACACACTTCCATAGATACCTCCTCCCCCAAATAAAAGGATCCTGAGATGGGAGCGCTGGTCCAGATTGTCTGGTAAATTCAGTATCATCTGGGCCCTTATAAGAAGGAGACAGGAAAGCCAGTGTTAAGGTCAGGAGACAAAAAACACACACAAACAGCCCAATGGGAGCCGAGGATGGGCTGGGTGTGCTTTGAAGATGGAGGAAAAGGTTTCCAGCCAAACAAGGAATGAGAATTCTCTACAAGAGGGCAGGAAGGGAAGGAGCCTCCCCTGCAGCCGATACTGCAGCATCTCCTAGTCTAGGGGCTAGGATTTTTGACCTCCAGAACTTTAAGATAACGTATTCTCGGCTGGGGAGATGGCCCATGAAGGAAGACTGCTTGACGCTCAAGTCTGAGAATCCGAACCCAGATCTCATGGCGTGGCTGCATATACCTGGAACCCCATCATTACAGAGGGTATAGACAGGCTCATCCAGACTTGCTAGACACCAGACTAGCTCCAGTTTCCATGAGAAATTTTGTCTCAGGGAATAATATAGAAGTGACACTCAATATTCTAACATTCTCTTCTGGTTTCTGCATACATATAGGTGCATATACCGAAATACATGTGCCAACACCACACCATACCCCCCCCCCCCACACACACACAAATAGATAAGTTCATCTTGCTTGGAGGTACTGGTGTGTGAGATTTGTCCCAGTAGCTGGAAGATACAGACAGGTGGGACATGGGCTCTAACCCAGAACTTCAAGCTGTATTCTTGTAGGCCACTGTGGTGAGTCCCGCTGGTACTCCTGTGGCTCACTGGGGTGGATGCTGAGTGGTTACTTTGTGATGCTCTGCTCCTCAGCAACAGGAGATGTTCTGACCTGATTCCACCATTTGGAACAGGACTTCAGTTAGCACCTACAGTTCCTCTGGTATCTGGACTTCTGCGAGGCAATCATGAAGTTGGGGTATGGTGGCATTGTTTTATCTTGTAATAGAATATGGACTATCCACTATTGTAAATCCCCCTCAATTTCTAGGTTGTCTGAGAGACTGGGTTGCTATAGCTATGGAAACTGGTTTGAGGACCACTGATGGATGGCTATCACTTTAACAAGTCAGTCATTTACCCGTAGTAAGTCCTAAGCCTTGGTTAGATGTTGGTGGCTTATACTGCTTTGGTTAACTGATTCAATTGCTCGTGTAAAATTCATTTATTCTTTATATATGAACTCACTGCTGCCTGTGGGTTCAGTACATTAGAGCCTGAGGATTTAAGAATTAGCAGAATGGCTAGAACTCCCGATAGAAGGATGCTTCCTGGGGAGAGAGACTGTGTGGACGGGACTTTTGGCAGCCTGGAGGAGGAGAGTGAGTGTGTTTGGGAGGCCAGGGATGCTGCTTGCTAGCTGGGGTGGAGCTGGGGTCCCAGGTAAAGCTGCAGTGGAAAGTCCCTGCTGTGAAGCCAAGCTGGTTGCTGGAACAATATTGTCAGGTTTCTTGGGAATGTGCCTCATGGGGGATAGTACCTGAGGGACCTATAATCCCAGCCCTCATACAATGGGGCCATCCTTGGCTACACAGTTAATGTGAGGCTAATCTGGGGTTCCTTGAGACCCAGTGGTGGTTTGAATAGCTACAACCCCCACAGAGTCAGGTGTTTGAATGCTTGGCCCATAGGGAATGCCACTATTAGGAGGTGTGGCTTTGTTGGAGTAGGTGTGGCCTTGTTGGAGGAAGTGCCTCACTGTGCAGGTGGGGCTTTGAGATCTCCTATGCTCAAGCTACATGCAATGTGACACACAGTCTCCTGCTGCTGCGTACAGATCAAGATGTAGAACTTTCGGCTCCTCTAAGATTATGTCTGACTGCACTCTGCCATGATGATAATGGGCTGAACCTCTGAAACTATAACCTAGCCCCAATGAAATGTTTTCCTTTATAAGAGTTGCCATGGTCATGGTGTGTCTTCATAGCAATAAAACCCTAAAACAGACCCTAAAAAAGGACAGACTGAACATAGGAAAGACAATGAGCAGATGACATACGGAAGAAGAACTTGGTCCAGAGCTCCTGAGGCTTGCAATGCTAAACCTTTTCTTTGTAAAGCACTCAAAAACTTGGTTAATTACTGGAGTACCTTTTTGCCTCTGTTTCCAACTCAGGACTATTCAGAAATAGTCAAGCACACATCTGGCCAGATGCCTCCGCTTCCGTTGGCCTTCAACCTTCGATGAGACCTTCATACTGCCTCTGTATTTCAGTGCTATGCTTGCCTCTGCTGCCATCTTGGGCTTCTTCTGTGATAATCATTGCCTAAGATTAACATTAGCCTATCAGAGATGACCAGGACCTCATCACACCAGCATGGAAGTAGCATCGTAGCCACATGGCTGATGATTGATAGCTCCACTCAGTGAAGGTGAAATGGCCAACCTTAGTAAACAGAGAGCAGTAGACAGTAGAATCCTCACAATGCCTGGTGATACAGGCTCACTCAGTTCAGAAACCGAGGGCTGCTGGGGTATTCACCGTCTCCCCCTGCAGCCTCTAGGAGCCCTGACCCAAAGGTACAGTAGCTCCAGGGTGAGAGGAGTCACTGAACCACTGGGTGGAAGCAATCCCTATGCCAATAAACAGCCATCTTGTTGATTTTTTTTAAGTGCAAAGTGAGCTAAAGACAGATCTCTGAGGACCCAGGGGTTTATTTGTTACAGCAGCTTCTGTCACCCAGACTAACACTGCAACCCAACACAAATAAAGACAGAAAACACGACAGAGCTGAACGCTGCATAGATGGCAGGGGTACCAATACTTCAGTGGCTGAACCCTCTGAAGTAAGTCAGATGGAGCTGATGGGAGGCCCAGAGGGCCTGTGAGGCAGGAGGAGAAACAGCTGGAGCAGATGCACGGACCTAGTCAGTTGTGTGTGTGTGTGTGTGTGTGTGTGTGTGTGTGTGTGTGTGTGAAGCAGAAAGGAGGGGCTCAGAGTTCTACCTGGAGCTGGCGGTCTTCCATATCCGAGGCTATAAAAAGCAGAAAGAATGTAGGCTGGGCTCTGGAGATGGAGAAGAGCAGGTGGTGGTCCAGCCCAGGGGCCTGGGTAGTGCAAAGTCTAAAGTTGATCTCATTCAAAATGCAATGCAATTCTAAGGAAGATGTGATGGAGGAATGGGGTGTGCACCCGATGAATTAAGAGCAAGTTGGAAATGCCTGGGACTGAACACAAGGGGGTGGGGGCAGGGGCAGGGAGAGAATGCAGGGTCCTGAGGAGGCAGCCCTGTCCAGAGATCAGACACAGAAGCTGCTGCTGAGACTCCCCAGGGGGTTGGAAGGGATGGGTCCTCCCCCAGCGGCAAATGAATTGGACAAATTATTGGCGTACGTCAGGGGACTACCACTGTCTGCGTTTGCTTCGCTGAAATTAAAACACTGTCTATAAGGCTCACCTGGGGCAGCTGCCTGCTGCTTCGAATTGGATATTAGCAAATGTGTCTATGAAAGTGTCATTATCAGCCACCTAAATGAATGGGTTTGATTTGAATTTTATTGGCTTAGTAGAGTTAAAAGCCCTTCATCAGGAAAATATATTGGCTTTACAGTTGGCTAGAAATTGTAAACATGTGCAAAATCTTTACTTGGTGTTTCTGTGTTACACATTTAAGCCCCATTCCAGTGAGGACAGTGTTGATATGAGAAGACACTGATGCTTTGTTTATAAAAGGGATATTGAACTTGTGTTGACAGACACCCCTGAGGGTCCTGGGAGTGCTGGTGTGGATCCACAAAGCTGAGCCTGTTCCCCTTTAGTCCTTACATGTGGAAGGGGTGGGATGCTCCTGAGGAGTGTGTCTCTGGCCCGACTTGGCCTCTCCATCTGCCACACACATTGTTAGGTGACCGATTCTGGGAAGGAGCTGGGATCCCTGGCATTGGTTACACTTGGTTACTACTAAGGGTGTGTCCTGGTGAGCTTTAACTGTCAACTTGTCACAGCCTAAGTCATCTGAGAGGAAAGCCTCAGCTGAAGAACCCCTAGGTCAGACTGACCTGTGAGCACATCTGTGGAGCATTGTATTACTTATTAACTGAGGTAGGAGGGCCCAGGCCACTGTGGGTGGTACCATTTCTGCAGCAGGTAGTCTTGGGTTGTATAAGCATTCAAGGTAGTCAAGCATGTGCTACTGAGCCAATCAGCAAGCAGTGTCCTGCCTCCAAGTGTCTGCTTTGAGGTCCTGACTAGACTTCCCCTAATGATGGTCTGTGACTGGGAAGTATAAATCAAATAAATCCTTTTCTTAAGCTCCTGTAGTCAAAGTATTTTATCCTAGTAACCGAACCTGGTATTTCTACTCTCTTGGTTTGAGGGAGGTTTGGGCATTGGAGGTGATCCCCACGGAGCGGGCAGAGAGCATTGGAGACTATAGATATGTACCACTGCGTCTAGCTAGAGAAGATTCTTCATCTTTCCCACTTCCTTTCAGGATCTACACCCTGGGGGTGGGGGTGGGGGTGGCACAGACCATCTCTAGAGCACAGCCTCTCAAAAGGAGGCGCTGAATCAACAGTGACAGCCTCTGGCTCCATTCAGACCCAGCAGGTCAGAAATCTGGGTCTAAACAAGCTCTGTAGGGGCTTCTGTGCAGACAAAGGCTTGAGCATGGCTAGCCTAGAACTGCTTCTGTCTTCCTCATTCTGCTCTCCACATCTACCTTGAAGAAATGTTTCTTGGATATCAACAGAGAACTCTGTACAAGGCTATAAAACGATGCAGCCCCGGCCTTGCAGCCCGTTGGCTTCTGGGGAAGCTGGCAGTGGCCAGTCCCTTACAGTGTGGGGTTAGGGCTGTGGCTCAGCAGAGCTGACACAGGTGGAACAGGGAAAGGAAGGACATACTTCCCAACGCCTGCTACACCCCAGGCTTCTGAGGAGGGGTGGTCTTCAGCCTCCTGCAGGTTTTGTGAAGTACCCCTGCGGTCCCAATTTACCCCCCCCTGCAGTTTTAGGGAGGGGCCATGGGGGACTGTAGAGGATGTGCTATCTGAGCCGAGGTCTGAAGTAATCAGGGCGAGGCAGAGCTGGTCAGAGACAATGAGCTGTTTCCCGTCAGCAGTGTGGTCATACATGGAGGTGAACAGTCTCTGTCTGCAGTGCACCATCCGGCAAAGCACTTTCAAATTATGAGTCTGGAAGTGGGGCACCTTGTGGAGCTACTTACCCAATGGCTGGTATTCACGGGAGACTTGGTGTGAATGCATAATAACTTTCCCATGTGTCTAGCCAGTGTTGACTATGAATCTGAACTCATGTCCAAGGATCATTAACATATACAGAGCACTTGATAAGCTTGTTTTTATCTCATACCAATGTTCAGAGTTCTAAAAACCCACACAGGAAAAAAAAGCTTTGACGACAGGGATACCAGGCAGGGGTTAGGGTCATGGCTTTCAAATTTCTGAGCATAGCAGTGTCTGTGACACATGTTGGGGCCCCTCTACCTCCCAGAACTCCCATTGTGTGAGCCCAAAGAAGATCTGAGCCAGTACAATAGTACACACCTTTAACCCCAGCACTCAGTAGGCTTCAGAGACAGGCAGATCTCTGAGGCTCAAGGCCAGCCTAGTCTCCATAATGAGTTCCAGAGCAGGTGGGGCTGCAGAGTGAGACCCCGAGAACCTGCCTTTCTTCTCTCTACATCTTTTTGGTGTGTGTATATGGACATATATGTGTTCATGTGTATGCGTGCACTTGTGTGTGAGGGGTGTGTGTATGTGTGTGTGTGAGGGGTGTGTGTATGTGTGTGTGTGAGGGGTGTGTGTATGTGTGTGTGTGTGTGTGTGT
>CM052714.1:10682722-10759417 GCA_028551405.1 Uromys caudimaculatus | reverse complement strand
ATGAACATGTTGAAATGTTTAGGAAATGATTAGGAAATCCCTTGTACAACCTGAACTCTTTCCCTTTATGAAAATCTTTTGAATATGTTTTAGGACACTTGCAAATAAATCATAAATTTAGATGATATTCCAATTACAATATTAAATAGTAAGATCTTCAAGTAAGAATGTCTAAAACATATTGCTGTTCTGTACCGTTGTTATTTTCTGAAGATTAATACTCTTGCCTCGTTGGGTGAGTTGATGACTGTGTGTGCAAATCAGGTTCTATTTCCCTTCTAAGCGTTCCTTTACTAATTTTTCCAAAGAGAAGAGATGCTCGTCTGCATCTTCTGGCACAAGTTTCCTAATAGAATCTGCAAGTTCAAAAAGATATTCTGTATTTCTTCCACTTGGACCAGCTGCATTAAAAATTTGTTCAGCAATGTCTTCCAGAGGTGCAGGTCCAAGATAGTTAGGATTGTCACATGTTCCAATGTAGAGCAAAACACTGAATGGTTTTGTTGTGGAATCTTTCGGATAAAAAATGACTGTTGTAGTTCTGTAGCCTCCTTTCTCTCTGAAGTCAAGGTATGTTTTCACTTCCTCTTCTTTTCCTACTGGTAGTTTGTAAGCAACACCCCATACACTGCCCCCAGGATCTTCAACAAGGGTCACAACTCTTCCAGGCTTGCCGGGGACCCCGCGGTGGTCAGTGCTGCCTTGCCAGAAGCGCCGGCTGTAGTTTGTGATGTAACCAACCAGCTTGTCCTGGTAGGGGAAGTCTACCTTCCAGATGAGGGACCCATAACCAAACACCCACATCTTTCTGGACCCTGACCGGCACCCGGACTTTAGAACGAGACTACCCACATACTGACTCTTAAACACAGGGAAATACCTGCGTCGCAAATGCAGGGGTTAACGAGTCTTTACACAATGAGCGCCTGGGAAGCCCCAACTAATGAACATACAGCTAGTACTCAGAATCTCTAAACATCCTGCCTTCTGGGCTTTCAAGATGCCAACAGAGGCTGCTATCTAGCATGCAGGTCACACGGGAACCCTGCCACCCTGGCCCTAGGCTTTCCTGTGCAAAGCCCACAGTTTTCTTTCCGACTTCCCTTGGGGCTATTTTAAGATCTTGTTTTTAAAGTTTGGAGTTCATAGTAGCTTATTAGAAAGGACACTTTGCTGGAGTGATCTGTCATATATTCCATGGTGTGTAACTGGATGGAGCTGAGGGGATCCAGGGTTCCCAGCAGGACCAGGTGTCTGGTGTCTACCCTTCAGGACTAGTGAATGTTACCAGTAGACAGTTTCCAGGTGACACTGTTCTCAGCTCCAGCACCTGTATCCCACTTCCTCCACACACTCTGTGGCATGCAGTCCCTGGAGGGGACGCAGATAATCGGGCTCTGTGTAGCTGGGAATTGGAGCAGGGAAGGGCTGGCAGGACCTTTTCATGGGTGTTTTGTGCCTAGTCTCCCACGTCTGGTCTGGTCTGTCCCTCTCAACACCAGAGGGCTGTGACTATATGGACTGCTGGGGCCACCTCTCAGAGTGTAAGAATCAGAGGGCATACATGTCTAGTTTGCTCCTGTGGGTCAGAGGGCTGAACCTTTTAGAATGCATAAGAGAAACCAGGCCTTCTGCAGTATCAGGCATGGCCTATGCTATGCCTGCACAAGGTGGTTTCTATATCACCTTACAGAGGGTTCCAGTGTTGTGGGTGTAGTGTGGTTAGACAGGAAGCCCAGCTGGTATGTCCCTGGAATAGGCTCTGGCTTCTCAGAACAACACGGAGCTAAGCAAGTGATACGGGTTGAGTCCTGGGCCCTGTTTCTTCCTGTTTCCTGTTTTCCCGCCACCCCCACTTGCACCCCCAGTCATGCCTGCACGGTTCTGGACCTCAGTATCCTCATCTTTAAAGTAGGGGTGTTTCCCTCCTCAGTGCTTCCTCAAGGGCCCCGAGGTGTAATTTGAGCAAGTGCCTCTAGGCTTCTTTGGGGACCAAATAATCTCCATCTTGTGGAAGCTTCAGGAATGAGGACATGGGCTAGAATGAACATGAAGAGATTCTGCCCTAAGCAAGTGAAATGAGTTGGCAGGCCCCTGAGAGTAAATTCTAGCTCTGTCTGGATGCTGACCCAAGGTGTGCATTTCCAGAGAATCAAATGTTTGCCTTGGCAGGTGAGATGACTTGGGTTTGTTTTATCTTCCCTAGAATCCCCAGAGCTGGTTGTCACCTCCATTTCTCTAGAACACAGCTATTATGGCAGATCCTGCCTACCCCTCTCCAACTTGCATGACAAACACCCGGTACCTCCCTCAGGAACACCCTTTGAAGCCACTTTTCTTAGCAAATGGTTATTCATTAGCAGAATGCATGAGGGAGAGACACTGCCAGACTGTCTACATACTGTCACTCTCCTCCGGGGCCACATCTCTCAGGGACATTCTGGATGAAATCCTCCATCTCTGGGCACAGCAGAGAGTGAAATAACATGGAGTCAGACCGCTCAGAAAGAGGTGGGAAGATGGCTCAGTAGGTGAAGGGCCAACCCTGCAAATGTGAGAATTTGAGCTCCTTGAACCCACCTTTTAAAAGGCCTGGCAAGTGGCTCGTGCCTTTAATCCCATCCTTAGGGAAGCAGAGACAGTTGGATTCCTGAGCCTGGCTATTCAGCCAGTCTAATCAAACTGATGAGGTTCAGGCCTGTGTGAGATACTGTTTCCAAAAACAAGATGGTGGTGTCCTGAGCAACTGACCCTTGAAGCTGACCAACTGCCTCCACACAGTGAGCTGGCCCAGGCTAAACACTTGCTGGTGCCTCCCAGCAGAAGGCCTAGGTGCCCACATTAGATAATTAAATGAAAGAACAGGCCAGAAGCCAGACATCCATGTTTGGGCATTTCCTGTTTCATATCCTGTTTGTGCTGGCCCCCAAGTCTGGGTGCACATGACCCTGTTTCCTTAGTATCCGACTGCTAAGCTTCTGTGAGGACATGAACATGACCTCGCTCACCTCTGGTCTGTTTGGATTTACACTGTGGGTGAAGCCCTCATTGATCTGAGAGGCTAGCTGGCATTTGAGTCCATAGCAACCAGGGAGTTTTTCTCTGACTAGCAATCTCATTTCTCACTAGAATTGGTTTCTTTCCTGAAAGTCTCAGATTAATTGACTGCTATTTGTAGAGACACTGAGAGGCTGCTGGAGACCCAAGGTGTTGTGCTTTATTAAGAGAGAGAGGGGGGAGAGGGAAAGCAGCCCCTTTTATAGTGAATCAGGCATACCTGGCTATTGCCAGGTAACTGTGGGGCAGAGCCTAGATGAAATGCCAACACAAGATGTCCATCCTCTAAGTGTCAAGCACATGCTATGACTAACTAGGACATCCCGTGTCTCCAGAGGCAGGGAGTCCTAGCACCTGAGGCTTCAGAGGAAGGCTCTGGGGTTTGGTGATTGACTTTTTTCAACTCTGTGTATGTATTTAGAGGAACAGAATAGACAGAACAGATACATATGTATTAAAGAGCGTTTACTAGATTGACTTACAGGGTAGAGGCCAGATAAACCAACGATGGCTGCCTGTATGCTGGGAGAGTGGGAGAACCAGGCAGCTGTTCAATTTGCAGAGCATGCCTCCACAGTCTTAGTCTGGGACTGAAAGTCTGGAGCAGTGGTTCTCAACCTTCCTAATGCTGCAGGGTGTGGCCCCTTAATACAGTTCCTTATGTTGTGGTAACCCACGGCCATACGGTGGCTACTTCATAGACGTATTTTTGCTAGTTATGAATCATAATGTAAATTTCGGATGTTTAGGATATCTGATAGGTAACTCCCATAGGGTCTCGACCCACAGGTTGAGAACCATTGGTCTAGAGCGTTCTTGGAGAGTTGCTGGTCTTCAGCCCACACCAGAAGCCCTGAAAAACTGTGTTCTGGTGGTGGTGGCCCAGCACCAGAATGGACACCTTTACTGAACAGTGAAGGCATGCAGGCAGGCAGCCACACTTGGTCCTCAGATCTCTTTCTTTCTGGTCTGCTCAAGGGTGCTGCCCACTCGGAGGGAGGAGCTTCTCCCCTTAGCCAATCCTTGCTGGGAATGCCTTCACAGGCCTGCTTAGAGATTAGTCTGTAGTTGATTCCAGATCTAATCAAGGTGTCCAACAAAATGGCTGTGCTTTGAAAGAGAAATCCCCATGGGCTCATATATTTGCAAACTTGATCCACCATTATTGGTGCTGTTTGGGGGGAAGTTATGGAACTTTAGAAGGGGCAACCTTGCTGGAGGAAGTAGGCCACTGTGGGCAGGCTTTGAAGATTTATAGCACAGGCCCACTTCCTGTTCCCTACCCCTGTCAGACAGCTCCTAGCTCCTGCCGCCATGCTTTGCTTTCCCTACCAAACTACAATCTACTGGAACCTCTTGAGCCATAAACTAAGAGAAAGACTCCTTCTTAAGTTGCTTTGGGTCATGGCATTTTTATCACAGGAACAGAAAGGTAACTATATCAAAGAAGAACCATCGCAGGGCCGAAGTACTGGAGAGACAATGACTTCGGGGTCACCCAGGGATAGGAAGTGACCAGTGTGTTTGGGACATTTGGGCCAATGGGCTTCTGTTCTGCTGAGATAGCACAGTGGGACTAGTGGATAAGATAGCATGGTTTAGGTGACAACCTTGGTTGGGCCCAGGGAAGGGGACACAGGGCTCATGGATCAGCTTAACACGGAATATGTGGGGACCCCAAAGTATTCAAGAACAACAGTTAGTGGTAAAGAGAGAAGAAAAAAAAACCATAGAAAAACATAAGTCCGTCATCAGGAACATGAGGTGGGAGAGAGGCAAACCCACAATGCCTTCCAGTGAGGGATCCCAGCTGACTCTTCCTGCTGTGCACCCAAGCCCCTTTCTCAATTGAAGGAGAACAGAGGCCTCAAGCCTCACTGGAATGTTAACCCCAGGATTTCCTTTTCCATCTCTTTTGTGTAGGAGCCTCTTGCTCCACCCTCCCCCATTCCGACATCTCCACAGCTGCTAATCTTGTCTCTTTCTCCAGACTTTCTTCTTTCCTTCCCTCTCCTCCTCTCCCCTCCATCTGTCCATCTCTCTGTCCCTCTCCTCTTCTTTCCCTCCCATCTCTTTCCTTCCTCTCAGTCTCCCTCCCTTTTAAGGTTGACTTCTTCTCCTAAGGACTGCTTTCAGATCAGGAGCATGAGAGAGAAAAAGGCAGGCTCCTGTCTCAGTTCTCAGTCTGAAGCTGATAAAACTAACGTTCTGGTTAGTCAGGAGTTCTCAGAAGAGAGCACACTCCTTTCTCTCCAACATGGCCTGTTTGGTAGGTCACCTGTGTTGGATTTAATTTTAGGGAGGAAGCCCCACAGGTTGAAAGTGGGTACAGTGCCTCAGGGGAGGGGCTCCTCCTGTCCTCCCGTTGTGCAAGTCCCCTGTTTGGAAAGAGCCTCAGGTGTATCACTCCAGCCCATTTGTCCCTTCTTCCCCTCTGTCCAGCAGCCAGGAACATGGTGTGCAGAGCAGAGTTCTCAGCACTTGGCTCTGAAGTAAAAGGCAGGCCCGGCCGAGGTTCAAACCAGCCCATCCACTGCAGTTCTAGGAACACCCCCCCCCCCCCCCAGCCTGTATTCCTCACCTAAGGAGACATGGTGACCTTGTTGATGGGGGATACATTCCCCCTCAACTGACACATTGGGGTGTTCTATGGGCCAAGGTATATCCACCTAATATTTTATGTTGAAATCTTGGCCCTCAAGAGCTTAGAATGTGTTTAGGGATAGGGACTTTTGAGAGGAGGTTAGGTCAAAGTGAGGGCTGGAGGGCTGGCCAGATCTAACATGACTGTCCTGAAGGAGAGGAGATTAGCACAGGCCCTCAGGCTCTCAGAGGGGCAGTCTTATGAGGACATGGAGTCTTCTCTGAGGGAACCAGCCATGCTGACGTCTTGATGCCAGACTTACAGCTCACATCTGCAGGGATTTCCAGCCATCTTGTTACAGTGGCCTGAACTGACACACCCAGAAGGCTCCTGCCTTGGTGATGCTTTCTATCTGCTAACCCTTCTCCATAAGTGGGTAGGAGCGGGGAGCTCCTTCCTGAGACTGAAACGTGCAGTGGCCTTTTCTGTGGGGGAGCTGGGCTCCCTTCTCGTTCATCCTCACTTGGAGTTGGCTCTCCTACATTTACTGTCAAGGTCCCTCAAGGCAGAGGTCTCTCTGTGGCGTCCCAGTCCCCAACCTCACAGCCCAGTTTAACAGTCATTCAGAGATATTCCCTAACAGCCTAGGCTGCTATCTGGGTATTGCTTCTCTCTTTAAAAATCAATTGCTTTGGAACGACCAAAGGTAGTGTCAGAGGTGTGTGCATGAAAAATTCAGCCTTCTGGCCTTGCTGCTATTGGGGCATGGCTGTATGTTTTGTAGAGAAAGCTTCAGTACTTTTGGGCTGATCTCCTTATAGCACTCAGTCCAGTTTGGTAATGGGGTTGGGTTTATAAACCTTCAAGAATTGAGGGCGAAGGATAACATCTATTTTCTGCCCAGATTCAGGAGTATTCAGGGAGGAGGGACTTGGAGTCCCAGGTTTTAAAACCCATAGCCCGTATGAGACACTTTGCCTTCTGTTTCTATGCTGCACTAAGAAGAAAGTGAGGAGACTGTCAGAAGAAGAGAATGTCACTCACAAGGTTGGGAGCTCTGCAGCATAGAGGGACTTAGTCTCTAAAGGAGATCTGGTGGAGGGTGGTCCTGGTTAGCTTTACTGTCAACTTGGCATAGCCTAGGGCCATCTGAGAGGAAAGCCTTAAGACTGAGGAATTGCTTAGATCAGATGGGCCAGTGCCCATGTCTATAGGGGATAATCTTGATTGTCCATTGATGCAGTAGGGCCCAGTCCACTATGGGCAGCACCATCCCTACGCAGATGGTCCTGGGTTGTATAAGAAGGCTAGCTAAATAGGGGTCAGGGAAAGCGCCAGAAAGGACATTCCTGCTTGAGTTCCTGCCCTGACTTTTCTCAGTGATAGATGATGGCCTGGAAGTGTAAGCCAAATAAACCCTTCCCTCCAACAAACAGCTTTTAGTCAGAGTGTTGCATCATAGCAAAAAATAAAACTAGATCAAAAATGGATTCCAAGGGAAGAACTCAAGGAAAGAGTAGAGAAAAGACAATGAGGGGTCAGCTAGGTGAGCCAAGGGTTGGAATGGTGCCCAGAGTGTTATCCTTCAATCCAATGACTGTGTGACAAACTGGGCAGGTGCTATGATTCGGAGGGAGAGACCAGAGCTATAATCAGCATGAAGTTGGGGATCAGGGTGTGTCACATTCTAGAGGAAGAGATGAATGTGTCGATGGATCCATTGGGTCTGGTTCCAAATGCTGTTACAGGGTAAAGAGTGAAGAGGAACAGACAGGTCTAGGGAACTGGCTCTGGAGGGCGAGCCAGCAGGGAAGGAAAAGATCGGACGCTCTGTGCAGAGGCATGGAGCCCTGGGGATTGATAGGCACCGGAAGCCAGCTGAGAGAGTGGTTGCCATACTTCCTGGGGTTGGGTGAGGGTCTGGGATTTATGCTAGAGGAGATAGCTGGAAGGCCAGCACTGTCCTTGGCTGTGCTACATCCATCTGGCTTCACATCAGCCTTCCCTGCTGAGGGATGATGGGTGAGATATCCATGACACCAAGCTGGGGAGCTTCTCAGGCAGAGCAACAGGCTCTGTGAAGGTGTGCAAGGTACAAATGTCAGTGTTTTCAGGCTTCGGGATCCTATGGCACCAAGCACACCCTAGTCAAGCCCTGTCTCTGTTGCAAGGACTGTTAGGATCAGAGCCTTGGCCTTGGCAGTCCTAACAAACTAGGCTTGGCCTCTTACTCTCAAAAGACCAATTAAAGAGAAAGAAGTGACTGGGGAGTTAGGAGGTTAGTAAAGAGCTAGCCATGTGAGTGTGGGCCTAAGTCTATTCATCCTTTAGCACCCATGTAAAAACCCAGGCATCAACTGTGATCTCAGAGTTGTGGGATGGGGTTGGGGGGTAGAGACAGAACCCTCAGGGCCTCCTGACCAGCCAGGCAAGCCTTGCATCCTAGTGAAAGATGGTGTCCCAAAAGATAAGGTGGCTGGCTTCTGAGGAATGATAGCCGAAAATTGATCTCTGGTCTCCACACATGCATGTGCACCCATACCTACACATATGTACACAGCCACACCTGCATTCATATACACACAGAGAATAAGCAAAGATGTAACACACATGTCTCCTCCTACCTGCTGCATGGCTGTGCCGTTGGGCAACTTTGCATCCTGCCATGTCCCGTCAGTTGTCTGGGTCTGGCCACTCTCTGGTCTCTGTCAGTCACCCCCACCCCCTGTCTTCCATAGTTCCTTCTCTGCAGAGGGGCTGAAGCTGGAGCAGGATCTGAATCTCTTGGAAGCTCCTGATGACAGTCTGCTGGGCCCACTGGCTCTGGGTGGGGCCAGAGGTTGCTCTCTCTGTAGGGTTCCAGGCATTATTGATGGTGTGGTCAGGGCCTGCCATTTTGATACCACCCACAGCTCAGAGCAGGGCAAATTCACGAGGGTAACAGTATGGGTATGCTTGTGGGTGGCCTCTGCCCTCCCTCCCCAGTGATGCTGTAACTGAGGACCACACACTGGAGAGCTTGAAAGGCAACAGCAGTGCATGCTCCTGTTCTCTTCTGGTTGTATGGGCCAGGTGACTGAAGGCTGGGCATCCGCAGTGCTGTAGCGCCCCAACTCAGACCAGTCTTCTAGGGAGCTGTGGTCACCCCTATATGCACGACTCAGCCAATATGCAGCTTGAAGCTTCCTGGGAAACTTGGGCAGACTGGACAATCTACCACCACTCGTGGCTAGGAGAATGAGAGGAACTTGGTTTCTCTACTTCCTCTGGAGACCCAGCAACCATCATACCTCCTTGAGCTGGGGCCTGGTTCCATGCCAGCCTCTGGTTGCCTAGGGATACAGACCAGGGCTGCACTGCACAGAGCAGCGCATGCTGTACACAACAGCTCTCCCACTCTCCCTCCCCAAACAGGCATCTCGGGACTTCTGAGAAGAGGACTGAAAGGACCTTGGAGCTTCTTTCCAGGGTCTCAAGGGGTGAAGAGTATGTGCACCCACAGCCCTGCCCTGAGCACTCGTGGGGCTGAGGGCCAGAGCACAAGGTAGAGGGGGCTGAGTGCCTGAAAGTAACCATGTAATGGATCTCATAACCTGGTGAGCTATGTTCTGTCTTCCTGCCTTGGTCACTAGATTAATCTTGAGTAAGAGCTGCAGGGATTTAACATGGTAGAGGGAGGAACTGATGGAATGAGGGAGAAAGGGACAGACAGAAGGAGAGAGGGGGTGAGGGAGAGAAGGAGGAAGGGGAGGATGGAGAGGAGGAGGGAGGGGAGGAGGGTGAGAAGGATTGGTGGAGCCAAGTAGTCAGATCACAGTATAAATATACAATGGCAGGTCAAGCCTGAACATTAGGTTGCACTCACGTTCCTTAGAGCACTTGACATCTTGCTAGACCCATGATGGGCTGAGGCCTGGAGAATCTCTGTAGCCTGGCTTCTGGTCTGACATCTTCCACCCTAGCTCCTCATGAGCACATCCATGTTCTGTTCACACTGGTGTTTCTTAGCCACCCAATGAGCCACTGTTGGGCATGCCCACTGTGACAGTGGACTGGGAAAGACCTGATCAGGCCAGATGCATTCATGAGGAGTTCTGTGGAGTGTCTACCTAGAAGGATGGGATGTATAGCTGTGGACACACATGCTCCCAACTGCCATCATACGTGCCTTTCCCACAAGTTCACAGGATGCTTTTCTGCCTATGAGGGAGGGTGGAGAGCACACACACTCCTCTGCATTTCATGTGTGTGTGTGTGTGTGTGTGTGTGTGTGTGTGTGTGTGTGTGTGTGTGTGTGCAGAAGAGTCAGTTTATAACCTCCATGTGACATGGGCCCTTCAGTACCTGACTGAGATATGGCTTAGACACCGCAGAGAGCCAACCTCCTAAAGAAGTTGGTAAAAGTGCTAAACAGGAAAAGACGTCTCTGAAAAGGATCTTGTGGGACCTGAACACCATCCTTAGAGCAAGGCAGGCAGAGACGGACATATGTCTGAAGTGTCCCAGGTGCTGCTCTCTGTGGGTGCCAGCTCCCTAGAGCAGGTAGGAGGGTCCTCCTAAGCCCCAAGGCCTCCCTTCCTCTCAGAGAAAATGAAGTTATGCTCCTAGGGTCTTAGGAGATGATGAGGTGTGGGAGTTGCTCCCTTACTTTCCTGGGCTCTCAGGGAGGAGATCCCCAAATGTCTGAGCAACTCTCTTAAGTAGTTCATAGCTTTGGGGCCCTGAGTGGTGCAGGAGTCTCTTAGCATCTACCCGGTGGTGCACAGGTCCTTCTATGCTCCGTGAAATACTAAGACAGCTGCTCAGAGGGAGTCTGAACTGAGTCGAGATGATAGTTTAAGGAAGAGGTCCACAGGCTTAATATAGGCTGGTCTCTGCATGTACATAACCAAGGGAAACTGTGTCTCAAAGCTCTGGTGTAGATAAAGTGTCTTCAGACAGGTCCTGAGGACAGCTTACCTCTTGCTCTCATGTAGCTGTGGCAGAGAATCTGATGTAGAAGTTTTCTGGCCAACAGAGCCTTGGCATACCGCAGGGATAGGTGACTGCTTGGTGACAGCATGGAGCAGTTCTCAGGCCCAGGTTACCTCTGAGATAAGTGAGATTTGGCTTATCCACTCATTTTCTATGCATGAACTCAGTCCTCTAGGTTGCTGGAGAGGAAATCTGGGGACCCTGGTATTTGAGACAGTAAAGGTACTAGTTGGCAGGTGGTTGCTTTCCCAAAACAGAAATGAATCTGGGGGGGAGGGTGGGGATTGCAGAACTAGATGTGAGCTGGTGTTACTGGATCCTGTGAGATCCTGTCTGGAGGGGGCCTGTGCCTGCCTATTCAGGGATTTTGGTGTGACTCTGCAGAAGTGCGGGCTTCCAGGGTGTGACTTCATTCTGAGTAGCAGATACAGGAGGAATGCCAGCTTGAGACAAGAGGAGCCCACAGTGTCTGTGTAACCGATTTCCTTGTAAGAGCATCTGCAGATCCAAATTCTTCCATCTCCTTGTGTGTGCCAACAAATACCCCAGATTATGATCATAAGATCATGAGTGGACACAGAGGCTGGTTTGGAGGTGGCTTCCATTCCATGGTCAGCTGTCTTCTAGTCATGGGGCTGGGGTGTCTGATAGCTTTTGGCTTCTTGACATACCCAGAAGTCCATGCGGTTGCTATGCATAGGTGTTTTGACCACTGACATATCCTGCATTATAAGAAAGGGTAAAACAGAGACTCATTGTTAGACTCTCTGGTTCTATCCCATGTTTTTTCTTCTGTCAATTCTGTGCCTGTGCAGAGAGTACAGTCAATTTTCCTGGCTCTTTCTTAATGACTACAATTTTAAAAGAATTTATTCATTTCTGTGTGTGATATATGAGTGTGCATGTATGTGTGCCCACACACGTGTGTGTGTGTGTGTATGTGTGTGTGTACATGTACACGCTCAGAGGCCAGAAGGAAGGCATTGCAGTCCTCAGAGCTGGCGTTACAAATGTTTGCTAACCTTGTTACATGGGAGCTGGGGTCCCAACGCTGGTTCCCATGATCTGGCATCAAGTGCTCTTAGCCACCTGTCCAGTCCTGATGACTACATTTTGGCGACAAGAATTCAGAAGGAAGGATTCTCCAGGAGGCTTTGCCTTCAAACTCTATGCCTGTAACTGTATCAATGCATTATTAAGTTGGTTTGTGACATCTGATCAGCCTTTAATCAAATAATGGTGTAGGATGGTGTCGTGGTTTGAATATGAAATGTTTCCCATGGGCACATGTGTTTGGACACGTGGTCCCCAGCTGGTGGTTCTATTTGGGGGAGGTTGTGAAACCTTTTGAAGGTGGAGCCTCTCTCAAGGAAGTGAGTGTCGCTCTGGGTGGGCCCTGGGATTTTACAGACCAGTTCTTCTTCCTGCCCTGCCTCTGTTTCCTGGTCTGTCAAGATAGGAGCAAACAGCCTCCTGCTTCTCCTGACAAACTCTCCCCCAATACAATGATCAAAAAAACTCCTCAAACCAGCAGCCAAAATAGGTCCTTCCTTTCCTTAGTTGTATTTTGTCAGGGATTGGATCACAACATTGAGGTAGAAACGGATGAGCACAGTAACGCCTGTGTTGGCTTGACCATTGCATTTAAGCCAACTCCCAGGATGTCACGAATCCTCACCAGGCCTAGATGGTCAGGCTGAGACAGCCTAGCCTCTACTCCCCCCCCCCCCCCCGAAATCACATCTCACCTCCGATTCCAGCCCTCACCTAAAGCCTTCTGCTTCTCACACCATGAGGCTAACTCTCTGTCATCCCTGAGCTTGTAGACTGCCTGTCTCTCTTGCTCTGTGATCCATGCTCAGATACCCTCTCAGAAGTCTCTCTCCACCCAGCCTGCTCTACTGTCCTCTGAGGCACTCAAAGCTCCCGGACAGAGCACTATCCTTGTGTTGACCTTGGTTATGGTTCTTCTCCTTCTTTAGACTATTTCCCTCATTTCTCACTTCCTTCCTCTGGTTAGGTGTCTGTCATCTACAACTATGATTGGCGTGCAGTAGGCGATACATATTTGTTATCAGCAAAGAAACAAGGGAGAAATAAAATTAGCAGCCATCCTCAAGTCATTGAGTTGTGACGTCACTATCTGAACCCGGTGCTTGGGTCAGTGTGAGCGCTGGCAATTATCAGCTCCCATCTTCTTCACACTCCTGAGTTTTCGGATTATTCCTTACTTCCTGAAGTACTTGTTAGTCTTCCTGGCAGAGAAATCTACCTTGTGTTTCAAAATGAGCTGGAGTTTCTGAGGTGGGATTCTGGCACTTTGGACAGCTGAAATGGGAAGTATGTTTCTCTGAGTATAGCTGTGTGGAATTCAGGTGGGAATGCAGCCTGCAGCCTACAGCCATGCCGGGCCAGCGAGCCACAAGAGCACTGGGTAGGCAGCAGCCCCCATGTGTCTTTGTGGTCACAGGATCCTACATTTCAGAGTCCAAGGTTCCTTTTTTGCACCTCATGGGAGAAGCATTTCAAACACGAGCTGGATACTTTCCAATCCTTGCATTCTTGGGATCCCCGCAGTCCAGTTTTAGATCTCCGTGAGCTTCCCTATTTGGGATAGATCTGGGGACAGGAGTTCCTGCATGCCAGGAGCAGCTGTGTGTCATGGGGGAAATATTTATCCCATGTCGGTTTAATAATAGAAGCCTTGCATATCCACAGAGCTGGCTGCTAAACTTAGCTGCTGTTCTCACAGCCTGCTCCTGGAAGATGAGGTTGTCCACCTGGAGGGGCTGGGGCAGAAGCATCTAGGGAATGTACTCAGGAGCCCAGAACATGGCGGGTGGAACCAGAGCTCATTCTCACCGTGGCAGGGCCCAAGGCAAAGTTAAACTAAGAAGATGGCATGACTCTCTTCACCTTGCTGAAATGAGTTTCAATGGTCAAGCTAGAAAAATACTTCCCAGGCCCTTCTCCTTTAGATACGTGCCCCGAATAATTTTCAGAGCAAAACACCAAAGTCGAAGGCATCTTGAGAAGGGAATCAGTTACATCATGTAAATATCAGAAGGATAGCCCACCTGTGCATATCTACAGAGGTGTGTGAATGAGTGCATGCGTGTGCATGCGTGTGGGCGCGCGCGCGCGTGTGTGTGTGTGTGTGTGTGTGTGTGTGTGTGTGTGTGTGTGTGTGTGTGTGTGTGTGAGACATATAATTTAACCATTTTGTCTCTCTCCTGGGCCTCTCTCACCTCAGTTCCCAGGTTTCACATCTGCTCAGTATTCAGAGGTTCCTGTGAGCCGGAACCTGTACTTGCATTTCCTTGGCTGTAGCTGTTCGTTGCAAGGGGTGAGTACAGAGTTTCTACAAACACAGGGAGGGAAGTTTGCTCACTCTTCCACACCAAGAAAATGAGAACCAGTTTTCTAGCCTGGGTCCCTCTGACTCTCGGGAGCATGTTCATGGTTCTGCTTCTACCGGGACCTTCTGGCCAAGGGATCTGGGCAGCTCTGAAGGACCTGTGGCTGGTCTAGATCCACAACAGCAACCCACTTTCAGGATACTGGATATCAGAGCCATTATCCTGTCTTTCTTTGCCATCTCAATGAAGCTAATAGATGCTCAGACTTGAAGCAGACTTAAAGCTAGGAGAATCTCTGTGGCTTGCTGGCCAGCCAGCCTAGCCCACTTGCTAAGTTCTAGGCTCTAGGAAAGACTCTGTTTCTAAAAGGAAATGGTTAGTGGCTGAGGAATGATATCCAAGGTTGATCTCTGGTCTCTACCCTCATGTGCACATATTCGTACTCTCTCTCTCTCTCACACGTAAACCCTATGAAAATACACGCACATACACACATGCGCAAATAAGATACTCTTTTCATCCAATGGGGGGGATACACTCCTCTCCATTGATTTCAAGTACCTCTCTCATATTTCAACCTTGTTCACGTGAGACACATGCTCTGCTGTTTATGCCACGGGTGTGTAAGGGACTCTGCACTGCTCACGTGTCTCATTACACACAGTAACAGAAGGTGTATGCTTCATGCTTTCTCCTTCCCTTCTTCTCAAAGGACAGTGGTTCTCCTCTGTGATCTCAGTTACTCCAGGTCAACCGAGGGCTGACAATATTACATGGAAATTTCTAGAAATGGGGGCTAGGGAGATGGCTCAGTGGTTAAGAGCATTTACTAGTCTGGCAGTGAACCTCAGTTCAGTTGCCAGCACCCATGTCAGGTGGCTTACAATCAACCACTTACAATTCTGGTTCTAGGGGAGCCAATGACCTCTTCTGGATCCTGTAGACCTGCACACATGTGGCATACACACAGAGACATGGTTAAAAATAAAATAAAAATTGAAGAAGAAAATTTTAGAAATGAAGGAGTCATGTCTTAAATTCCATGCTCTTCAGAGTAGAATGATGGACTCTTACAGGGTCCTGTTCTGTTCTGTCTGGCATTGGAAGTGCTCTCTTCCCTGTGATTTCACACAGTGTATACTGCCTTCTCATTACACAGAAAACTTCTAAAAAATAAAGAAAAGGAAGAGAGGAAGGTGGGAGGAAGGATATGGGGATACACAGAGAGAGAGAGAGAGACAGAGACAGAGACAGAGACAGAGACAGAGACAGAGAGACACACAGAGAGAAACACAAAGAGAAAGAGAGAGAGAGAGAGAGAAAGCAGAAGTTGTTCATCATGGTAAAAGTGTGAGGTGAGACAAAGTGGCTTATGACTTACTTCATAACTACTGGCAGAAAGAGAAGAAAATAAAGGGGGTCCAACCCCCAATTTGAAGGCATGACTCTGTGACCCACAGGCTCCAGCTGGGCCCCACTTCTTAGAGGCTCTACAACCCCCTAATAGATACCATTATCGGTGACCAAGACTTTAACGTACAACATATAATGAAAAACATTACAGATGTAAACCACGGGATGATGCTGTGCAAAACTGGTTTTTGCTGGAATGATGAGCTAGGGTTAAAAGAGGTGAAGATGGAACAGACGGTGCTTCAATGTGTCAGCATGCAGGACAGAGTCCCATTGGATAGGGCCAGAGAGGGCCACTGGGATGTTAGTCTCTGGGTTGGAAAGAATGGGAGAGGGGTGGGCTCAGGAGGGTTGGAGCGTGTCTTGTCTCTTTTTCATGAATCATACACTACTACGACACCAAGTCCATACATGGGGCAAAGTCTCACTTTTACCCAGTTAAACATCTCTCTCTGTCTCAGACAAAATAGCATATTCATTTTCCAGACACAGATTCAATCTGTTGGCATGGTGTCACACTTGAAACTTTTAAAACAGAAAGCAGAATAACTCAAAACTTGACTGCTCAAGAAGAGCGACGATGCTCGGCGACACGTGTATATATATATTTGTACTTATATTTATACTTACATATTCATCCTGCGCTGCATCGAGAATTTTTATAACACAACACTTTTCACGACATGTTTTGAGATGTGGGGCTCAAGAGACGGTTCGGTGGGTAAAAGTACTTGCAGAACAAACCTGGTGACTTGAGTTCAAACCCTGGAACCTATGGTAGGAGAACTTGTTTCCAAGGTTGCCCACACACATACACACAACTAAAACATCATGTGCGACCCGCGTTTCCACACAAAGCCCTCCTGATTGGTGTCCTTGTTCTTCTAAATGTAAGAAACACAATCAGAATAGAGTCTCAATTCCAGGGCTGCTTCATGCGATTCCCAACCCCTTACACGCGTTGTGCTGACATCTCCAGGGATGGGACCCTGCTTAGCATCAAGGACTCAGGACCAAAGATAGTTCAAGGACACTGACAGTAGGCTATGTTGTCCTTGGCAGTGACTTTAGACCTGAGGTTCATGGCTGCTCAGCTGTCAGCTCCCAGGCACCGAAGGCTTCTCCCTGCTCATCCCTTCTGGTCTCTCACTTCATTTCCTAACGAACATTATTTAGTCTTCAATATAAACGGGAAGAAGAGCAAGCTGTTGCTTAGTTACTGTCTTAGTCAGGGTTTCCATTCCTTCACGAACATCATGACCAAGATGCAAGTTGGGGAGGAAAGAGTTTATTGAGCTTACACTTCCATGCTGCTGTTTATCACCAGTGGAAGTCAGGACTGGAACTCAAGCAGGTCAGGAAGCAGGAGCTGATGCAGAGGCCATGGAGGGATACCACTTACTGGCTTGCTTGCTTCCACTGGCTTGTTCAGTCTGCTTTCTTATAGAACCCAGGACTACCAGCCCACGGATGGCACCACCCACAAGGGGCCCTCCCCCCCCCGATCACTAATTGAGAAAATACCTTACCGATGGATCTCATGGAGGCATTTCCTCAACTGAAACTCCTTTCTCTGTGATAACCAGCCTGTGTCAAGTTGACACACAAAACCAGCCAGTACAGTTACAAAGAACAGACTGTCCCATCAGCACCTGGGAGCAGGCTATCCTCTCTAGCAGGGCAGAGCCAGCAGGGGCTTCCTGCCCACCTGTGGGTGAGAGCTCTTGTCTTGTCTAGGGTGTCGGGGAGAAGAGCAGGCTGGGAGAGGCAGTGGGAGGACTGTGGGCAGGAAGGATGAAGAGCTCTGGCTGACTCATCCCCTCTCTGAGGTCTGTCTGTCTGTGGGGTGTGTGGATGGGCTCCCTGTGATAGAAATCACCATGTTTCCATTCCAAAGGAAATGGGCATCTCTGCAGCCTTTGTAAATGAGGCAGTTCTTTGTCACACACATTCTAAACACCGTAGGGGGAAGACAGACTGTGCATCAGCCATGAATGGGATGCATTTTATGATTAATAATATGTAATCTTTGTTAAGGTTTCTGAGCAGGAAAATAGATCTGCCTCTCAGAGGGATAAGAAAGAAAGAAATGGGGGCTTGAATAATTGTGAGGGGAACTGGGCGTGGGTGGATAACGGTCTGAAAAACTGCAGTTGGAACTTCTAAACATTATGCAAGGGGTGACGGGGAAGAGCCTGCGTTCTGTGTTTCCCCTGTTACGGTTGGCTGGCTGACAGCTATGAGCATACAAAGTGCAGGGCAGGGCAAGCTAACACCTAGCAGGGGGAATTCTGGGACCCTTGAGAAAAAAACAGACCCAAGAGGTTGTAATATGTGGTCTTGTCCACGGTGACAAATACTGTGCTTTACTCTGTTTAAGGAGGAAGGGTTATCTTGGCTCACCATTTTGTTTCAGAAGCTTCAGTCTGTGGCTGCTTGGATCTCTTGCTTTAGGACCTGGGCTGAGGAAGAATGCAATACACAGGAGTGTGTGGAAGACCCAAGCTTCTCACCTTATGATTGAGGAAGAGAGACAGGAGAGACAGTGTCAGAGAGAGACAAAGACAGAAAGACAGAGACAAACCACTATCCTTTGTCTGTTTCAAGGGTGCATCTCAGTGATCTAACTTCCTTCCATCAGGCCTGCTCTCCTAAAGCTTTGACTGTCTTCCAGTTGTCCCACAGACTAACCACCACATCTTTCCCTTTGAGCCTTTCTAGGACATTCTACACCTGAACTATAGCAGGATGGTGGCTCGTCTGTCATTTCCCAAAGTAGAGCTTGCTAGGTGATGGCACCATACCCTGTGCATGGGTGTGCGTGCACTTGTGCGTGTGCGTGTGCATGTGTGTGTGTGTCCCTGTGAAGGTGTGAAGGGGGGGTTTGGGCCACACTGGAGTCCATGTCATTATCACTGCCCAGACATCAGCAAAGAGGCTCCAGGGAAACACCCTCTCTGTATCTCCCCAAATCAGTCTCTCATTTCTCCAGCCAAGGTAGGAGGAGCCTTGGAGATCATGGTAGCTCAGTGTGAGAAAGCCTTTCTTGGTATTTCTGTCCTGTGTGAAAGGTCAGGGGAGATTGGCTGGATGACACCTGGAGGGAGGACCCTGTCTTCAGGTCCTCAAGGGCTCACGTTTATGTAACAAACTTTAGCTTCTTCCGTCCGTCTTTTTCATGGGCTGCTGCCAACAATCCAGCCCTCCATCTGACAGCTGCTGGGTGGTTGCTACTGTGAGCTCATGAGAACAGACAGATTTTGCTTGGGGGCTAAAGCTTCCAGGAGGAGTCGGGAGAATTTCCCACATCCATGTTCTTTGAACTATATCAGGAAGTCACTCTGACACCTGGTGAGTGGGGTGCCCATGAGCAGATCTCACTGAGGAGACAGAGTCCTGTCCTCCTCCTGCAATTTAAGACTGGGTCAAATGTCATTGGCACTTCCCTTTCCTGTGTGCCCCATATCTCTTCCTGTTAGGTCGCTTTAATTAGTTCCTGCTTGTACATTTTATCTTTGCTTATCAGGTCTAGAGTAAGGGCTTCGCTCAGCTGGCTGGCTATCCTTTTACATTCTGCCCGGAAGTAAGTGTGTGTGTGTGTGTGTGTGTGTGTGTGTGTGTGTGTGTGTGTGTGTGTGTGTGTGTGTTGGAGAGATAAAAAGAGTCCCGCTGGGAGTCAGAAGGACTTTGTTGAGAGGGAAGACAGGACCACCCTCCTGTAATCCATCATTTCCAAATGACTGCAGTGCAGGGTGGATCGGTGGAGGCAGATGGATTGCCCGGCTTGTTTTCTCATCTCTTGTGTGGAGATGTCTACTGTTCAAAGTGTTTTTTTTTCCCTGTTTCACCTCCCTGCGTTTTTCTCCCTTGTCTGTATCATTTCCTGGGCTTGTTTCAACCTGTTTCACGTGCCCCATCCTTCTCCTCTGCAGACTTTGAACTGCTTGGCTGGCAGCAGTGTGCTTGTCCCTGCCTTGGAGACTGATCACACCTCACCCGAAATGACCATCAGCCTCCTCTCCCACAGGGTCCCAGTTGCTTCTATAAACACTCTGAATTTTCTTCTGCTACCCTCCCCTGCAAGGCCAGAATGGATTAGGTGGAAGGATGCATTCAGCCATTGGTACTTGTGTAGATTCCCCAGGACCTCTGTGGATCTCAGAATCCTCAGCTATCACACATCCTGTTGTGTGCTTCAAACTATCCCTGAGGTGCTTATAGAATTTAATACAAAGTAAAGACTATGTGAATGGTTATGCTATACCATTTAGGGGGGCAACAGCAAGGAAATTGTCTGTACACATTCAATATAGACTCTCTCTTTCTATCTGTGTATATGTCTCTCTGTCCCTCCCTGGTTGGTGAGAAACAGACTATATAAACCAGGCTAGCCACAAATTCCCAGAGATCTGCCTGCCTCTGCCTTCTGAGTACTTGGATTAGAAGTGTGGACCAGCACACTAGACACAACTTTCTTCCTATTAGTGTTCCGTCCACGGTTGGTCAACTCGCAAGTCCTGTGGGACCTGTGGGTGAGGAAGGAAGGCAGTGTCTGAGTCAAGCAAATGATGCTAACAGTTACAATCATGCAAATAAGATGCTGCGTGTGAGAAAGACCACACTGGGAGAAAACTGAGAGGCTGGCTGTCAATCAAGCTGTCAGCCAAGGTCCCGTACTTGCCCTCCCAATAACTGAGAGGTGGAGGCCGGAAGATGGCAGGTTTGAGGCTAGCCTGAATTACATGAAAAACCCCCATGTCAGCAACAAAACAAGACGGAAAGAAGGGCTCGGTGCTACTTGCTGCAGATTTCCCTAGTGTTTTTATATTGCACCGATCAAGTGAAGTTGTGGCTGCCATCTTTAAACCTGCCTTTGAGGACATACTATCAGTCAGGGCTGGAAGATGTCTGACCCTCAAAGGCATGGCTATCACATGGATGCACACAGTCTGCAAGGGCCACAGAAGGGGCTGAGTCCAGGAGCACGACACCGGTCTAGTTCTCCGCCCTGCATCCTTGGCACAAGTCAATTCAGAAGACAGGGTGACCATTGTGGCCACATCCCTTCGTTGGGGTTGGGCTCTTTCTGAGGGGCTGCAGCCACCCACCATGCCTCACTAACACACACTTCGTCCCCTCCTCTCCCCTCCTCTGTCCTTCCCTCCCTTCCCTCCCCCTCCTCCCACCCTCCCCTTCCTTTCCCCTTCCTTCCTTCCTTCCTTCCTTCCTTCCTTCCTTCCTTCCTTCCTTCCTTCCTTCCTTCCTTCCTTCCTTCCTTCCCTCCTCCCTTCCTCCCTCCTTTCTTCCCCCCTTCTCCTCTTCTCTCGTCATTTCCTTCTTTCTTTCAGTGTAATCCAGGCTGGCCTTGAACTCATGACCCTTCTGCACTTTCCTCTCCAACGCTCAGATTACAAGTCATGGGCTGCTTCTCTCTATTCTGAACTGCCACTCACCACTCACTCAGGACACCGGCTAAGTGGCCCTCCCTCACACCACACAATCAGTTCAGCAGCAAAGACACCAGCTGGGTGTCTTCTAACTGGATCTTGTTTTGACACTATCTAGTGGAGATAGTGTCATCCCAAAGGCTGAGACTCACTCTCCAGCACTGACCTTTCATGTACCCACCATACCCTCATGTCCTTTGACCTCGGCTTCTGACCAGCCTGAGCTCTCGTGATATACTGAGGCCAAGTTACATCATATCAGAGAATTCAGGCAAACAGGCATAAATATATAACAAATATATTAATATTTTATTAATTAATATTGATTAATATTAACGTATCAATCTATCAATAATAAATCAATGTATTTAATAAGTATGTTGCCATTTTCTTAATTAATATTAATGTATTTATATCAATATATTAACAATAAACACATTGATGTATTTAATAAATATATTGATGTTTTCTTAAATAATATTAATATATTAATAAACATATTAGTGTGTTTAATAAATGAATTAAATATATTATATGTAAGTATAATATAATATAAATAATAGATAAAGAAATGAGCTGGACAATATTAGAGCCTCCTGTGGCTCCTCTGGGTGGCTACCTGGCTGGGCTGTCCAGGAACGTATTTGGTACATATCCCTCTGTCATGCCAAGGAAGCTCCAGCCCATGGATGAGGCAGAGCCTTAGTTGGTGGGCACGGGTGATGTCCTTTCTTTCCCTGGAGACTGGGCATGGAGGCTTCTAATACCTCCTTGTGCTTTCCTGAGACCAGCCCCAGTTCTGAAGCTACCAACACCCCACCAACACACAAGACACTTTGGAGATTCCAAGGGTCTCAAGAGCTGTGTGCCAGGAACCAGGGACCAGGAGGGTGCACACATGCTTCCTATGACATCACCCTCCCCACTGTGCATTCTTTGACTTCTGGGCTTAGCGTGTGCTTATGTGAGTGTTTGCAGGTATGCATATGTGGAAGTCAGAGATTGACGTCAAGTGTCTTCCTCGGGCCCTCTCCACTTTATCTTTGGAGGTCACCAATCTAACTAGACTGGCTGCTAGAACGAGCCCGGGTCCCTCCAGTCTCTGCATCCTCAGCTCTGGGATTACAGGCAGGCAACCCCAGGCCAAGCCTCTCAAGTCCTGCGTATTGAATTTAGGTTCTTAGGCCTGTATCTGGAACCAGTGTACTGACTGAGCTGTCTCCCTGGCCTCTTAGGTTTTTAGAATTCAAGCTGAGCCATCTATAGACTGAACACTGCAGATGGAGGCTGGGCTCCCTTGTGCCTCAGCTGCATCTCTGAGCTTCTGCACTGGATCTAGGACTCCTGGTGGAGGAGGTAGATGAATGTTCCCCTCCCCCACCCCTCCCCTCTCCCTTCTCCTCCCCTGCAGCATCTTTCAGAGTATGACCTCACACCTTCCACAGGAGCCCCGGGTGTGGTTGCTCTCTTCCTCTGTGGAGTTTTTCCAGGCTTTGCATAAAAAAAATATTCATGAAACAAGTTCCTGTACTAGGGCTGTTTGGAAAATACATGGATTTTTTTTTTTTTTTGAGAAAACATTTTAATTTTTTTTCCCTAAATAAGGAAATAAAATTGAGAATGATTAATCCAGGGAAGATCTCATACAATCCGTGAATTAATTCTTTCCAATTTTTTTTTTTTTTGTTGTTGTTGTTAGTAGCATGTCTTTGCCAATGGTATGAACTCAGGACTGGATCTCTCTGAATCTGTCACCTGCTAAACAATGTCACATGGCTTCTAAGCACCTTTACGGCCCTGGTGAAAAATGATTGAGTTGAATGTCATGGGGTCCCTCTGTGCCCGGTTTTCTACAGGGCTAGGGCTGAGCACTGAGTACACAGACATACCCACGGATCCTTTCTCTTCCACAGAACCTGAGCTGAGTTTTAGTGTCTAGACCACTGGGTCCCTGCATGCCCTGTCTCCTGTATTGCTAGGACTGAATCCCTGTGGCTATGCCATTAGCCAAGCTCCTGAGTGCACTCAGTGGTTGTCAAGAAAGGTAAGGAGTTAGCATATCTTGTTCATAGGGTAATGTCCCAAATGTGAAAATCTAACCTAGTGTCTCTTCTCCCATGTGGGGCTTGGATTTTTTTCTTCTTTCTTTCTTTTTGGGATTTAAAACATCAAGATATCCTGTTTTTTATTGGCATGGATCTGAGTCCAGGGAGCCCCTGCTGAGATTTCTAGGTGATTGTGTCCTGAAACAAAGAGTCAGACCTGGGATCCATGGATAGTGATAAAAACAGAGACTGTCTATTAAGAGAGAAGAATGCCCTCCTGGGGAGTGAGCCAGAAGGCTGGCAAAGACCAGAAGCTCAAAGGCTGTGGGTCCAGACAGTCCCGACCCTTTATAGGCCATTTGCATAGTGCCTGCCTTCTCCTATGTGAATGGTTTGCATAGTGCCCATCCCGTCTGGTATCTGGAGGTCACAGGGCCTTTTGCAAACATTCTCTGCTCTGTGTATAGCCCATGGCTGGAAGTGTTTCCAGTCTCTCTTACCATTGGTGTCTTTCATGCGTACATCATGATGCCTTTGGAGCCTATTGTGAGGAGATCTGTGGTCACACTGGGTGTTAGAGAGTGGAGCTAGCATTGTCCCAGTGAGGCTTAGCCTCATCCTGCTGCCCTCAGTGGCCCCTAACATCGACTTCTAGAGGTCACACTGTTACACAACAGTCTTCTGTTAGCTTTGCCATAGGTAACTGTTCTAGCCAATGGGACATGACTGTTAGGGTTGCCTAATTGTTCTTCAGGAACTCAGGGAGCTCAAGACATTGACCATTCTCATAGGCTTGTGCAAATGTCTAATGGGTAACCTTTCAACATTGGGGTGTCCCAAACTACGCCCTCCAAGCCACAGATGCTGCCCGAAACCAATGAAAAGCTTCGACCTGGAGTGTGCTGACCACTGATCACCATGATTTTCCTCACTACTGCCTCAGACCTCTAAGTCTTTATCCCATAATAACCCTGACCCCATCCTCAGCATTTGAAGCCATGTTGGTCTTATGAGCAGACGGTCTGTCTCTTCTGTGAAACTGGTTACTTCTGTGATCGGCATGTCGTGTAACGGGGTCAGGGAACCTGTCATTCCAGTGACTCTGTTAGCATCCTTGACACTAGTCATGACTTGCTGCACACGGCATCCTCTGTCTTCTGATCCTCCTTGGTTCTGTCGCCGTAATGACACACTGGCTTCTGGTCCCGTCTGCCATGTCTTTCTGCCTTGAGCTTCGCTGTCCAACTTTCATCAATTACTGTAACCTGTGTGGAAAATAAGGCTGTTCTGTAGAAAAACACTTGTGTCTCTCAGTTTGATTATCAAACGTTTGAAACAATTGACCCCAAAGAAATGGGAATTTCCCTCCGAATCTCATTCTGTGAGAGGGGAAGGGTGCCAACCAGTGGGCAGCTTGGCAATTTATACAGTTCTACCAATTTCCCAGACTGCCTTTCGGGATGAAGACCAGACAATGGTAAGCTAATGATGGGCAGGACCAGATCTTAACCAGAACTGCTCGGATGTACATATCCTTGGCCCTTTATTTAAAATTTAATCTCATTTCAGGATCTCAAGGATGGACATGAGGCAGGGCCACGGGATCTTTGTTCCTCTTCTCAATGTGGCCTCACTGAGCGTATCTCTCCCCTCTCTGCTTTCTCCTGTTCATCTGGATGCTTTAATTGGATTTTCAGGGAAGGGCCCAACTTGTCTTCTTAGGGCACAGGCTGTGACCCCTAGTTTGGTAACAGAACCACATTCTATCTGGACCACCAGCTAGCTCATCCACCGACTTATTTCACACCTGCTTCCCCATTGTTTATGCCTCTTGATGCTGTCCTGTCACATGGAGAATGACATCAAGCTATAAAACCCATTCTACTACCCCTGCCTCTCGCTTCTTTGTGGCTGTTAGCAGTAACATCCATGAGACCGTCCCCACGAGTATAGGACGTCTGTTCCATGCCTTCCTAGGATGCCATTGATGTCTTGTCCTATTCCTAGGGTCTCACTTCTCACATGGCTGCTTCGGTGAGCCCTTTCCTGAAGTCCCATACCCAGCAAGGCAGTCTGCACAGCTGGCTCCCAGGGCCTGTCTCATGTTGCTTTTACCCACTCCATATCAAGGCCTGACCCAGGGGTGGTGGGCAGCACAGCCTTAGGGGGTGAACCCACGGGGAGGAGCAGAGCCACGCAGGATTGCAGGGCCAAGCTAGCAATGCCTGTGTGCAACACAAGGCAGGACATTACTGGCACACAGCAAGTCCTATACATTCAGTTGTGTGGTGGTGGACGGAGGAAAGGCATCAGCGTCTCACATCCAGACCACATTTGGCCTCCAGAACTGTTTTCTGTCCCTTTGAAGGTTTATTTACTTATTATTGTACGTGTGCGCACATATGCACAGTGCACATTCGGTTTTCTCCTCCTTTCTCTTGTGTTCTGGGGATGAAATGCAGGTCGTCAGACTCAGCGGGAAGGGCCTGGCCTACAGAGCTGTCTCGCCAGCCCTTTAAAGAGACTTTTAAGAGCAAGGCCCTGCCCTCCTTTTGGGTTCACCATCTTACTCCTGTCTGCCTGTTCTCCTTCTGATAAGCAACCCTGTACAGACAAGATGTGTCAGACAGTCTATCTTCTCCTTCCTCTCCCTCTTTGCTTCTTCTTTCATAATGAGAAGTTATAATTTTTTCTGTTTCAAAAAATGCATATTTTAATTAGTATATGTAGTGAGGTGGAGACACATGTAGTGTAGGGGGATTGGATGTGATTATATCACAATGTGAAGTTTTACAACGAAACTGTTATACAAAATTAATAGTATGTTAATGAAACTTAGTTATTTATCATTTCTCTCTCTCTATTTGTGTGTGTGTGAGAGAGAGATAGAGAGAGAAAGAGAGAGAGAGAGAGAGAGAGATTGGGGATGACAGGGTGCCACAGTGTAGGTGTGAAGGCCACAGGACAACTTTGAGACCTCAGTATTCTTTTCCCACCCTCACACAGGTTCCATGATCGAATTCAGGTCACCAGATTTGTGTGGCGAGCACCTTTCCCCACTGAAGCATCTCACTAGTCCCCCCAAAAGCCTTTGTAACAAAGAAGATACCAGAGAACACTCCCTCTATGTCTGTCTCCCTCTTGCTCCCAGCCCATCACACAAAGAAACAACCAGAAGCCACCATCTGCAGCTCAGAAAGTGGGGCCTCGCCTGGCCACAGCCACGCCAGTCCCTTGACCCTGGATTACAGCCTCCAGAACAGAGAGAAAGCAAATGTTTGCTACTTAAGCTCTAGCCTGTGATATTTGGCTGTGATAGCCATGGGTGACAAACACAGCCTCATTCTCGGAGTGGGGACAGAGTCTGGGGGCCACAGGGTGCCAAGCCTTGTATTCTAAGCTCTGCTATTCCAACATCCATTCATGAAACACCATCCTGAATGAGGACAGCAGGCGGCATGAATAGAACCTGTCGCTGCTTTTGACACCCAGACTGTGCCCACTGCTGCTGTCCCTGCTGGTGGCAGCAGCTATCTGTACATGGCAGCCATATTCACAGGCGTCCTGGGGACAATGCCCCAGAAACAGTCTTCCCAGCAGAGTGCTGCCCTACTTTTCAGGATAACTATGATGATGCCAGGGCCAGAACTTCAGAGCCAAGGAGAAGCCATGGGGCAGCAATGGACTCCACAGTGGACCTGTGACTCTGGTCAACACTCATGTGCTCTGCCCAAGGATGACATTTCATAGGGCAGCACGGTGTGAGTGACAGTGACATGTGTGAATTCCTCCTCTAACATCATGGCTGAGTTCAGGCTTGTTTATCAACCATTCGGCTTTTTTTTTTTTTCTTAAAAACTCAAGAATAATTGCACATAGCCCAGGGATCACCAGGACTATGGGGCAGGCAGGAGAGCGGACACCGTGGAGGCAGCAGCTTGGGGCTTCTTGGTGAGGCTGTTAAATATTCTTTTCTCTTTCCTATTCTTTTTCCTTAGAAGTAAAAACCAGCACAGGCCTCAAACCTCAGATACTCTGGAGGCCGAGGCAAAAGGATCGCAGATTCATAACCAGACTTGGCAAACTGAGGGAGAGTCTGAACCAAATTACCAAAGGAAAAATGGTGGCCGAGTGAAGTGGAAACTTCTGGTTTCTTTGAAGAGTCAGTTATGTCAAATGATGGTTTTTTTCTGGGACACACAGGCAAAAGGATATATTGCTAAAGCAGACACATGAAAGGATGTGTTATGTTTAGAAAGACTGTAAATATGACCCCACAGACGTGGGAGCTGGAGCCTTGGCTTGCTTTGCACCACATTGCTGTTCTTCACCGACAGCAAGCACGTATTGGTTTGCCTTACGCCGTGTTGCTGAGCTTTGCTAGCGGTGACGTCATAGAAACTGGCCAAAGAACATCCCCCTGGGTTCCTGCTGCTTCTGAGGACCCAGGCCGGTTAGTGAGCCTTGTGATTTCTTCTGGATTGAACTGCAGCTGCTGATTCATGGTTGGTGGTTGCTAGGGGACTGATCTGAGAACAAGGAAGACTGGAATCACCACGAAGAACTGTTTCTAAACAGGTCCACTTCCCCATATCCTTCCTTTTTTACTACCTCTGGGGGTGGTGGGATGCAGGGGAGGTTGAACCCTTATTAAAGTAGGCTGTGAAAAATATATGCCTACAGCTGAGCTACATATTAGTGAGAAAAAGTGCTTGTCATACAAGTGTGAGGACTGGAGTTCAAATCCCCAGAACCCAAGCAAAAGCAAGACAGGTAGTGTGAGAGGCTGTAGTACCAGTGTCCTGCCACAGTGACAAGGGATTTGGAGACAGGCGATGCCTCAGAAACTCTCAGGACAGATAGCCCAGTGTACCCCGGAGAAGACCAACAGAGAGATCTTATTTCAAATAAGGCTATTGAATGGTACAGGTGTGCTGTGCTCACACACATAAAAACTCACATGTAGACATATAAATATACACATGTACATTCACAGGCACACACACACACATGAAAACACACATGTAAACATACAAATATACACGTAGATTCATGTGCATACACATAAATGTGCACATGTGAACATACAAATATACACTTGTAGATCAAACACTTGAAAGTACACTCACACACACCAACACACGCACACACAACCACAGAGAGAGAGAGAGAGAGAGAGAGAGAGAGAGAGAGAGAGAGAGAGAGAGAGATTATTTTTTTTAAATTAAAAAGAGGGCTAAGGATATAGCCCAGTGTTTGAGCACTTGTCTAGCATCTGAGAACTGATTTAATCCCTGAGACTACGCAAAAAAAGAAGGAAGGAAGGAAGGAAGGAAGGAAGGAAGGAAGGAAGGAAGGAAGGAAGGAGGGAGGGAGGGAGGGAGGAAGGAAGGAAGGAAGGAAGGAAGGAAGAAGGCGAATGGAAAATTCTAGAGAAACCTATATTCAATTGGATGCAAGAGGTTTTTAATGGAAATACAATATCTCTCTACATTTTAGATTTTTTTATTATTTTTTATAATGACAAATGCATATTTTCCATGGCCTTGGGCTTTCTGTTTCTAGGGCAGTGTCCAGATTTGCCCTCTCATTTGCAGGTCCAAGTGGCCCTGCCTTTGCTGGCCTTGCAATACCATCCTTTACAGAGCACAAACGGCCACTGTGTGTCCAGCACCCGCTGCTGCCCACTGTCCACGCAGTCATCAAAGTGCGCTTTGGAGGGTACCAAGCACGAGATACTTCTGAGTGATAAGCGGATGGACTAGCATGCAGTTGTGGCTGGATCTAAGTACCACTCTGTTTTACTAGCTGCTGGGAACATGGCCAGCACGTTTGCTAGCTGTGTCATTTTCAAACCTCTGGGAGCAGCTGTCTGGAATATTCCACCAGGCAGCAGCAGTGTGTGAGCAGGCTGTGGTTTATCAGCATGCCGGAGACAAGCCATCAGGTTATAACCTCTTCCCCCTGATAGTGTGGGCTTGAGCCTGTGCAAAGCAGCATGCAGCTCACTGGCCTGTCTGGCCTCTCGGGCTCCAAGTTTCCGGCTATGTCTTGAGAGTTTCACATTGGGTGCATGGTCTCATCCATAGTTGGAAGTGAGGACAGAACTGCTCATCTCCTTGAAGTCTGTCCTGTCTGCTCACCTGGAGCCCACTTGACCTTTTCTACAGAGACTTCCAGGAAGGCAGCAGCTACCACCACCTGGACTTCCATTCTTTAACTCTTCCTTGACTAAGTCCAGGTCAAAAACCTGTGTGTGTGTGTGTGTGTGTGTGTGTGTGTGTGTGTGTGTGTGTGTGTGTGTGTGTGCATGCGTATGTGTGCGTGTTGTATGTACATAAGTGTGTCCATGGAGTTGCAGCCACATATACCAAAGACCAGGGGCACATGTATGTGCATCCTAACCACACAAATTACACACGGAAAAGATACCTCAAATGCACACTACGACGTTCACATATCATACTCCTCAACGTATCTCCACACATGCCACATTCGTGACACACAATAAGCATCTCAACCCTGCTCAAACAGCACACAGCATCATAAATGCATCGATCTGCACATACCACGCACATTCACACACTATAAACGAAAATGTGCAAAACACATGTGCCACAGACCATTTCCCCACACACCCTGTACTCACCATACACATCACATGCCACGTTCACACGCCCCATGTGCACACATGCAGTCTGCGTTCAGATCCCACCACTTTGTCATTGTTTCCTTGACTACAGACCTGAGCACGGGAGGGGCTCCTGAGAAAATCCAGACTGAGCTGTGTCCAGAGAGACCTGAGGGATGAGCAGGTCTTCCTCTAAGAGCAGCCACGGACACCTTTCCATCCAACACGGTCCCAGCATCCACGCTGCAATCTCTGTACCATGTGGAGTGAGGGGGTCCTGTGAGGGCAGAGGGGATACCCCTGTTCTCCTGAAGCTTAGGGTTCTGGGCATGTCAGCCCATGCCATGCAGTTGACAGGCAGGAAATAGAGCCCAAGAAGAGGGAAGCTGACAGCTGATGGCTAGAGAGGCTTCCAGGAGAGAGGCAGAGGCCAGGATGCAGGGTAGAGCCCCAGGTGGCAGGAGGCAGGGTGAAGAACCCTGAAGATCTTGCCTGTCATGTGTATCTTCCCTGTGAAGATGGTCACAAAAGGATTTGGGATGGGGGCACCAGAAACTCTGTGCCCACAAGCAGACATGTGCCCATACAGCTCATAGAGGGGGCAAGAAGCCCTGGGGCAGGTGAGTGTGGAGGAAGACAGGACTGGGTTATGGGGGAGGGGCAGCTCAACTGTCTGCAGGGGGAGGGAGGGCCAGAGTCTCGAGGTCATTTCTTCCATCAAATGATGAAATACTTTCTAACGTGTAGAAATGTTGAAGGATAGAGCTCACAGGTGTGTGTGTGTGTGTGTGTGTGTGTGTGTGTGTGTGTGTGTGTGCGCACTTACATGGAAACCTCACCCAGTTTTCTTCAATGCCAAGCCACCTCACAACCATAGTCAAAAAAACCCTGGGTGATTAGTTTTCTCAGCAGCTGTACCTTGAACAAGACCTGCACAAGATTGGACCCTTCTACATTCCATCCTGGAGGGGGGGGAAGGGCACCCAAGGCCTAACCCCTCCCTAACAATCTAACGGCAGTTACTGTACGTTGGGAGGGAGAGACATTTTCTTCAGTGCTGTAGCCCCTGAGTCAACTGCCCTTGCTCCTGTGAATGAATCCTCCCCGATGTTCCTGTAAGTACCCCTAATTAAACTCTTTGGTTCACCAAAACCAAACAAATATCCATGGAAGTAGAAAGGGGAATCAGTGGGAGAGGGGAAGAGGGGGTACTGGGGGTAATTATGATAAATATGTATATGAAAACCTCATAAGGAAACCCATTAGTCCATGTAATTAATATATGCTAATTTAGACATCAGAAAAGAGGCTACAGGAGTAAGTCAGTCGGTTAAGAGTTACCTAGAAAGGATGAGGGTCTGATTTGGGTCTCTTGTGCCACACAAGAAAAGCCATTATGCAGTGTGACTCCAACGCTAAGGAGGAGGATCCCTGGGACACACTGGCCAGCCGGTCTGACCTAATTGGTGAGTTTTAGGCCAAGGAGAGATCTTGTCTCAAAGGAGATGGCTAACATTTCTGTGGGTCTCACCGGACATTGTTCTCTGCCCTCCACACACATGTACCCCTCCACCAACACACAGATACACACACACACACACACACACACACACACACACACACACAGACATACACAGACACACAGACACACACAGACACACACAGACACACAGACACACAGACATACACAGACACACAGACACACACGCACACACAGACACACACATACACACAGACACACACACACACACACACACAGAGACACACACACACACCTAAAACAAAACATGACAAAACTGAGTGCATTCTTGTTGGGAAGTCCTGTGGTCTGAATTGCAGGCTTTGTTAAGTTTCTCTCTTCTTTCCTTTCAGGCTCCCGTACTGAGGTAGATCACTGCAGTCCCATGGTCTCCTCCAGTCTGCAGCAGATCCAGGTCTTATCTTCCCTTCTGTACCCTTAGCACTTTAGAGGAAGTTCTGGCCTGGGGTCCGTGGAATTCCCTCCCAGCTGAGCATGCTTGGCAGTTTCTCAGATTGAGTTGCGGTGTCGGGTTTGGGGAGAGGAACGCAGACACGAGCCCTCCCCCTCTTTCACACCCAGAGCACATGGGACACCCAGCTGACTTTCTGGTGGTCTTCACCCCCATCCCTTAGCCCAGTGTCTCTGCTGGCAGGTGAGTATTTTTCCTGTTCCACAGATTGGTCAGCAGGGAGCAGTAATTCATGCCCACCCTGAAGGGCAGAGACAAATTCTACTTCCTGGCTGGGGAACTCAGGAGCTCTGGTGGTGGTGTGCGTGCTATCTACCCGTGTCATTAAGAAATGTTGCTCACATCATGTGTTTGGTTATCATAAGATTTATCCTAGCTGCCTTTTCTACCTGTAGGAAAGTGGCATTTTGAATGTCACTTTGACAGTCTGGGGAATAGCCATAGTCTCAGAGGAGGCTTCTAACCAAAAATGGGAGGTTTTAGGTTGCACAGACCCAAGGGAACTCCCAGTTATGGAGAGACAGGTGCACCCCCCTCTCTCCAAGTTCCTTATAGTTTACCTTGCCCCAACGGCCCATGTATTTAAAAGTGGTTGGTCCCAGCCCATTGCTTTACTCGGGAGTGTTGGCACCTTTAGATGATAGGGCCCATTGGAAGGAAACATGTCTCCTGGTCATGTACTTTTTGAGGGGATAGTGGGATTCTGGTCTCTCAGTTTTTCCTTTGGCTTATGAGACACCATGAGATAGACTACCTCCATGATGCACGGTGCCACTGGACAACCCAAGCCACAGGACCAAGTGACTCTAGATGAAACATCTAGAATCTAAAATAGTCCCACTAAAGTGACAGAACAGTGGTGAGGTCTATGAACCAGAGAAAGCAGACACTAGGGGCGAGCATCTTAACATGTTGTGCGAGGCACACATTAACAGAGGTCCTGCTGTCCACTTAGGAGGTGGCTATCCATCACCAGGGGCTTGTACCAGTGGCCTGGCAGGTCTTGCTCCTGCAACATGTCAACCTGAGATGGCCTGGATAAAGTACCACCCTGGGCGGCCAGAACCATAAGGATTTAGGATCACCACCACTTTCAGAAGCCAGAAGTCCAAGATCAAGAATAACTCCTGAAGGACTAGGGGACATCACCTACTATGCTTGTGGTAGTGTGTCTTTGATCTCTCTACAGTGTCCTCTGAACTTGGATGGATGTAAATATGTTCAAGCTTCCACTTCTGTAAGGACAGCAATCACATTGAGTTTTGGCTCAGCCAGGTAACTCTCCTCCACTAACTACATTTGCAGTGGTCCTGTCTCTGACTATAGTCACCTTCTGACATGCTGGCTAGGACCTTAACCTTTGAAATGTGGGGTGGAGGGGGCAATTCAACCTATATGTAGGTAGGACATTTACCTGCTGGTGGGACAGCAAATTCCCCTTAGGTTGGGAACAGTGGATCTCACAGAGGATAGAGAAAGCCTTGAGGATGACAGCCTGTGAAGGCCAAGCAAAAGGGGCTGGCTTTCACTTCATCCAGACAGTAGCCAGGCCACCCTACCTTCATGTGGGACTATATTGAAGAGATAACAGTCCCCGGGGATGGTGCTACCAAGGGCTGCCATAAGATGCCTCTTCACCAGAGTCTGGGTCTCTCTCTAGCCTAGAAAGCCCTGCCCTGACTTCTACCCACTCAGGTTCCAAACTGTCCAATGCCTCTCTTTGAACCAGGAATGAAGAGTTGAAGACCACTAGCTGCTGTGGAGCATCTTTTGGAAGGCTAAGCCTCAGAAGGACAAAATCAGAAAGCTAAGAAGGTATGTAGTAGAAGAGAACTAAGCAGGGGCCAGAGACCTAGAAAACATGGTTTTAGAAGTCACATGGCAGTGTGCACACAGGGAAAGAACAGTATGAGAGTGAAGGGGAGGTGCTAGAGATTGGTCAAGAGGGAAGGGGAATATATGTTTTTAAGCATGAAAGCCATATATACTATTTACCAACTAACTACTATTTATCAATCATCTGCCATCTATTTAGCTATTGATTATCTATCATCCATAATCTATATCTGTCTACAATCTATAAGTCATCTATCAATACTAATTTGCCTATCATCTATTTATCACTTGTCTATCAACCAAACTATGTTCATATTTCTTCTCTTTTGCCCTGAACTCTTCCTTTTAAATGAATGTGTAATATACTGTAAACAAAATTAGAAAGGAAACTAAGCAAAATGAAATTCTTGAAACAGAGTCCCAAACCCAAGTGAGACAGGGAAGGATCACAAACGGCCAATAGAAAATAAAGATGTCTGAATACTTGGAAACATTTTTGAGGCATGTAACAGCCATCATAACTTGTTGAAATATTGGTAGGGAGTGCATGGAAAACTGAACAAGTAAAATCACAAGGCAATGCTAAACTCCTGGAAAAATGAACAGACATGGAGGTTGTGTGAGAAAGGGGGCATGCTGGGTAGCAGGACCTGGGACTCGGCATGAACAATCTGAGCCTCGTGGTACCAATCTGGACTCTGTGGGAAGAGGAGGCAGGGAGCTTGGGGTGTGTGAGAGGAACAACTTGCCTACCGTAGCAGAAACTACTCTAAAATGGCCCTAAATCAGGAAGTGTCGGAATAGTAGATTACGTAGATGTACAGAAAAAAGTACCAGAAAGAAATGTTTTAAAGTAGACAATGACTTCCTCTCTGATGTAGAGAAGGGTTGGGCACCAGGCCCATGTGATTTAACGTAAGCTACTTAAAGATCTTTGATTTCACTGTGTGGTTGTACTTCAGCTAAAATTAGAAGCATAATTTCATAGCTTGAGTCGGGGAATGCGTATACACAGCACAGGCTTCCTGGCAGGAGAGTGGGTTGACTTTCGTGTGGCGAGCCTGCCTTGGAGGTTTTCTGTGCGTGCTGTCAATGCTGCAAAGAATTCTCTGGCTCCTGGAACCAGGCCACTCCATCCATCACTGTCCCTTTGAAGGATCTTTTGTGACGCGATGCTTCCCACATTAACACCTCACCCTCCTTGTTCCTGTGGCAGGGCAACGGCTCTGCTGTCCCATGCAGTGGGTGAGAGACTCTGGCTCCTCCCTGCCACTCTCCATGCAGATTCTGACTCAAGAGTAGCTATTATAACTCAAGGTCTTGGAACAATCGACAGCTTGGCCACTCCTAGGACAATGTCACAGCTTCTTTGCTCAGCCCACCTCTGTTCAATCCTCTTGTCTCCGCCAGTCTTCCTGGACTGGCTCTCCAGATCCCTGTGATGGGGTGCTCTATCATGACATCTTCTGACTTCCTAACAATGGAGGCTTTCTGCAGGAGTGTTGGGTTGAGGATAGCCAACTTCCCCACTGAACACTCTTTGGGAAGTAGGGCTGATACTGATGAGTGACAGGAAACGAAGGTGGTTTGGTGAGGGAAATGTGACCAGGAAATGGACGGCACAGCCTTTTGGTGGCACTGGCATGTTGGAGAGTCAGGGTCAGAGAGAACTGGGCAAGCCCTGTGCAGCTGCGACACTGACTGCTATGTGGTGGAACCTCTGATCTCAGTTACTCTTTTCTGGTACTTCTGGGGGAGGAAACTTTCTCTTATGGAGATTCCAAGATGGGAGACCATCTGGATAATGCAGCCATGTCTGGAGAGGTCAAGGTGGAAGTGGCCAACACACCAGAGGGACCAGCAATGATTCTCAAAATACAGATCTGGGCTGGGGTTATAGGCATGTTTGCTGGAGAATGCTCATTCTAGTAAAACCACAGCCCCTGGAAAGGAAAGCCAAGAAGATCAAGAGTTCAAGGTCATCCTTAGCTATTACAGGGAGTTCAAGATCAGCCCAGGCTACACGAGACCAAGTTTCAAAAGAAAGTCAAACCCAAGCAGTAAAGAGACGCTGCAGGGATTCAATCATCCGGAATATTCAGGACCCTCACTGATTCATGGGGCCTGGTCTGGTTCCATGTGTCTTGCTCGCAGGGGCAGGCAGGGCTGTGGTCTTGCTCTTGCTTAAAGGCTGTCCTGGGAGTGGGGGACAGGATTTGTTGTCCCCTCTGGCCCTTGGGGCTGTCAGGTCATTTGTTATATTTGTGAGGTCAACTGTCTTGCTGCTGCTTTAGTCATAAGCAAAGGCTCCCAGGTTGGGGCCTAAAAGAACCCCTGATTTATCACCACCAGGTGTCCAGTGCCACCAAGATGACACAGAGTGGGGTGGCGAAGGAAAGGCTGGCCCACCTCCACCTTAGCCTTTCCTCTGTCCAGGGCCGCAAAGCTAGCATGCTCTAAATCTAAGTATGTGCTGGCAATACCTGCTCCATTCGTGATGATGCTGGGTGACACAGTAACTGCTTTTATGTCATGGCTAGATGGGATATTTTCCTGAGTCCAGCCACCTGAGACCACAAGTCCTACTTTCTGGAACAGAGAACCTGTAGGACTTACAGGAGGTTAGCTCAGGGGCATAGAGTTGGTCACAACTATACCATGTCATCTGTCTGCTCCCCTTCTTTCTCTGAGGCTTCTGAGGATGCCCCACTGGTGGCACAGGACCATGGTGGGTATACTTCCCCACTTCTGATTGCTTCTGAAACTTCTGTTTGCTTCAGTGTGGTACCGGAAAGAGTAGGGGTGGCCAGCGTCAGTGCCTTCTCTTCAGAAATCTCAGCAGTATCTTATGTCACCTGTCCCTGCAGCCAGGTGCTTCCTCTGCCGGGAAGAGACCAGCATCCTTCCTTCCCTCAGGTGACAAGAGGGGCTGAGGTGACTGATGTTGCTGCTGTCATTAGGTGTGCCTTTCTTCAGGCAGTGAGCCCATGGGGTGAAGCCTGGACAGGCAGGCTCCAGGGAGCCAGACATGGGGCTGCACCTGACTGCTTTTATGGGTTGGTGATCATTCATTCATTCATGACTCACTCATTCAGTACTGCTTCTTGCATGTCTAATGTATGCCAGAAAAAAAAAGCAATTGACTACAGAAACCTAGTCCAGGATCTGTGGAGTGTGACATCTCAGGCAGAAAGGTGGTTCAACCAGCAGGGTTCTCTCCATCCCATTTTCCTTCCTTCCTTCCTTCCTTCCTTCCTTCCTTCCTTCCTTCCTTCCTTCCTTCCTTCCTTCCTTCCTTCCTTCCTTCCTTCTTTTCTTCCTTGCTTCTTTTCTTCCCTCCCTCCCTCCTTCCTGGTAAATCTTCTTGTAGTACAGGCTGGGCTAACCTTGAACTTGCTATGTACCCCAGGACAACCTCGGACCTCTGATGTTCCTGCCTTTACTTCCCAAGTGCTGAGATTACAGGCATGCACCACCATGCCTGGTTTATGTGGTCCTGGGGCGCTAACCCAGGGCCTCATGCATGCTGAGCAGGTACTCTACCAACTGAGCCACATCCCCAACACCTCCCCCACCCCAGCTACTTTTATTTCATGCAGTGTGTGTGTGTGTGTGTGTGTGTGTGTGTGTGTGTGTGTGTGTGAGAATGCCTATAGAGGCCAGAGATCAATTCCAAGTATCTTCCTCAATCACCTTTCCTCCTCCTCATCATCATTCATTCATTTGTTCATTCATCCTTTTAGAGAAGGTCTCGTACCCAAGTTGAAGTTCATGGAGTGTCTAAATTACGTGGTCAGTGACCCCATGGATCCTCCTGTATGGATCCTCCTGTCTCCATTTGCCCTCACCTCGGGATTTCAGATGTGAGGCGCCATGCTCAGAGTTTAGCTGGGTACTTACAGTGCTGGGTACTTACAATGCTGGGTACTTACAATGCTGGATACTTACAGTGCTGGGTACTTACAGTCTGACTCAGGTCCTTTTGCTTGTTCAGCAAGCACTGGACTGGCTAAGCCATCTCCCCACTCTACCCTATCTATCTATCTATCTATCTATCTATCTATCTATCTATCTATCTATCTATCATCTATCTACTATCTATCTCTATCTATCTATCTATCTATCTATCTATCTATCTATCTATCTATCTATCATCTATCTATCTACTATCTATCTATCTCTATCTATCTATCTATCTATCTATCTATCTATCTATCTATCTATCTATCTATCATCTATCTATCTATCTATCTATCTCTCTATCTACTATCTATCTATCATCTATCTATCTATCTATCTATCTATCTATCTATCTATCTATCATCTATCTATCTACTATCTATCTATCTATCTATCTATCTATCTATCTATCATCTATCATCTATCTATCTATCATCTATCTAGCCTATAGCAGTCATCCTAGGGTGCGCAGCTTACTTCTTTTATGTTCACAGCTTGAAGAACAGTCTTGAGAGAGGAAGCTGGCCTAACTCTTGTACCTCTGTACATATCAGAGATGAGAGCATGCCGTACCAGGCCATGGGCTGGAGGCTGTAGAGGGGCGACTAGCTGTTGAGCTGGGGACAGGCATCTTTACAGCTCTCTCCTCTGCTCTCCAGTCTCCAGAATGCTGCAGGGAAGGCTTTGCTGCCTCAGGACCCAGAAGCCACAGGTTCAAGCTTCATTAATTTTTTTTTAAATGAGAATGTTGCCCAAGGAGACAGAGGTTACCATGTTTCTAAATCAGCAGGGCTCTGCGCACATTCTTCCTCCTTTTCTCTCAGCAAATCCAGTAAGGTTGGGAGTGGAACACCTGGAGAACTTCTAGCGGAAATGCTCCTGACTCCATTTAATGACAGTTCAGGCACCATGTTTTAGTGGAAAACAAGTGTCCAGCCTAGGGCAGCTGAGGAGACTGTGGAGCTCTGAGTTTTCGGCCACACCAGTGACCCTCCCTGTCCACATGGCTGAGGCCATGAGTGAGTCTGAATTCACTGAGAAAACTCCCATTTTACTGGAGCAGTGATACTACACACCCTAGCTAGATGTGCGTGACACAAGATTCTTAGCTGTCAAAGCACGTGGAAGCCAGGACTTCACCTCAGGGAGACAGCCCTCACTGGCCCCTTCAGGGAGCTCAAGGTGTCCATCCCGAGGCAAATCTTTCCCCCACCACCTCACCTGGGGCTCTCAGGCTGCCCACTCCCATCCCCAGAGCTAGCAGGCAGGGCACAGCAGCATTCCTACCTCCCCTAGGGCGCTGGCTGGTTCCCCCATTGCTCTCTACTCTGTCAGTCACGTTTAGAAACTTTCATCTCCCCACTCCCCATGTATTCATGGTGCCCTGGAGCCTCCACAGTAGCCTTGAGAAAGAATATTTTCCCACCAGCTTTCTGAAAGGTTCTCCCAAATGGCACATTTTAGAAGCCTTCCTTTCTCATCACACTAACTCTGCTTGGTGCTGTACACCTAAATAGTAAAGAGACATTCTGCAAAGATGAATTTCTCTGAAAGGGGGATGACAAGTATGCTCTTGTATTCTTAACTTAGAAACACCTGGGATGAGAGTCTCAAGGAATCATCTAGATCAAGTTGCCCTGCAGAGACATCTGTGGGGGCATTGCTTTGATTGTTAGCTGATGTGAGAGGACCTAGCCCAGTATAGGCAGCACCATTCCCTAGGCAGAGGGCCCTGAATTGTATGTGAATGGAGGCAACTAGCTGAAAAGCAAGGATGTAAGCAAGGATGCCCGCTCATTATTTTCTGCTCTTGACTGGAGAAGTGATATTACTTGCTGCTGCAGCTCCTGCCTTGGATGCCCTCAATGATACTTTGTAACAAGGAAGTACAAGTCAAATGAACCTTTCCCTCCCCTGAGCTGTTTTGAGTCAGGATGTTGTATCATAGCAACAGAAAGGGAACTAGGACATTCCTCAAACCATAAGCTCATAGGAAAGGGCCACCTATTCAAAGGGATTGTGAGAAAGGGCCACAGGGAGTTCATGGGAAGCGGCTGATTGCCCAGTCAGGGAGTTTGAGACAAGGGCGAGTGTTCAGAGGCAGCAGCATGAGGAATGTCTCTGAAACAATATTCTTGACCCTAAGACTAACACGTGTGGCAGGACTCAAGTTTGGATAGACGGCTGGTAAACAGACATCCTTGTAGACCTGGTTTCTGTGTAGGCTCTGGTGGCTTTTAGGTCAGGTTGTGGCTCTTGCAGAGACTTTTGTGACAGTTCTTAGTATCCGACACACGTGTGTGTCTTCCACACCTCCTGCTTTGGCTCTGCTTTGATATCCACCATCTTTACATTAATCTCTCTCATCCTCACTTCCCTAAGTTACAAATACCATTCATCGTGTCCTCCCGAACATATACAAAGGATCAAGCATGTACCACTTACCTCTCTGCCCATCACTGCAAAGAGTGGCCACCAGGTAGTCAACAGAGAGACTTTCAGTATATGGTCCTTGTTGGGGTTGCCTTGTGAGGGCTGAGACCTCCAGGAAGGAAAGTACTGAGCATCTCTGTGTGACTGTAGGTCCAATTAGCTCAGAACCATAGGAGGCATACATCTAGGCATAGAGGGTAGAGTGGAAGGAGGAAGATCCTTGAGGCTCTGTGCTGTCAGGGACCTCGATTAGCTTCATTTGTCAGTGTCACTAGGTAAGGTTAATGACCCTCCTCTTGTTATATATGGGAGACAAGGGCCTCAGAGAATCCAGGGTGTGTCTCCCTCTTGCAGCTGGTTGCTTGAATAATTGATGTTTGTGGTCTGGCTTGCCATAGCGCCACAGCTCCCACACCCATTACTTATGGGACACCTCTGGGGAACAGCTCACTGGTGAAGTGCTACTCTCTTGCAGTTTCTGAGACTGAGCACTCAGAAGTAACCAGAAACCAAGCATTTTTCTGTAGCTTAATGTCTCCAGTCAAATCAGCTAGTGATTAAAGCTGCTTAGGAGCTGTAACTGTTGGCTTGTTTGGGGGATGGGAGGGGTAGTCTGTGGTGACTCAGCAGAGTGCTCAGACGGTGTGGCCCTCTCACAGACGTGTTCCCATACCAGCTTGTGCCAAGACAACTGTCTTAACTCACTTACACTGCTGTGACAAATTAGCACATGCTAGCTTTTAGACGACAAACTTGTATCAATTATCCATCCATATCTATCTATCTATCTATCTATCTATCTATCTATCTATCTATCTATCGTTATTGTGTGTATATGCGTGCATTGCTGATGTCCTGTACACACAGATGGACGAATGTGTGCGTGGAAGCCAAGGAACAACCTCAGGCATCTTTCCTGGGAGCTCTCCATCTTTGTTGTTTTCTTTCTTGAGTCAGCTCACTCACTGAACTTGGCGTTTACTGAGTAGGCTAAAGTGGCTGGCCAGCATCAGCTCCCGTCTGACTCTACTTCCTCAGCACAGGGATACAAGTTGGTGTCACCATGCCTGACTTTTAATGTGGGCTCTGGAGAGCATGCAGGTCCTCATGCTTGCATGACAAGCACTTTCTAAGTGACTTGTCTCCCAGCCTATATTTCTCATAGTCCAGGAAGCTGAAAGTCAAAGACCAAGGCCATGGTGGGTTTAGTAGCTAGTGCCTTCTCGATTGCATGCTACAAGGGTCAGAAGGTGCTTGCAGTTTTGAAACAGAGTCTTGCTGTGTAGTCTGGGCTTTCTTTGAACTTCCGATCTTCCTATGTCAGCCTCTCTAATTCTGGGATTGCAACCCTGCACCACCAGGTCTAAGGCTCTGAGATCTACTAATCCCATTCATGAGAGCTCCGTCTTCATGCTTTAACCACAGATCTGGCTCTCTTGTTTTCTGGAAGAGAGTATGAAAAATCAGTATCATGTCTTCTTTAGATGTTTCTTGGAATTCACTGGTAAAAATACCTGAGCTGGGTGCTTCTTATTTTTAGAATTTTCACTTGTTATCCAAGGAACTACTGAATATGGAATATAAATCAATATTCCAGGCGAGGGGTCACTTGGTTTAGCCACTTCTCTTTAAGGGAATTAGTGTCCTTTAAGGGGTCTTTGAACCCTCTCAGGTGCCTGCATGGGCTTCAGAAATTTGACGCTGCCAGAAGATTTAGCTTCTTTGCCTGGGAACTCAGCAACTGGAGATCATGTCCTTTGAGCCCTACCTCCTCTCTGGTGTTTTGCACAGGCCACAGAATTTTGCCTTCTCCTTATGGGCTTAGTGAGGACTCCTGGTGTGTGGAACTGAAGGCTGGCATGGTAGAAGGAAGACAGGCTCTATCTTAGTCATGAAGTGGTCTTGGAATTCATTTAATTAGTCTACTCGGGATCATTTAAGACTTTGGGGGGGCATGGGGTGTCAAGATTTCCCTGCTCTTGTCATTTCTTGAAGAAGTTCTGTCCATCCCCAAGGGCTAAAAGTTTCTTGAACCCATAGTCTCTCCTGCTGGACTCTGTGGGTTCAGAACTATGCTACCTCTGGTCCAGTCAACTCGGGATGAATGTTGGTGAGCCCTCCCTGTAGAGATACACCATATTTTCTAACTCAAGTCAGTAACAGATATAATTTTCCTGCTTCCTCCCCAATGCTGATTCTGGATTCATCTTCCTCAGGTGGCTCAGGAAGTAGGTCCCTAGGGTGGGTGAAGGTTGTTGAGAACTCCGGCCAACTAATCGCCTTAAGCCCTTGCCCTGGGCTCACTGAGACAAGGACAGGGTGCACAACAGCCTTTGTGCTGAAAACAGAAGCCACCACCCAGGCATTTCTCATTGCCTTAAGACCTGTCACTTCCACACACCTGTTATTGGAATTACTCTTCTTTCACTGTGGTAAAATCCTCCCCTCCCCCAAATAAAACAACAGTTTGAGGAAGAAAAGGATTATTGCTCACAGTTTGAGGACATAGTCCATTAAGGTGAGAAAGCATGACGACAGGAGCATGAAGTGGCTTGTTCACATTGTATCCACCATCAGTAAGGATGGGGGAGGGGAGGAGGAGGAAGAGGGGAAGAGAGAATGAATGAGAATTCTGGTCCTTTTCATGCAGTCTGTGACCCCAGTCATTGAATGGCGCTACCCTCATTTGGGGCAAATCTTCCATCTTGGTCTTGAAGCTCCCTCATAGGCATGCCCAGAGGCTTGTCTCCTAGGAGACTTTGGATCCTTCCTGTCTGGTTGACAGTATTAACCATCACAGCCTCGCAGGGCCTGCCTGTCCTGCCTGGTAAAGGAAGAGCTGCTTCCTCCTACCTAATGCCCGCCCCTGCCACTCTCTCCAAAACACTGCAGCCTTTTTCTTCTTATCTTTGCAGGACTCTCTTCTTCCCTCCGCCATCTCTTTTCCTGCCTGCTTAGTCCTCTCCTTCTCTCTACTGGGTTCCTGCAGTGGCTTGTGAAATACAGTAAGCCTCTTCCAAAATTAAAACCTAGCAGAAACATCACGAGGCAATTCCTGCCTGCCCTTCACTCTGCAGGGGCGGGGTTTCCCCCGCAGGGGCTACCTACCCTTGTCTCCAGTTTTCTCTTCCCGGTCACTTTGCCATCGCTCTAATCTAGCTTCTGCTGGCACTGTGCCACCCAAACACCCATGGCTCGGGTGACTAATAGCCTCTACACGCTGCACGAATGCTCTGCGGAGTTCTGGACAGATGAGTAGAGCAGGTGAAGCCTGATTTGCCCTCAGTCCTGGGTTTCCTGCTACTCTTTGACCACACCTCAGTCTCCTGGCAGGTTCACCCTGTAAAACCGCTGTTAAACTGGGGCCTTCCATCTCTTTTCTTAGCTCTGAATTTTCACCTGAAACGCAGCATTTTCCTCCTACAGCCACTTCCTTATTCCTTGTCAAGGTCTCGGATCGGTCCATCCTCTCACGTGACTTGGGATACAGCCCGGGTAGATGCAAGCCAGTCAGTCAGATGGGAACACCTGTCTGGGATCCAACTTCCTCTGCTGAGTGGCTTTTCTGAGCTTTGTTCCTCATTCTCCATAGGAGAGATGTTAGGGACATCTGACCTTTTATTGACCTTTTATTGACCTGAGACAGGGCTCCCGGACAACTGTAGGACCGCCATTACCTTAGCAACCTACAAATATAGTCAAGATGTTGGGGTGATTCCCAGGAAGGATGGGTTGTCTGTGTCATGATGAGATGAGTCACCCTTTAGCGGCTCTAAGGTCATACTTCTTGTTCTTTGAGAGAGTGACTCCTTTCAATACTGACCTCAATTTAGCTTGAAGTTTTGGTTATGGGTAAATATGATTACTTTTTTCGACTCCACACACCACTGATTTGCAAAATATACACATATTTCTGTCATCATATTGACATAATCTTCAGAGCTTGAAATTTGTATAGCTCATGGCTGACTGGCTTTAGAGTCACACCATAGTTATCTCGAAGACCCCTTTCATTTCTAGAAGCCAAATCATGACCTTGGCCTCCCACTCCTCCATAGTCTCTCTTCAGTGGGCGGTGTTATGTGTGTCTAGTTAAGCACACAGGAATCGAGAAACCCTCCTTGCAGCTTATTTTGCCCCAGCCTTTTGGTCAATCCTAATAAATATTTTTCTAGCTAAATCTCTCTCCTCATCGCCTTTCCTGAAGTGTTTGTATGGTCTGATCTCACACATGTTCTTCGTTCTATCTTTTCAGTTACAGAATATTTGCCCTTTGCCCTTGCCTAGTCCCATACTCTATAGCCCAGTGCTGCCAAGGGACCAGTTAATGCACGTGGTTGATGGCACATGGTGGTTTTCAAGAGTTATTATTTTTTTCATTTGATTTCATGATGGCGTTAAAAAAAACCTATAGGCAATCAGAAGAAACCAGACCTCAGGTTTTAAAGTTTTGTATTTTCAGGGATAGTGATATCCTATATGATCATTTTGTGTGTGTGTGTGTGTGTGTGTGTGTGTGTGTGTGTGTGTGTGTGTGATGCTGGCCAGAGGCAGTAGGCTGTAGCTTCTTGTTGGTACTTTAAGCACCGCCCCCAGGGGGCAACTGATGCTCTAGTACTCTGTGCCTGCTGCAGCAGCGCTCTCTAGTTATGGGGACACAACCCCATCAGAAAGTGAAGCACACCAGTCCTTGAGGAAACAATGAATTTGTTTTCCTGCAGATGAGGCTCAGACCTCTAGCTGAGTTCTGTGTCATCTGAAGTGTTCCAGGAAGGACCGAGCAGCCCTCAGATCCGTGGTCTGGAATGCAGCCATTTGTAGCTCTCAGAGAGGGGCCAACTCAACGTCTTTCCAATTGTTTTTCCTGGAGGAGAAGTCTAGAAAGTTCTACAGGGGCATAGTTCACTTTTAAATGCTCATTTTTTTTTAATTTTGTTTTTCATTTCTAAGTCTGTGTCTTTATGTGCTATCTATGAATACATGCGTACATATGCATTGAGGTAGGTGCACATGAGAAGGCCAGAGGTTAGCGTCAGGTGTCATTCCTCAGTAACCATAAGCATTATTTATTGAGACAGGATCTCTTGCTGATTTCTGGTAGACTGGACTGAGCGGTGAGCCCAAAGGATCACTTATCTCTGTCCCCTTCCCCAGTACTGGGGTTACAGGCATGCACCAACCAGATAGGGCTCTTTATGTGGGTGCTGGGTATCCAAGCTCAGATGCTCATATTTGCACTGTAAGGACCTTACCCACTGAGCATCTCCCCAACCCTGAAGACTAATTTATTTGTGCAGTTATCACCTTGTATAATGACTGACTTGTTGGGTTTTCCCTGGGCACCAAGCACTCTGAGCATATGGAAAGAAAAGAAAACCTGTATTCTTAGCATCCTGCTGAGCAGTGTCATAGATGGGTAAAGAGTCTGTGTCTAGCATAGTGGAACAAGTCTGTAGGGTGCCGGGGCCAGCAGGAGGATGCTTTGGGGGGACATGGTATACTCAGAGGGCATAAGTCAAATACGGAATGGTCTTTTCACCATCGTGGACCTGACTCTTCTCTCCCTCGCTTCACTCCTAGCTGGGAACCTCTTATGCCACATGGCAGTTATATATACAGAGACGACAGCCAGGGGAGGGATGGAAGGTGAGGGCAGATAAGTTCCTTTGAGATCACACATGCTTTTCTGACAAGTTTCCTTGTGCCTCTCTTTTCTTCCTCCCAGCATGCATTGCAGGTGGACTGTGAGAGTGAATACCCGCTGGTCACTCAAGGCCATCACAAGGCCAAACCCAGTTCTTCTGTGTGGTGCTTGCTTTTCTCTTGAGTGTGCCCGTGAGGATGTGTCTATTCAGTGCTGGGACTCTTTTTCTATGCCTAAGGCTGTTTAGAACATTCTTTGGGTTTTATATCAGTCTGAATTTAGAGGCTTGGGGGAAGAATAAAAGCTTGCTTGCTCACCTCGGGCAAGGCGGGACTAAAGGAAGGGAAGTGACCTCACCAAGCTCTGTCTGTTTCCATCTTGATTTCCCCACTTCTCGGTGTCATTTCCCATATACTCATTCATGTGTGTACGCATATATGTATGTTGTGTGAGGGTGTGTGTGTGCACACGCACGCCTAGCCCTTCCCCCATAATGCAAACTGAACATTCCCACACCTATGCAAAGCCACTTAGGCTGGTGCAATGTGCAGATGTGAGGGAAGCAGTAAGATGGAGGTGGGAAGAAGGGTATGAGTCAGGGGGGGTCACAGAATGCTCTGAGGAGTTCCAAGGTGCTCTTGTGGGAGCTGCGTGGAGAGAGAATGCTCTTTAGAGAAAGACACACACCAAGTTTCCCCTGCATGCAGAAGACAGACTCTGAGGTTGATACCATGGTTTTCAGGGAATTAGGGGAATGATGACTTCTCACTTAGGCAGGGAGCCAGGAGATGGGAGGAGAGAGACCCTGCTCTCAGACAGAGGACGGATGGCAAAGAACAAGAATGACATCAGAAAGATTCAGGGGACATGGAGGATTTAGGAGACTGCCCATTTGCAAGAGCCCCAGAGCATCATTGGGAAGACTCCAGCCTCCCATCCAGATGTGAAGTAAGAGGCAAGAGAGCAGAGGAAACAGGAGACCGGAGGCAGTCGCGGGGGAGAGCCCTCAGGCGCTGTGGTGAAAGAGGAAGTGCTAAGGTCCCAAGGGGGAAATGCTCCAGGTCATGGCCTCTGTGTGTGTGTGTGTGTGTGTGTGTGTGTGTGTGTGTGTGTGTGTGTGTGTGTGTGTGTTTGCTCACAGGTACTGTTAGGGCTTTGAACTGGGGACATAGCTGTAGTGTAAGGACCTAAGTTTGGATCCTTAGAGCCCATGTAAAAGCTTGAAGTGGTAGCAGGCATCTGTAAGAGCGGCGTGTCTAGGACGAGCTAGGAGAGACAGGAGAATCCCTAGAAGCTCTCAGGCCAGCTCCCATGGTGGTGAACACCAAGCGACCCTGCCTCAGGCAAGGGGGAAGATGAGGACTGACAGTGGGGATTGTCCCCTGGCATCTCTACATCTCATGGAGCTGGCACATTTGCACTCGTATACATGGCCACGCACACACACATGCTTGTAAGCATGTGCACACACACATAAGGGCACACATTCATGTACTCATTAACCCATGTCTACAGGCATATACATGCATACACATACAGAGAGAGAGAGAGAGAGAGAGAGAGAGAGAGAGAGAGAGAGAGAGAGGGGTGGTAACAGGGCTTTGGAGAGAGGAAAGGAAGCTGGAGCCCTAGAACATTCCTTTTTCTCTCAGGCCTTGAAGAGCGAAGTAAACCCATTTGTGAAGAAGATGGGCCCACTCCCAGTGGAGTGGTACCGACAGAACCCAAGGGTTTGTGCTCTGACCAAATTGTCCTCAGATCAGGAGTGGGCCGAGCCATTCTGAGCACAGGCTGGTACACAGTGTCTCTCCAGTTGCTGACAGCATGGGCTGTTGACCACACATGGCGTGCTTGTGCCGCCTTAAAGGCACTTAGGTGATTCTGCCTCCCTTTTTGCCTTTGTGCCAGACTAGAAATTGACTGGTACTCATGCAGCCTTCTCATCTGAACTGGATGCTCGCTTTCTGGCTGCAGATAAACAGCAGCAGGTAGGAGGCATATTTGCAATGCTGGCTCCTGAGGGGGAACTGTCTCTTCTGCTGATCCTGTAAAACTAGGGAGGGAATCCTATTTCTGCAGCATATCATAGGTTCTCAGGATGCAGCCTGCCCCAGTGTGCGGGTGAAGGTTGGTGGATCCCCTTTTGTAACAGTGGGTCCATGGAGCCCCTTCCGTGCTCTTGTGTCTGGGCTTTTTTTTTTTTTTTTGGACGAAGTACAGGATGAATCATTCTTAGGGAAAGGCTGTTGGATGGAAACGTGAGAAGCCAGGAGGATGTGACTCGCCTGCAGGCGGAACCCTGCACAGCCCGTTCTCCTCCACAGAACTTGGTTCCAGCAAGAGGCACTGGGGTAAGGGTGTTCCCTCCCCAGAGGCTCCTCAGCTCTACTAGGCAAATGTTACAGTGTGCTACCACGGACTGTCTTAACTTGACATCTACTCTTTGGTTTTCTGCTCTAATAGCTCAACTGTGTTGTAGGGGAGCCTTGAACCCCTGAGTGGAGAGAAATATGCTACATCTGAAATGGAGGAGCAGAGCTGGAGAGAGGGATACTGTTGTGGTTTGAATGTGGACTGTCCCTCAGGCTCACGTGTTTGAATATTTGTTTCTCCTGGGAGGGCGTTATCTGGGAATGCTGTGGAACCTTTAGGAAGTGGATCCTGGCTAGAGAAAATGAGTCACCAGAGGCGAGCTTTTGAGGTTTATAACTCAGCACCACTTCCTGTTCAGGCTCTGCTCTCTTGTTGTGAGCAGCTGGCTTCCTGCTCTATTACCCACGCCTTCCCTGCCTTCTGCTGTGACTTCCCCACAACAAAGGCCTGTGAGCCTCAGACTGTGAGCCAGGACAATCCTTCTCACCTCAGGGATTTGTCATGGTAGGAAGAAATGTCATGCGCTTGTGCTCACACAGGGTGGCTGAGCAAGGGAGCTTAGCAATGAGTTTTCCAGACTCCAGTCAAACTTATATTAGCACATGTATGGGCAGCCTTCTGGTGCCCACGAATCTGAACCCTGGGTAAATATGTCTTCCCTATGACAGAGTGCTCCTGATCGAGAAGTCCAGAGCCTTTACTCACTTTGGCCTCCGTTACCATTCTGAACACAATATCCTACTGGGCAGCAAGGCCTCTATTCTCCCGTAGAGCTCTTTATGCTGGTCAGAATCCAGGTGGGGCAATTCAACAACTTCTCCATCACTTACTGACAGAAATTTGGTTCACATGGGATCCTGCCTGGTAAAAAGCCATGTTTTCTGGGGGGGGGGGGGGGGGTTTGGCACCTGCTCAAGATAGCAAACAATTAGTGACAAGGGACAGGAGACAAGGGCTTTTGGGAGATGTATACACCAGTGGAAAGTCTGGCCAGGGAGAGGTTCCACAGTGCAAGTCACCTTCTAATGCCAAAGAGCAGTTTCCATCCACAAAACTGTGAGGGTGGGGCCTCCACTTCCTGTCTTGTCCTTTCTAGGAGGGTCAAGGGCACTGGAGACAAGATGCGACCACTTGGTGTGCTCTGCGAGTGTTTGATGAGCACCACTTGTGGGCATGAGCTCTGTCACTGCAGAATGAGGGAAAGCTTAGAACTCGAGTGTCAAAGCCATGAGCAGCTGAGAGCTCACTTCAGGGGAGCTGATAATCTCCGTGGGTGCTGCAAGACCAGGAAGACCAAATACTGGGAAGACTGGGGGCTGGGAGGCTACCTTTGGCTAGCCTGGGATCCAGGCTGGACTAGATCAGGGGCCCAGCTCTTCTGCAGCCCACTTGCTGGGTTTCCTTTGAACTCGTGTTCCTACCATACCAGGTCACTTCTCAAGTGGGCTCACCCAATCAGCTCTCTTTATCATGAAAGCAATAAAACCCAGTACTTGGATAAGTTGCTATTCCAACTCCATTGTGCAATGTTTTGGCTCCATACCTGTCTCTCCCTTATGCTTGTCTTTAGAGGAGCTGAGGATGCTGTAAAGTACCTCCAGTCCATGCAGGGGATGACATAGAACTGGGGTGGGTCCCAGGGATTGTTTCTGGGCCAATGAAAGTGTGCTATTTCCTTAATTCATGCTTCCGGACCCAGTGGAGTGGCCCAATACTATGGCGCCAGCTGTCCTGTGGAACTCAGTGGGGCCTGAAGCAATGTGTGTCCTGGGAATAGAGAGTTGAAGAAATAGGCCTTTTCTCCACCCCCAGGCGTCAGGAACCACACACAGATGACTGTCCGCTGACTCAAAGCTCATGCTCCCCAGTGGAAAGCCATCTCAAGTAGAAATCAGCACTGTGTGTGAGCCAGGAGAATCCTCAGCTACCCCGTCTCACAGCTGATGGACGTTTTAGTCCCTGGTCTTTGGTTGTGGCTTCTTCACTCATGGGCAGTGCACACATGGAACTGATTTTCCATTGGTCTAAAGCAGAGCTGACCTCAGGTTTCATATTTGGGGGAAGTCGCACACTCTGAAGGGAAGAAGAGATGGAAATAAAACACCATTTGTCACACAAGAGGCAAAGACATGGAGGGACGCGCTCGGGCTTTTACAAAAGCAGCTGTGTGGGACTCCGTGGGTAAAGAATTATGAGCAGAGCAGGCCAAGAGCCTGCCTGCATCTCAGAGATAGTGCCAGTGAGCGCTGCGCCCTTGGCAGCTCTTCTACAACCCTGTCACCTCTGTTGTCAGGCTGCCTTCCAAGTGTATTATACCAGCTCAGGGCAGGAGGGAAAAGGCAAGGGTGGACCTCTCAGCCACCCTCCCAGGCAGCAGTCACTGCTATTGTTTGGATGTAGACTGTCCCATCCAGCCTAAGCATGAAGGGATTCTCTAAGAGAGAGCTGTAGAATCTCAATGCTTCCTCTCTCTCTCTCTCTCTCTCTCTCTCTCTCTCTCTCTCTCTCTCTCTCTCTCTCCTTTCCCTGCCTGGTTTTGAAGTGAGTGATTTTGTTCTACTGTATACTCTGGATATAATGTGTCACCTCAGGCCTCAAGCAATGGAAAGAGTGGAATGTGACCCGAAGCTTCCAAATCTGTGAGTGCACCTGGATTTTCTTTGCCAAGAAGCTGCGTTTGGGTCTTTGTGAGCGATGATAGGCCAGCTGACATGCTTGTGACTGATGACAAGCCAGCTGACATGCTTGTCTGTTAGGAGGAAGGCCCATAAAGTGATTCCCTGGGGCCAGAGGCATCCTAGCCTCAAATATTGCTGAGAAACATTGAGATGCTTGAAGCCCACAGCGGACCTCCCAGAAAGGTGAGCTCTTTGCTGGAGCCGTAGATGAGGCATGAAGTCCGTGTTCAAATGATGGAACTTTGTGGCTTAGGACTGGCCATAGAAGTCACCGCTGGCCAGATGTTACAAGTATGCTGCACACATTCTTACTTAGCACCAGAGCTATTGGAGGGCTCAGGCTGTCATAGACTCCCCAAGGACACACAGAACCTCAGCATCCTGATTTACACTATGGTTGCTGAGTTCACACTATACAAGGCACCAAGTCCTTCAGATCTGCACTGGCTGATTGCAGGCCCCCAAGGCCACCGAGCCTGTGAGAACCTGGAAACCCTTATATCCTACTGTCTGTTGTAGGTCCTGAGTCCAGGATAACCCTAGGCCAACTCATGGGGTACTCAGGGCTATGTGTCTGTGATGAAGCTTTGCCCCCAGCCTTCACAGTAATCACCCCAATAATTCCAGTTACCAAGACTGCAGAAGTCACTAGGTACCATGAGCTACAAAGTCCAAGAAGTCATGGAGTCTGTAGGAAAGAAAAAGCCTAATGATGTCACGGGAATATGTGCTATATTGAAATACTGATTCAGCCATGGGCACGGTTTTCTTCACACAGGAAAGTTTGTGAAGCACCATTCAAACATGAACCCTACAGGTCCTTGTACCATCCGCCTCTTTCCCACTTTCATCTCATCTGGGAAGGACCAACTGCAGGAGGTGGATGAGAAGGGAAGGAGAAGGGGCGGCTCAAGGTCCAGCTTACCCGAGCTGCCGTGTTGCCTGTCCTTCCAACCCCACCCCACCCACATCGTGCCACTGTGGATGCTGTGAGCAGCGCAGCGTCACGGAGGAGCTCTGCCTTGCCTTGGGATCCAGTGAAACATCGCCTGATGATATAGGCTCCGTGAATTCTCTCCAGGACAGAACTAGAGATGAGAGTGACAAGAGGAGGTCCCCTGAGGAGTCATCACTGGGTCCTATCATCCGTGAGCACTGGCCGCAGCCAGGCGGCCCCACAGCCTCCCACACTAGACGAAGGGGCTGAAAGGAGATGGGGGGTGCAGATTGTTCACCTGCTTCACACTCTATGTTGTTGCCTCTCTATCTCAGAGGAAAACAGCACATTTCCCAGGTGAGAGATAATGAGGAAAGGAAAATGTGGTCTCATGGGAAACACAGCATTGGCATGACTGCTGACATTCACTTGCTGACGGGATGCACCCGTGTATAGGGCATGAACCCTAAGGTGTCTGTAACCCGAGAGGGAGATTTTTCCCCTACATCCCCCTAATGTGAACTCTGGGGAAGTTAAGCCAGGGCAGAGAGCAGAGAGCATGACCAGGGGCTGAGGAATGAGGGAAGAGGGAGGAGGAGGAGGGAGGAGGGGTGAGGGCTTGGGGGAAGAGAGCACAAGCTCAGTGTGAGGAATCAGGCCGAGAGCTGTGGTCCAGCAGGGCTAGCTCAGTCTAAAGTCCTGTCCGTGTCAGAGTCACTAAAAGAGTCCTTTTCTTGTGTCTTTTTTCAAGGGGTGAAAACAAGCCCAGCTCTGTGATCATCAAACCACAGGGCTGGGGTCGGCCTGGTATGGACTGAGAGCTACAGGAAGGAGCCAGGCTAGAACTCCAGGAGCCTGTCTGCCTGAATGCCTGTTGCCATTCAGACAACCCTGGGAGCCAGGCACAAGCTCCCCCTACCCCTCCTCTAGCTGCGGGGTCTGAGCTAACAGCTCCTCCTCCCTTTAGTTCAACATGAGGCCAGTGTCCTCCTCTGGAGAAGGACGTGGTCCACATGGCTTCCACCTTATGAAGCTCCATCCCTCCAACCTCTGCAGAATGTGTGGGATGGGATGCCCACAGTGAGAGAACTGAGTGTCCCACTGGACTCAGGGTCTTCACCAGCTTGCCCCCTCATCCTCACCAACATTACCACTGACCAGTGCAGAGACTGTGTAAGTCTAGCAGGATGGTGACTGTCAAAGGAGGAAAGAAGGAGGGGGGGTGACGGGCAATGGGACCGGGAAAGACAAAAGGAAGAAGACAGGAGGGGAAAGGGCATGAGGAAAAAGGAGAGAGTCTGTTCAGAGGAAACTCCAGTCATGTGCCTGAGAGGAAAGAATGAGCTTTTGGGGTGGGGACTAGTGCCATGGACAAGCAGGAGACAACTTTCTCTGAAGAGGAGAATTGGGGACAGGGGTGGGGGTGGGGGAATGGGTCCCTGTGAGCATTACTGCAAGTGTTATGGGCACCCTCTACAGGTACCCATGAGAAGAAGAAGGGTTTCTTCTTGGTGGGTTCCAGCTTGAGCCAGGGTGCATCAGTAGGATGTTTCCTTGCAAACCTGCTCCTGTCCTGAGGTGCTGAGGCAGGGTGAGGCTGTCAAGAACAGAAGCCCCACACTTCACTGGTGCCTCCTTCTCCCCTTGCTTGACCTAGCCTTGGGATGATCTGGTAATATTCGTGTCTGTTTTCACAGGCCTCCTTCCTTCAAGCACCAAAGGTGCTGGTCCCCTGTGCCAAGATTCCAGAAACTGGTGGAATTTTTCCTACCCCATGGAGGGGTATCTTAACTTTCATTTTTGACTACACTTTTGAGATTTTTCTGCTACACTGAGGCAAGGTAAGTAGGCATTCTCAGGCCCGGGACTCAGCACTGGTTTTTACAAGGCCAGTAGCCCTGGGACTACTTTGTGCCCTCCTTAGGGACCAGGTTTAGACAGATGTCTTGATCACCATGTGGCTGTAGATGTCAGCTGCCTGGACTCCTGCAGGGTAAGGGTGTCCACAGTGTTCTCCTGGGCACCCCAAGGTAGGGATGAGCTACCCAAGTCAGCAGGGGAGTTAATCTGTGCTGGTCAAGCCACTGAAAATAATGTTAATTCCATGATGGTTTTGCTCCCGGTAGAGGATGTGTTTCTGAAGTCTCTCATCTTGACAGCATCTGCCCAAGTGTAGAGAAAGGGATACCAGGTAGCTGAGTGCACCCTCCCTCCATAGCACCTGGCGTTGGTGGGTCTTTGAAACCTCCTATGGCTGTGTGTTTCCCTTGGTTCTAATCTGTGAGAAGATCCCTTGTTCAATGGATGGCACCCAGCCCACAGCCACAAGGCTCAGGATGGAGCCACCTTCTTTAGGTGTGGGCCACGTGTAGTTCTCAAGTGTAAAGGCGGATGGCTGACTTCATTTATTTCTCCTGCTCTCTGCAAGGACCATCCACCCTCCCCAGGTGCAGAGGACAGAGGTGCCCAGGGGGCATAAACTTTACACACATTCTCCACCCAGACCTTTGGCTCACTCCCTGAGAGCAGAGAATTAGGTGAGGAATGACCTCCCATGCCCTGTACACACACTTCCTCACCTTGCCAGTTGGCACCAATGCGGTCAGCAGGAGCTACTGGGTATCGGGCTGCCCACAGGCTACAGGTGTGGTCGCTCTGCTAGGCAGCAGGTCTTCACTGTGAATTTCACTCTCCAGACCATTGTGGAGCACTCAGTCATACCGAAGGGAGTGGCCAAATCATCTTCCCACCTCAGGATGGAGGAGACACCATGGGCTTCATGGGATCCCTTGTCCTTGGGAAAAGAACACGTTTGGTCAGCCCCTGTATCTCTGAGTCAGGCATGTGGCCCCAGCCACGCAGTCCTTTGTGACTCCAGGCTGGGTTTAGAGTTCACATGTCAACTCCAGAGTTCCACCATGGTCTCCTTATTTTTTTTTTAATTTTTTTTTTGTTGTTGTTCTCAGTTCTGCTGGCTCTGTTTGATATGTTTGGCATTGAAACTCTCTTCACTCATGCTGGACAAGTGTAAGGGAGATTGAGAGTGAAAGGCAGAGGAAGGTGGTGGGGAGCCATTTCTGACCATCTGCTTCCAGAGCCTGCTGCTAGGAAAACTGCAAGGCCAGCCAGGCCAAGCCCAACCCTGGAGTGAGAGGCCCTGCTTGGTGTCTCTACCCAGCTGAGGTCACAAAGGAAGGAGACAGGCTGTGCACGTCCCTCTCTTTAGTCTCTGACCACCAGTGAAAACAAACATGCTGTTCTCTGCAGAGGCTGCAGCCTCGGTCCTGGGGAACATGGGGTCTTTGTGTCAAGCTATCCATTTGCCTGGGATGCACTTTTTTTTTTTTTTTTTTTTTAACAGCTGCTTGGCCAAACCTTGCTACCTGTAGCTAGGTCTGCCTTGAACTACAGCCTGCATTGCTGCTCAGTGCTGGTTGCATAGGGCCATCAAAGTTCACTCACTTTGGAGACTGGACAATGGGTTTTCTGGGGACTCCGGAACATGACCCAGCCATGCAGGGGCCTACAAGGACAGGATGTGCTGTGAAAGGGAACCAAACAATTTTAACCCCAGATTACTATGGCCTCTCCCCTCCTCAATAAGATCTGGGAGAAAGAGGATCCCCCTTGGGCAGCATCACCTGGGGCCTTGCTGTTGAAACCTCTCCCCTTTGGTTCACAGAGCAGAAAGGTTACCAATGTCTCTTTTTTCATACAGCTTCTCCAGAAAACCTTGAAAGGGTTTAAGAATGTGTCCCCAGCTGGTCTCTGCAAAGTCTATGTAGAGCTGTGCCTGCCCCTGGACAAATCACCCAGGGGAAGGGCAGCGTTTCTCTACCTCGTCCCAGGTTACTGCTGATGTGAAGATGAGGGACTTGAGGACATCCCCATGGACCATCTCTCCTTGGCCTTAAAGGGCTGGTCTGCCCTGAAAGAGCCACAGCTCAGTTAGGCTGCTCTTGAGATCACAAGTTCTAACCAAACATAGAGAATGCCCTAGCAGTCACATGCTTTGTAGTGGCTACCCGGATGGCTTAGAAGACATTGTAATTGAAATCCAAGCGTTCTCACGTCTGTGAATGCAAAGACAGATCACGCAGATGATGATACATAAAGATTCAGTACCCTCAGCAGGTAAGGAATCAATTAAGCCACTGTCCCCCTCTGAGGAAAGCAGATTTTACTCAGGGAGCTTAAATATACTCTGGATAAGTAGCCATTTGTAAGCATGCTTGGCAAAGGAGGGCAGTACCTTCAGGCTGCGCGGTTTACGGTAATGGAGCACACGTTTAGATTTAAGTGATGTTGAGAAAGAGTCTCCCATGAAGGTGCCCACCTTGATTCGTAGCCAACAGTACCACTCACTGTTGATACTTGGTGTCATGCAGCCGCCTGTGGGCACAAGACTCACAGGGAGTCAAAAACACTGGTGAGCTTTGTCCTCATGATTCACTGAAGCCAGGAGCAAAATGCTGCTAAGACCTGTCAGAATATGGCGAAAGAATTCTGTATAGAATTTCCGTTTGTGTCAGTCCCTTCTGCCTTCAGACTCTGTGTTCTGGCAGAGATAAAGACAGTTCTGAAACCTCCTTTTGTGATGGCTGCTGTTACGCTGAATAAACCTCATCCCCCCCCCCCCCAAGAAGAGGGCCTGCCGTCGGGGATGGCATCCGGCTCGCAGCTTCAAGGCTCCCAATAGAGCCTTCGTCTTCAGAGATGTATCAACGACGCTGCCAATACTTGACAGTGCACGGCTGTTTCCATGTACTGCTTCGCCTTTGTCTGCAAGGATCTGTCGCCCCACTTGCAGAGCACAGAGGTGTCCAGGTAGCACTAACTGTCCCTACCCCTTCTCCAGGCTCCTTTCTGCTGTTGCAGGACACCCGGCCCTGTTCTGGTTGGCATACGTCCTGTAGGCTTCAAGCTTCTTCCCACCCTAGGATGCCACAAACCAAGTGGAAAAAAGTAGTGTCAACACCTCATCCCTTTTAAGCCTTTTAAGAACCAGACCCCCTCCATTTGCTGAATAAAACTTGCCCAGGGTTAAAACACCCTTTGCCCTAAGGGATAAAGACAACATAAACAAAGTGGAAACATGGAGTGCTCAGGTCCTCTGTGGGTCTCCTCCAGGCCTTCTGTGGGCCACAGGGATCCACTCTAAATGGCTGCTGCATGCACACAGCTCTTAGTGACCCTTCCCACAGTGTCCTCCGTTGTCTTCCCATAGCCTAATGAGGAATGGCTACAGCATCAGCCATAGAGCACATAAATCTTTCTTGTACCTTTGGAAGTGCAAATGAGAGGTCCCAGTTCATTAGGTAGACCTGTGTGGATAGGTGTGCTGTGCAGGTCACCTCGGGTTTAGACAGGCTAGAGACTGGATCACGGACAGAAACCTCCAAAACCTGGGGACACAATTACTCTTCCATGGTCAAGAACGGAATACCTCTGAATTGTACATTTATGGAAGGCTGACTGACATACTCATCTCCTTGGAGGAAGGCATTGTGTGGCATAGTCCTCCGAATAGCCAGGGGAAGAGACACTGTATAGTAGAAATGCAGAGAAGATGTTTGGACTGCCAAGCTGCCTGTAGCTCCGCAGAGAAGCCCAGGTTTTCAGCTTTCATGGACTGTCACTCAGGTTTGGGTGGGCCTTCCGGTGGCAAAAATGCCTTTTTTTTTTTTTTTTTTCTAAAAGTCATTACTGTACCTTATATGTAACCTCATGTCAATATTGCTGACAGTGACCCCAATAAAACTTCATTGCCTCACCAAACGTGTGTATAATCATGTATTCACTACTTTGGTCTTCCACGGACTTCCTTTCTGGGGTGAACAAATGTGTTTGTGTTGTGTCTCCCTGGGGAAAGGTCTGTCACATGACACTTTGCACCTTAACAAGGACTTGACAGAATCAGAGGAGTCAGAGAGAAGCTAATAATGCCGCTCCCTAGGCCAAGCATATTCAAACCACAGTAACGTCTCTATACAAAACATCTGACCGAGCAGCTGGTACAAGCGATGAGGTCTTTCTATGCTTTGCAAGACTTTGCCTTTTTTCTTTTTGGTATTCCTTTAGCTGCTGGGCCCCAAGGCCACCCAAGGTCACCTTTACAGTATCCACTGTTTGTCATGAAATGATGGCCCTAGACCTTGCTCTGTTATCCTGCGTCTCTCTGCCGAAAGCATTCATTATGAAGATGACGTAATGCTGTCCTCTGAGTGCTTTACAGATAGAGCACAGCGGCTAGAGGACATATAGTGCCCCTGGGGGGAAAGAGATGGGAGATGAATCCACCACACAATGCAAGGCTAGGTGCAGCTGCAAAACTCCCGGGAGAGTGACAGTACTGCAAGACACACTTGATGGCTGACAGTCATTGAAAAGAACCCGACAGCAGTCAGTGTCTGTAAACGCGAAGGAGCTGCAGGTGTTCTCGGGGCTCTGGGGTTTGGCGAGGATGTTCACAGCCTGCCTAGCTTAGTTGCTCATCTTCTGTTTAGCTTGATAAAGTCCAAATGGAGTTGGGAGCGCAAAGGCTCAAGAGGCTGTTGAGCTAAGACCCTTGTGAGGCAGGCTACACAGCTGTATACCCATCATGACCACTATCCTTGGATCTTAGAAATCACCAGAAGCCCAGAAGGGCTAGAGCGGAAACAACCTGAGCAAACTGTTCCGACAGGTATGGGAAGGGGCAGAAGCTTGGCGTAGAGTACCAGAGCAGCAGTCCGTAAAGCACTACAGCTGGAAGAGCTCACCACTGGCCCCCATCCCAGGCACACTAAACAAGCTTATGCAGTTATAGGTTAGACTGAAAGCCCTCTAGCCAAGCCTCTCGGGGGTGGCACAGAATCAAACCTGAAAAAGGTGGTGCACATATTTACAGCAACATGGTATAGGGTGTGTGAGCCCTGCCACCATTGACATGTAGGCTGTACTGGGGACTGAGTCCTTTGAAGCCACTGAGCCCCTTCCAATAACTGAACCAACAGCTAAGCCAGATAAAAGATTAGAAGGGACACTGTCTACCCCTGTAGATGCCTGGAACCCAGATCGTGAGGATAAGAGCAGCAAACAGGTCACTGTTGCTGTCAGCTTCAAATTGTCACAAAACCAACAATACCCCCCACCCCCAAGGATAGTATAGAATACTCATAACCGCTGGTGAAGCTGTGGAGAACAAGGTACTTACTGTGGCTTAGGGTCCCAGTTCTTAGCCATATACGAACATCTATGGCACCTGCTTCCAGACTCAGGGAGCTTTGTGAAAGAGGGGCTTGGGAAGAACCTAAGTGCAGAGGAGGATGGACTGCTGGGTGGCACTTTCCTCCTGCATACAGCATCCTCTCAAAACTGAAACATGCCGATGGCGTGGGCAGGGAAGGCCTCAGGAGGTAAGCAAATGGTCATGCGACCACAAAAATAGAAACTTGGACTCTTCTAGAAGGCCTAGGAACAGAAGTGCAAGAAGGAATAAGCCATTGATGAGAGATGGGACTCTGACCATCATAGTCTGATGAAAAAATAGAATTCCAACTGTGGAGCTCCCCGCAAGTCATGCAGAGAGCTCCGGGCTGCTTCTGTCCTGGGCTGTCACCCATTCTGAGGTAGACTTTCCCCGCAATGAAGCTCATGCTTTTTGTTTATTTTCGTTTTGTTTTTTTGAGTTGTTCCCTGCTCCCTGTAAGAAATCCCTTGCCCATACTTCTGTTAGTAACTCCAATAAAACATCATTGACTCACCAAGTTAAACATAGGGGCACTCATTATTTTGGTCTGACATAGGTGAAGTGGGGTGAGTGTGTGTGTGTGTGTGTGTGTGTGTATGTGCATATGTGTGTACTGGTTAGTTTTAACTATCAAGTGGACACAACTTAGAATCATCTTGAAAGAGTCTTAATGAAGGAAGACCTAGTCTATTATGGGCGGCACCATTCCCTAGGCATGGGGTCTTGAACAGTATAAGAGAGGAGGAAACTAGCTGAAAACAAGCAAGCAAGCAAGCAAGCAAAGATCCATGCTTTTATTTTCTCTCTGCTCTTGACTATTGGTTTGAGTTCCTGTCCTGATTTCCTCACAATGGTAGACCATAATCTGGAATTGTAAGCCATATAAACCCTTTCTTCCCTGAATTTTTTTTTAAGTCAGGGTATCTGTGGCTTATGTGTATACATGTGTGTATGTGTAAGCATAGGATATGAGGAGTCCAGGAGTCTTTGTTGGATGGCTTCTCAGTCTACCTCATTTTTCTCTGACTCAGGGTATATCTCATGGTATCTGGGGTGCACTGATTTAGTAAGAGTAGCTAGCCTGGAAGCCTGAGACATTCTCCCATTTCTGTTTCACCAGCAGTGAGAATTACAGGCACTCAATGCTCTGCCTGGATTTTCCTTGGGTACCAGGAGTCTGAATTCAGATCCCCATGTTTATAAAACAAGGACTTTACTGACTGATCCATCTCACCAGAACTAAGGTTTATCATTCTTGAAAATGGGTGGGACTGGTGTGGTCGGTATCCTGCAGTGTGATCCTTGTCCTTGCCTCGGAATGCGCAGTATCCCTGCTGAGAGCTCAGTTATCTGCCATGCGGCCAGTGTCCACGCTATGACATCAGTGTCTCTGCCCATGCCTTCTCACTGCTCCGTGTGTATAGATGAAGGAGCAAGGGCCCAGGTCCATGGGGTGGCCCTGTGAGGAGCCTCTTCACACCATGCTGTACTGTCTGTCAGCTCTGCTGCACAGTCACCACCTGTGGGTGGGTTTCTTCCTTTCCAGTGTTTAGGGAAGGTCCACTCCCTCATCCTAAACTGCCTGTATCTCATGGAGTTGTTGTGTCTTTGGTCCTGAGATGGAGCCTGGAGAACTTGCAGAAGCCACAGTGATCAAGGAAGTAAATTAGCCCCAAGGCAGGTCTTGAAAGAACTGCCACACTGGCCATGACACCTGGAGAAACCGCAGGTCAGAGACAAATAGCCATAGCCAGCCTGCTCCTTGTCCACAGAAACCCCGAGATACGAAATGCTTGCTGTTTTCTATGGCTTAAGCTCCAGAAGTCTGTTGACTATGAGTCCAACCTGTCATTGTTTTCCAGGCCTGTATACCAAAACTGTCCCAGCCGGGGGCCTATTTAAAAATAGTAGGCAATTCTAATTGATAAGCCTGAAATGAGCAGAAAGATCTTTCACTGTTAATCATGACCATAGGTTTCTGATTGTGGATCCCAAGCCCAAACGTCGAGAGGCTCTCACAGTTTCAACTCTAGCTATTGGGCTTGATTAGCGTCCATTTTTCTCAGAAGATCAAACACTGGGAACATGCTAATGATAACCAATAAGTATTATTTGTAGAGTGACAACCAAGGACTAGAGTGCCAGGCCTCTTGCTGGAGGTTTGTTATCTAAGGAAGGCTGGAACACAGTCCAGCCCTGTATCTGTGTTTGCACAGAGGCCTTAGGACAATCCTCAACAAGATTTTCACTGTCTCTCCACTTTAAAGGAGAGCAATCCTTCTCAGCCAGTCCTCCTCAGCCAGAGCCTTTCCTGTGCTGCTTTAGCTTTCTGGCTTCAGTCCTCTCTGTGTGCACAGCCTGCTTTCTCCAGAGCAGAACGTCCTCCTGTACTGTTTCCTCTGCTTCCGAGTCATGACACGTTGCCCAGAACCAAGGCCTGCATCAGGAGCTGACAGAGTGAGGGAAACAGCCAGGGGTCCAGAGGCAGGAACGAAGTTAGGGCTTTGGCAAGGCCAAGGGCATAAAGCCTGAGCTAAGTATAAATGTAGGTCACAGAGGGGTGCTCTACATTGCATGGTGTCACAAGAGCTCCTCCAAGCTCTCTACTTGCTGGATTTATGCAGAGCAGGAGGTGCACTGGTGGGTCCCAGACAATGTGAGTGCAGCCAGCCCCTTTCAGCCTTGGAATCAGAAAGCTTTGTATGGAGATCTCGTCTTCCTCCTCATCCCTTTGAGACCACTGCTAACTGTGGTTTGAAACCCACAAGAATGTCCTCAGAGGAATGCTCAGGGCAGTTTTTGACTCCTTGCAGAACCTCAGGAATGGGAGGTGTAGCTCATGGATGAAAACCTTGCCAGGCCTGAGCAAGACTTTAGTTCAGTCCCCAGAACAACAACTACAGAGTAAGCCCAAACCAAAGCAAGTCCCTCGGTGAGCATTGGTCTTCTGCCTGCCTCATCCACCCTGTGAAGCCTGGTGAAGGACTTGTCCAGCTATGCCACTCACAGTAAGTAATCTTCCAGGTCGGGAGCAGCTCTCTGAATCAGCAGCACTGGAAACCTGTCCAACTCTGCAGGGCTAGTGAAGTCATAAATATTGGAGGAGAACCCACAACCACCCTTTCCTCAACCAGCACAAGGTAAGGGTAGGTCTGTATGATCTTAGGAGGTAGAGCACGGGGTGCGGGTTGTAACGTCTACAGTGCAATGTCGGGGCTGAAGAGACCCAGGGTCACTGAAAGCACCAAGAACTGAGTTCTAGCCTCAGAACCCACGACACAAAGCCTGGTGTGGTGCTGCACAATTATAATCCAGTGCTGTGGTGGAGACAGGCCAGCCATCATAGCCTACTTGGCAAGTTCCAAGCCAGGGAAAGACCTCGTCTCAAAAATAAAACAGGGCAGAAGGTACCTAAGAAATGATATCTGAGGTGTCTACGGCCTCCACGTGAATGTGCAGTACATGCACACACACAGGCACACTTACGTACACACGTGCAAGTGCACAAGTAACAGAAAGCTTCTGTGTACCAGAATATATCATCAAGAGAGTGAAGAGCATCCCGGAGAATGATTAAAAAAAAAAAAAAAAAACTTGGAAGCTGCTGTCGTATGCCCACTAAAGGCAATTATCGAGTGTGCTAAAACACCACCACCCTGTAACAACGAGACAGAGAGGACACTCAAAAATGATCACAGACTAGAATAGACACTTTCCAAAGAATATGAAGTAGCCAGTGTTGAAAACATGACCAACACTATGTTAGACATTACAAAAATGCACACCAAAGTCGTGATTGGAAACTACTCCAGCCCACTCATACCACTGGGACTAAGGTAAAATAAAAGGAGATGGCCGGGCAGTGGTGGCGCACACCTTTAATCCCAGCACTTGGGAGGCAGAGGCAGGCGGATTTCTGAGTTCGAGGCCAGCCTGGTCTACAGAGTGAGTTCCAGGACAGCCAGGGCTACACAGAGAAACCCTGTCTCGAAAAACAAAAAAAACAAAAAAAAAATAAAATAAAATAAAAGGAGATGGTGAAGGTTAGGAATGTAGAATGGTCCGTGGAATTCACCTAGAAAGTTAAGTCAGAATTTACTGTAAGATTCAGAAATTCCTTTTAAAAATATTTATTTTACTTTTATTTATGTATATACGTGTTCAGGTACTCTCCAAAGCCAGAAGAAAGAATTGGCTGGTCTTCTGGAGTTGGGGTTAGGTCACTGTGAGCCGCTTCAGAGATATGGCTGTTGGGAATAGAACTCAGGTTCTGAGCAAGAGCAGCAAGTGTTCCTAAACACTGAGTGAGCCTTCTCCCCAGCCTCTCAGCAATTCTTCCAGAAATGTTCCCCAAAGAACTTGAAAGTAGGGTTGGACAGGTTCTGGATAACAGGATTTACTGCAGCACCATTCACAGCAGCCCACATGGGACAGAGCTTCCATCTTGGACAATGAAAACATTTTGTAATCAGACAGTATAGATAGTCACTCAACTGAATATATAACCAATGCTACCAAACTGCACACTTAGAAATGGCTAAGAGTCTGTCTTAGTCCTGTTCTATTGCTGTGGTGAAACAACCATGCCCAGTCTTCAGTAACACACCTCCTCCAACAAGGCCATACATCCTAATCCTTCCCAAACAGTTCCACTAACTGGGAACAAGCATTCAAGCACGTGAGTATATGGGGCTAATACCTCCTACTGCAGCACAGTTCTCTCTCTTGGGCTTTTTCCACACTCTGTCATCATGCCTTTTATTCCCTTCAGAAGTTTTCTCAAACTTCTCAATTCCTTGAGAATTGTGCTCGTCTCTTCCTCAGACTGTATGTTTTATATTTCTCTTTGCCCTGCTTGTTCCTATTTATTATACATGTGCATAAGAGTGAGCACTAGTAACCATGTGACCAGTCAATACCAGGCTGACTTGAAATCTCCTCTGCCAATGACATTAATCTAAAACTCTTCACTTTAGCCTCATGTAGATTATTTGGACAAGGGCAGGAAGCAGACACATTCTTTGCCAAAATATTACAAAAATGCTCTCTTAGCCAGTTGCTAATATTTATTCCTTCTGAAACCTTTTGAGCTGGGCTTTCATAGGTCACATTGCTCTTAGCACTATTGTCTTACAAGCTCCTACTTGGATGATTCATTAAGTCCAGATTAAAGTGTTCAATCATTTTTCTAGCCCAAAGTCCAACAGCATAGTCAGACCCAGATCACAGCAATATTCAACACCTGGTTCCAACTTCTGTCTTAATTTCTGTTCTTTTGCTAGAATGAAACACTATGACAGCTTGTACTGACTAGTTTTGTGTGTCGACTTGACACAAGCTGGAGTTATCACAGAGAAAGGAGTTTCAGTTGAGAAAATGCCTCCATGAGATCCAGCGGTAAGGCATTTTTCTCAATTAGTGATCAAGGGGGCAGGCCCCTTGTGAGTGGTACCATCTGTGGGCTGGTAGTCTTGGGGTCTATAAGAAAGCAGGCTGAGCAAGCCAGGAGAAGCAACCCAATAAATAACACCCCTCCGTGGCCTCTGCATCAGCTCCTGATTCCTGACCTGCTCGAGCTCCAGTCCTGACTTCCTTTGGTGATGAACAGCAATGTGGAAGTGTAAGCTCAATAAAACCTTTTTCTCCCCAACTTGCATCTTGGTCATGATGTTTGTGCAGGAATAGAAACCCTGACTAAGATGCAGCTTAAACACTAAGCTGTTTGAAACACCAAGGCAGCTTAAAAAGGAAGCATTTTATTGAGGACTTGTTTGCGTTTCAGAGGGGTAGTCCGAGAGCATCATGCAGGGAACATCTAACACACAGGCAGGCATGATGTCGAAGAGGTAGCTGAGAGCTGACGTCTGATCTGAGTGGAGAGAGAGAGAGAGAGAGAGAGAGAGAGAGAGAGAGAGAGAGAGAGAGAGAGAGACCTGGCTTGGCGTAGGCTTTTGAAACCTCAAAGCCTGGTCCCAGTTACTTACCTTGTCATGGTTTAAATAAGAATGGCCCTGATCAACTAATATATTTGAAAGCTTAGTCACCAGGAAGGGGTACTCTATTTGAAAGGATCAAAAGGAATAGGAAGTGTGTCACTGGGGGTGAGTTTTGCGGTTTCAAAAGCCCTTGCCAAGCCCAGAGTCTCTTTCTCTGCCTATGGATCAGAATATAGCTCTCAACTACTGCTCCAGTGACTACCTGAATGCTGTCATGCTTCTGGGCTTCTGGCTATGACGACAGTGGACTAAACCTCTGGAACTGTAAGCAAGCCCCCAGTTGAATGACTTCTCTTATAGTTGCCCTGATCATAATGTCTCTTTACAGCAATAGAATATGTGACTAAGACACACCTCCTCCAACAAGGCCACACCTCCTAATCCTTCCCAAACAGTTCTGCTAACTGGAAGTCATGCATTCAAACAAACGAGCCTATGGGAGCCATCTTATTCAAACCACCACAGAGGGCAAATGTTGTATCTTCTCTGTCCCCCACCCCCTCTGCTGGTTAGCATAACTGTTATATCCCCATCATTTTCCATGGTCCATCATCTCCAACCCTCAATCTTGAGTGATCATGGCTCCGCCTCTTTTTCCACACATTTGCTGTTCCAGAACCATCTCATGGTGGAGTTGGATAGCTTGTGGATTTTGGTTATGGTCCTCTTTCCTTTATCCCATTTTTCAATTATCTGCATTACAGTAAGTAATGGTGCTTCATTTCTTTTAATGGCCACATGACAATTTTTCATGCAGACATATCACTGTATACATATGCATTGTTTGGCTCATAGACATTTGGGCTGCTGCTTCTTTTTGCTTATCATGATTAAAGCTACAGGGAACTTATATGTGCAAGTTTTCCTGTGGAAGTTAATTCTATTTCTCAAGGGACCTACAGGATGTGTCCTAGTCTCTTAACATGATGACTCTGCTCAACTCAGTGTTTTCTAAGATGGAGTACTCCTCACATCTTGCCAGTATTCCAGGCCCTGCCTCAGACAGTGCTTCCCATGAGGACCACTTTGGAGAACAGATGGAACTTCCTCGGAACCTCAAGCAGAGTCAGTCTACGACTCAGCAACCCTACCGGAAGTGCTTCATGTGGGAACCAAACAGCTGTTCACACAAAGGCCTGTGAGGGAAGATCAATAAAGCATTATTCATCATGGCCAATAGGAAAGACTCTGGTGTATTGCAGGGCCAGAGATGCAGGTTCCTCTTCCAGGAACATCTTGAATAGGTAAATTCAGAGAGGGAAAGTGGGCTGGCATTTGCTTGACCTTGGGGGTGGGCAGATGGAACCATTCAGGGGCAAATTTCCTTGTGGGGTAGGACAGGAGGGTGGTGGAAAGGTTCTAAAATTAGAGTAAAGCCAGAGTCACACGGCTCTGTAAACACACTAAAAACCACTGGACCGTGCTCTTTAAAAGGATGAGTTTCATGCTGTGTCAACTATAAACCTATTTAGAGAGGGAGGGAGGGGAAATTAAGTCCTCTGTCCCTGTTCCATTACAATGCTTTTCCCTACACACGGCTGAGATTTAGCATTAGCTTTTGACTCTTCCTCTCATACAACTGACCCTCTGTCCCTTTTCCTCTGGTTCTCAACTTCTCCTTTTCTGATTGTCTTTCAAAGGAGACCAAGTAAAAATTATCTCCAATGTGAAGGAACTTTGGTGAAGTCTCAAAGAGGGTTGCAGAGGACCTAGTCTGGAGTCTAGAAGCTTCTGGAGATCACAGGGCAGGAAGAGCTCTGTGGACCTCATCTTCCTCTGGTGGGAGACTCACATGGATATGAGTGACATGCTACCTCAGAGGTATCTTAGCTTCCCAGAACGTTAGCTGATTCTGGAAAGCCTTGCCCTGAGTCACCTCAGGGATAGGAGCAAATGGTTAAGCTGGTGAGGGAGGGAGCTGGAGACTAGGAAGGAAAGGGATGAGCCCTTGCCCTCTGGCCAGAGGCACCACCCTAGCATGAGCCCAAATATTACAAATGACAGACATATAAACTGGGGCAGAGGCTTGAGATACAGCCACCCTCTAAGACAAGCATTCTATAAATTCTTAGTGCTGCCTAAAGAATGATATTTGACAGGCCACATGGCTCCAGTCACACTTGATAGAATGTCTTAGTTAGGGTTTTACTGCTGTGAACAGACACCATGACCAAGGCAACTCTTATAAAGGACAACATTTAATTGGGGCTGGCTTACAGGTTCAGAGGTTCAGTCCATTATCTTCAAGGTGGGAAGATGGCAACATGTAGGCAGGTGTGGTGCAGGAGGAGCTACATCTTCATGTGAAGGCTGCTATGAGGAAACTGGCTTCCAGGCAGCTAGGATGAGGGTCTTCAGCCAACACCCAGAGTGACACACCTACTCCAACAAGGCGACACCTACTCCAAAAGGGCTACACCTCCTAACAGTGCCACTCCCTGGGTCAAGTATATACAAATCACCACATGGAAGCTCTCTAAAGATGATGGACACTCCAAGTGCACTGGTTTTGCTTCTTAAACCATGCATATCATTCTCTTTTTGCTTTCAGGATAGAAAATGGTGTCACCAATCCCTCTCCACTAACACTATGTGGGACCAGCTCCCACATCATATTTCCTGCTCATCTTATGCTCAGGAATACCTAATTTGACATCATAATATTTTCCCCAGAGCACCTACTGGAAAAGAACAGGCTTGCACCCACCCTTTGCTTGTACCCTCCCCCTTTACTGGCAGTATCCGGCACCCTCAAGTTCACCCACCATACTTTGCATGAGCTTCGTTTCCTTGTGTTCTTCCTTCAGTTCTAGACCTAACAAGCTTTGAACAGTAACTTCTCTTTACAAGGGCAAGAGGATCAATGACAACATAGCATATGTGACCACAGAGGCATCTTGAGTCTCAGAATCTTATCCATGCTGTTGGATGCTCTGTGGGACCAACTTTGCAGTGAGTGGGTCTGTTCTGAAGCAGGTGAAGGAGAAGTGTCATACTCTGCTGTCCTTACTCTCTTCATCTCCAGGATTAACCTGTAAGGTCTGTGGCTTTATAAGTGACCCTTCCATAAAAGAAAACCATTGAAATTTGTAGTCAGCTAACTGATATAGAAATGGAGACAAAAGTCAAGACCCTCTTCCAATCTCCCTTCTGCTGCTCATGGGACACAGATCTTCATGTTGTATGTAGAATGTCTTCCTGTGCCACTCAGGAAGTGACCTCTTAGTTTTCACTGTGTTAAAATCCATCTTCCTTGACATTTACTACCTCATGTGACCAGGTAGTGTCTAGGATAGTCTCATTGCATTCAGCCATCTCTAGAACTTTCTTTTTTAAAAAGATCTATTTATTTTATCTATATGAGTACACTGTAGCTGTCTTCAGACACACCAGAAGAGGGCATCAGATCCCATTACAGATGGTTGTGAGCCACCATGTGGTTGCTGGGAATTGAACTCAGGACCTCTGGAAGAGCAGTCAGTGTTCTTAATTGCTGAGTCATCACTCCAGCCCTTCTAGAACTTTCTTAAGAAGCAAAAGCATGCTTTTCCTCTCAAACGCCCTGGCCGCCACTTTGTACACCAGGCCCTTATATAAGTGGGACCCTACAGGATTGGTGGGTTTGTTACTAGCTTGTTTCAGAATTTTACCTGAGATCTAATGGGACTGTGTGTCAGAGTCTTCTTGCTTTTTAAAGAATAGTGTCTGATGGTCCTGAGAGACTATTTTTCTCTGTCTGAACATGTCACAGAGTGTGGGAGCTGGTTCTTCATTTAGGATGTTGAAATGGGCTTCTGGATAAAACTTTGGCTCAGTCCACTCAGCTCTTAGACATAAAGTGCCTTCATGTCATGTATCCATTCATGCCTACATGTGCAACATGACTGCAGTCAGAGTGGGTGACGTGGGAGTAGGTGGCCTATCCTGTGTTCATACCTCTACTGCGTGCTGCTCCGAGATGCCTGACAGTTGGAGATAGTTACCCAAGAGGAGGTCACATGATGTGAGCCTTTCATTTGTGGCATGTCCTTGAATGGTTCAGCCAAATAATGAAGGAGTGTGAGGTTAAGACAGGCTACTAGAGGAAAGGCCAGACCTGTGACAGGCACATAGGGAGGGGGTCACAGACAGTGAGGTTGAGTGAATGTAAGGGTCTGCTAAGGCGAGAGGCAGATATGTGGATGTGTTTGGAATGGGGAGGGGCTTCTCATTAGAGACAGTACTATGGAGTAGAAGAGGAAGCTTAGAAGGGAGGGCAGTGTGGCCTGAGCATCAGGAGCTGGAAGGAGAAGGGAATGAGTTGGGAGAAGCTAACTTTGGGAGACTTTAAGTCAGAGTGTGGCAAGACTGTCATTATGTCGAAAGGATTTTGGCGGAGCCACTAGGAATGAATAGTTTGAAGAACAGGAGAGAAGCAGGAAGGCTGTGAGGGTGATTACTGGAGAGGTCCTAGCATGAAATAAAGGATGCTGAACCCAGCAGTGCAATTATAACCGGTAAACAGTGGTGCACTTGATGTAGATGTTGGGGGTAAACCACTGGGCAGGAGATGGGTTACATCAAAACCCAGAAAGGGAAGTAAGAGCTGAAGAAGATTATCCCCCTTTGTTCTCATTAGAGTTTGATGTTGTCAGCAGCATGGCTTTTTGGAGGGTATAGCTTACACATACATGTATCCAGCATGTGTCATGGAGCTTAGCCCATCTCGTACTACATGTACCAACAGTGGCAGAATGCATTCTGAATCCAGAACCCTTTCTATGGTTCCATACACCCACAGGTATAAGCAGTGGCCAGTAGTGGCTAGCTCTGCCAGACCCTCAGAAACTACTTGGCATGGGGACTCTGTATTAGATGCTCCTCTACCTCTTTCATGATTTGCACCATAGCTTCATCCATTGTTGATGAAACTGGAGAAGGAGAAAGAGATGGAAACTGCAGAAGTAGAACTAGATACCTGGCCTCCCTCTTTGGCTTTAAGACTATTGAAAAGATGTATGCCCAAGTTAGTATTTCTCCAGGAGTCCCCTGCTAGAAAAAGAAATGGCTGAAGGCCTGGGCTCAGCAAGAAGAGGACCTGGTGTCCAACATATGGGATGACTTTGCTGGAGAGCCTTAGAAGTCAGACAACAGTGGGAAGGAGGTCACTCTCATGGGTCTGGTCACTGATGCACAGTGTTTTCTTTCTATTTATACCTTTCACCCATTTCAGGACACCAAAGACTGGCTTGTTAGACTTGAATCTCTTTGCCCCTCTTCCTGGTGCTGCCACATTAAATAAATGTCCTTTATCTACTTTTCTATATTAATTTGGCTCCTTTAATTGGCTTATGAAGGAAGGTTGACCTTAATATTGCTTATTGGGGTACATCTGTGTTCCCTGAGTCTGGTACACTATGGTGTTCCCTTGACCCCCTCTCAGGACTCCCATTACAGTCAAGTAAGTCCTGGTCCTCTCTCATTATGGCTTCTGTATAATTTCATTTAACTTGGGCCTTGGGCAGCCTTTCACTGCAACGCATCACTCAACATGACTAAGTGTTTTTGTTTGAAGTGGGCCACACTTCTCCAGTGGGCAGTACCCTGAAAGGCTCAGGCCCCTCTGGTCCAGTGCACAAGGTGATGGGCTTGAAGACAGAGCAATAAGTTACTCCATGTGAACAATAAGGATGTTGTAGAAGGCTGTCCTCTGAGCAAGATGTGGTCTGCTTTTGAAGTGAGCTGGGCCCGTCAGTGTTTCACCAGAGTGGAGGGGTTCACCAGGCCCCACCCCTCTCTGTGACTATCAGAAAGTATAATAGTTACTGGGAAAAATACTTTCTTCAGTGGTGTAGCCACTTGTAAGCTATCTAAGGTTCTGTAAGTAATCCCTCCCCCATGTTCTTGTAAGTAATCCCAATTAAACTTACTGAGTCATCAAATAAGACTTGGATGGATGCTCAGGTAGGCACCAGGAAGAGTACAAAGTTACACAGATGACATTCTGCCTTGGCATTTTCATAAAACAAATCTAATGAGTGAAGTAAACATGAGAGAAGGCGCTGGCCCCAAGACCGAAGATATCTAAATGGCTTACCACCCCCTGGTGCACCAGTCACCCCAGCAATGGTAGGGTTGAGGCAGGGTTACAAGTTCCAGACGATCCAAGGCTATAGAGCGAGAGAGCCTGTCTCAGAAGAGAGAAAGAAAGTTACCTTAACGAGAGTTAGGTTCCCTGTTTCATTTGAAGTTGTAAAATGATCGCTCTACTATCACCCACTAAAACCAGCTTGTGCTTAGCATGGGTTCTCTTTAGTGACTTCATTTTTCTGTCATTTTACAGCTATACTTCTGAAGAGTACCCCCTTCCATCAACCAAGCCCCATGTTCTCTCCTGACACCAATCCACCACCACAGCGGCAACGGGTCTTTTTGAGGTAGTCTGCCACTCCCCAAAGCAGAGTCAGCTGATACTTACCAAAATTTTTCCCAGCAAACCAAGGCACCCTCCCAGTGGCTTTCTCTGTTCCTGAATCACCCTCCCACACTGCCTAGGATTTCCTGACAATACAAATTCAGAGTGCCCTAATCCCTGGGAGCATTCTCAGCAGGCATCTGCATCTGTTTGCTGCTTTGAAACCAAAACTCACTCACCTTCCATCTTCTGAGGCCTCAGGCTTGACACACCCTGGAGACAGACACTCAGGGTTGTGAGAAAGACAGCCTTTACATTCAGAAAGCAAAAGATTAAGAACTCAGAGTTCCTCCTGCACGTGTAATGAACACCTGAAGAGACCAGTTCTGATATGACTTCTTTTTTAAAAATCTTGATTAGGCTTTGAAGTCCCAGAGTTGAGTTTTTGAGTTCTGTTTCAATGGGAGAAGCAAGCACTTTTAACCACTGACATATCTTTTCAGACCCACATTTATCTTTAAGTTTAAAAACAAAGTGAGCTGTGAGTAAGGTGATGAACTAGGTATATGTGTTAAGTCTGGGAGCCGAGGCTGGGGAGGCAGCCTGGTTGGGCAGGCAAGCTGCCTTCCACGTAGCTTGGAAGACCTGCTTTGGATCCTCAGCACACACCTAAAGGCTGGCCTTGTGCATTTCTGCTGGGGAGGTGTAGACATGTAGATTCCAGAAGCTCGCTGGACAAGGGCCTGGGTCAAAAAGGGGTCCTCAGTTCCCAGTGGGAGACACTGTCTCAAGAAACAAGATGGTTGAGGACTGAGGACTGACACCTGAGGTGGTCTTCTGGCCTCTACATGCATAAGTGAACACACAAACGCAAGCGCAATATACAAAAGTTGTGAGTGTGGGGGGGGGAGGGAAGAGAGGGAGAAAGAGAGAGAGAGAGAGAGAGAGGGAGGGAAGGAGGGAGGGAGGGAAGGAGGGAGGGAGGGAGGGAGGGAGGGAGAGAGAGAGAGAGAGAGAGAGAGAGAGAGAGAGAGAGAGAGAGAGAGAACAAAAGCAGTAAGGATACACACAAGTGAAAAGACGCACTCTGAACTTACCAGCACAGGTCTAAATGTTCATTTACACAAATGACATCATTTCTGTGAGCACCTGTGTGACAGGGAAGGTCAAGGACAATTTTGGATGAGACAATCAACCTTGAGGACGGAGAACATCCTCTCTGCTTATTAGTCATCAATTCATAATCAGTTGACGGGCATCTAGGCTGGCTCCATTTCCTGGCTATTGTGAATCGATCAGTAATAAAGCTGAGTGTGGGGCATGCCTGTAGCAGGGGATGGAGTCCTCTGAGTATATTCCCAGGGGTGGTCCAGCTGGATGATGTCAGAGTACTCCTGTGAACGTTTTGAGGTGCCTCCACGTGGATTTCTATCACGATTGCACTGGTTTATACTCTCCTGGCTGTGGATAAGGGCTCCTCTTTCTCAATAGCCTCACCAGTGTCGGTCGGGTGTCATTTATTCTTGATGACAACCACTCTGAGTGGGGGAGGCACAGTCTGGTGTAATTTTAATTTTCACATTGGCAATGACTATAAGGTGGAGGGCGATCAATTAAAAAAATTCTTTATATAGTCTAGATCTCTCTCATACACACACATACACATACATATACACATTCACACATACACACAGACAGACACAGAGAGACAAACAGACAGACAGACACATACACACTCACACAAACATACTCACACAGACACACACACACATTCACACATACACACAGATATACACAGAGAGACAGAAAGATAGACACATACACATACACACTCAAAAAAACATACACAGACACACACAGACATTTACATATACACACAGACATACACAGACAGACACATACACACTCATACAAACATACTGACACAGAGACACACAGACACATACAGACACCCACACAGACACTCAGACAGACAGACAGACAAGTATACATACACACTCACACACATACTCACACATACACACAGAGAGACACAGAGAGACAGACACATACACACTCACATAAACATACACAGACACACAGACACTCAGACCCACAGACAGACAAATAAACACACGCATACTGACACATACACACACAGAGAGACACACACAGACACATAGATAGACATATACACACACACTTACAGATATACTCAAAATACACACACAGAGATTCACACAGACACACAGACAGACAGACAAATACACATACACATTCACACACACATACTCACACATACATACAGGCACACACAGAGAGACACAAACACGTAGACACACACATATACACAAAGACACACATACAGACACACACAGATTCACACAAAAACACACAGAGAGACAGACAGACACATAACACACATACACATACACGCACACACGCACACACACACACACACACACACACACACACACACACACACACACACGCTCCTCTGCTAACATGTCGTTGACACATACCCTCCACCATTCTGTAGCTGCTCCTTCATTCTCATGACTGCTTATTTTGTGTGTAGAAGTTTTTATTTTCATACATTTCTGTTTGTCAATTCTTAGGATTATTTCTTGAGCTATTAGAGTCCTTTTATTAAAGATTTACATTATTTGGTGTGTGTGCGTGTGTTTGTGTGTACATGTAACGTGGACACGAGTGCAGGCACCTAAAGAGGCCAGAAGAAGGCACCAGATCTCCCATAGTGAAATTACAGGCAGTTGTGAGCTTTCCAGCATGGTGCTGGGAACTGAAGTTGCGTCCTCTGAAGGATGTGGTCTGCAAGTGGTCTCAACCACAGAGCATCTCTCCAGCCCCTTGGAGTCCTCTTAGAAAAGCTTTGCCTGTGCCAGCATCCTGAAGTGATTTGGGATACATCATTCATGGCCCAGTTAACTTGCTTCAGCATAAATATCCTTCTCCATGCGTTTCCTCTTTAAAACATCACCCCAACACCCTGCGGATCAAACCATTGCTGCTATCATAGAAGAAGAGTATCACCCCTTAAGTACCGGCTATCCAGTGTGCCTGGCCCTTGCTTCCTTAGCTCTGAGCTGGGTCCATGGTAACTCCATCCAATTGAGGACCATAGAGTCTTGGAGCTACTCTAGGTGAGTCTGTGAAGTCATTTCCACCAGGCAACAGTTCAGTGCGCGTTGCTGTCATTTTAAATAAGCACACCTTGACTTATGCAGTATGATGGTTTGTATATGCTTGGCCCAGGGAGTGGCACTATTAGAAGGTGTGGCCCTGTTGGAGTAGGTGTGTCACTGTGAGTGTGGGCTATAAGACCCTCATCCTAGCTGCCTGGAAGCCAGTATTTTGCTAGCAGCCTTCAGATGAAGATGTAGAAATCTCAGCTCCTCCTGTACCATGCCTGCCTGGATGGGCCATGTTCTAGCCTTGATGATAATGGACTGAATCTCTAAATCTGTAAGCCAGCCCGAATTAAATGTTGTACTTACAAGAGTTGCCTTGGTCATGGTGTCTGTTCACAGCAGTAAGACCCTAACTAAGACAGAAGTTGGTACTGGGGACTGGGGTATTGCTGTGATAGGCCTGACCATGCTTTTGTTTGGAGGAATGTGGATTTGGGGACTTTGGATTTGGAAAGCAGAGGAATGCTTTAAATGGGGTCTTAATGAGCTATCCTAGGAGGACTATGGAAGACTTTGTTACTGAGAGTGATTTGAGTTGTGCAGACCTGGCCCAAGAGGTTTCAGTGAAGAATTTCCATATGTGACCTACAGACTGTTCTTGTGGTATTTTGGTGAAGAATGTGGCTACTTTTTGCCTTTGTTTGAAGAGTCTGCCTAAGGCTTAGGTGAAGAAACTCAGATTAATTGCACTGACAAAGGAAGTCTCAGAAATGCCATCATAGACTTTGTTCTCTGGTTAAGTCTCATGAAGAGCATTTTAAACAAGAATAACACGCTGAGAAAAGAAAAATATAAAATATACGGTTTGAATATTAAAGGGATACCAGGAAGTGAAATGGAGCTGAATCCTGTAGTCAAGGATATTAAATTGGATTAAGACAGTAGTGGCCTTGAGGCAAAATCCCACCCAGCTAAATTTAGGTCCAGGCATGGTAGTACAGTTCTATAATCCCGAGAGGCAAAGACGAACAGAACTCTGTGATCAAGGCCAGCTGGAGCAAGTTCTAGGTGAAGAAAAACTTAAATCCAGGCTTGGTGAGCCACACCTTTAATCCCAGTGCTTTGGAGACAGTCATGCAGATCTCAGAGTTCAAAGTCAGTCTACAGAACAAGTTCCAGGACAGCCAATCTTAGGCAGTGAAGAGGCTGGAAAACAGAAAGCTGGTGATGATGTAATAGAACAAGGGGCCATGCTCCAGCCACAGCAAGCAGCAGAACTCAGCAGCTTTGGCCACATGGCTCTGGCTTTAGAGTCCAGAATAGAAGGGACTCCTGGGACAATTGATGCTGGTTAGATGGAGCCAAGAAATTAGCAGTGATTAAGAAGAGACCAGCATCACTGAGGTGAAATCTTCAGGGAAGTGTTTTCTGAGAGCACAAAGAAGCTGTGTTTCAGAGATAGCCAAGGTTGTACCCCATGCTGCAGCTGGACTTGGTAATGTGTAAGAGTCACCCAGGTGGTACTGGTTTTGAGGGCATGAAGGGGTCATGAAGAACAGCTGAGGCTTGACACTGTGAGAGGCCATGGAAGGTCATTGGTGAAGGTGCAGCCTCAGTTGCAGTTGATGGCCCAGGACTGAGGGGGTCATGCAGGGAAGGTGAGGCTTGGCACCATGAAGAGAGCCTATGAGAGGCTATAGGTGAAGCCTAGTTACAGCGGAAGACCCCAGTGTATTGGAGATGCCAATACCATGGGATGACCACCAAGAACAGCAGCAGCAGTGGAGTCCTGAGCTTAATGTGCTACAGAGGGCAGAGTTGGAGAAATGACCTAAGTCCTTTGGAGGAGCCCAGAAGATCATGTGTGCATGTTGAAACAAGAAGCTGAAATGTTCTATAGATATGTTCTATAGATATCTGTACTACAGAGCAGTAGTGATAAACACTGCATGGTATTGGTACAGTGACAGGCAGGTAGATCAATGGAATAGAATTGAAGACCCAGAAATGAACCCACACACCTATGGTCACTTGATTTTTGACAAAGAAGCCAAAACCAGCCAGTGGAAAAAAGACAGCCTTTTCAACAAATGGTGCTGGTTCAACTGGCAGTCTACATGTAGAAGAATGCAAATTGATCCATTCCTATCTCCTTGTACAAAGCTCAAGTCCAAGTGGATCAAGGACCTCCACATAAAGCCAGATACACTGAATCTAATAGAAGAGAAAGTGGGGAAAAGCCTCGAACACATGGGTACAGGGGAAAAGTTCCTGAACAGAACACCAATGGCTTATGCTCTAAGATCAAGAATCCACAAATGGGACCTCATGAAATTGCAAAGTTTCTGTAAGGCAAAGGACACTGTCAATAGGACAAAACGGCAACCAACAGATTGGGAAAAGATCTTAACCAATCCTACGTCCAATAGAGGGCTAATATCCAACATATACAAAGAACTCAAGAAGTTAGACTCCAGAAAACCAAATAACCCTATCAAAAAATGGGGAACAGAGCTAAACAGAGAATTCTCAACTGAGGAAATTCGCAGGGCTGAGAAGCACCTAAAGAAATGCTCAACAT
>CM052714.1:10648939-10682222 GCA_028551405.1 Uromys caudimaculatus | reverse complement strand
TAATAGCCAGAAGCTGGAAACAACCCAGATGTCCCTCAGCAGAGGAATGGATACAGAAAATGTGGTACATTTACACAATGGAGTACTACTCAGCTATTAAAAACAATGACTTAATGAAATTTGCAGGCAAATGGATGGAACTTGAAAATATCATCCTGAGTGAGGTAACTCAGTCACAAAAGAATGAACATGGTATGTATTCACTGATAAGTGGATATTAGCCCAAAAGTTTGGAATAACCAAGATTCACTTTACTGTAACCGCTGGACTGAGAGTGAGGTCCCAGGTGGAGGAGTTGGAGAAGGGACTGATGGAGCTGAGGGAATCTGCAGGCCCATGGAGGAAGCAACAGTGTCAACTGGCCTGACCCCTCCCCCCGGTCCTCCTGGAGGCTGGACCACCAACCAAAGAATACACATGGAGGGACCCATGGTTCGGACCACATATGTGGCAGAGGAGGGTCTTGTTGGCCATCAGGGGGAGGAGAGGCCCCAGTAAAGGTGGGAATGTCAAGGTGGGAATACGGGAATCGTTGGCGGGTGGGTGGGAGGTGGAATTCCCTCATAGAGGTGGGGGAGGGGGAAGGGATAGGTGGTTTCCAAAGAGGAGACCTAGAAAGGGGGAAACATTGGAAATGTAAATAAAGTATCAAAAAAAAATAATAAAAACATTCAAAAAAAATAAAAAATAAAAAAATAAACAACTCTTGACCAGCTGGGGAACTTAAAAAAAAAAGAAAAAAAAGAAAAAAGAAAGAAAGAAACAAGAAGCTGTAACATTGACGTTGCCTTGGAGACCCCAAGATGTTCGAGATTCCAGAGCCGTGGGTTATCTGCGGAGGAAAGCTGCTAACAGGGAGTGGAACCAGCCCAGGAGAAAGAAGTTTGTTGCAGTCAACAAAGATTAAAAAGGAGTTGGAGATCTGAAGACCACTTTGAAGTCAGCCATGAAGATGCAGAGTTTGGTGTTTGCCCAGCTGGTTTCCTGTCTTGCTTTGGGGATTACAGCTAAGTGATTGGATGAATCTCAGAAGAGACTTTGAACTTTGGACTTTTAACATTGTTGAGACTGCTATAGACTATGGGGACTTTAGAAGTTGGACTAAATGTATTTTGCATTATGCCATGTTTAGGTGTGGCTCCCATAGACTCATATGTTTGGATAAGCCTATGGAGGCCATGGAGTGAAATGTGATGGTTTGTATGTGCTCGACCCAGGGAGTGGCATTATTAGAAGGTGTAGTCCTGTTGGAGTAGGTGTGTCACTGTGGGTGTGGGCTATAAGACCCTCATCTTAGCTGCCTAGAAGCCAGTATTCTCCTAGCAGACCTCAGATGAAGATGTAGAACTCTCAGCTCCTCCTGCACCATGCCTGCCTGGATGCTGCCATGTTCCCACCTTGATGGTAATGGACTGAACCTCTGAACCTGTAGGCCAGCCCGAATTAAATGTTGAACTTATAAGAGTTGCCTTGGCCATGGTGTCTGTTCACAGCAGTAAGACCCTAACTAAAACGAGCAGTTTTGAAATAAAGTTTTGAAGTAGGCAGTGAAGGGCTGTCTATTGTGAGGTCAGGGTTTTCTCTTCTAGTCTAAAACAGACTGTGGAGTTTCTCAAACTGTGTGCAGGCATCTGCAAACGGGCTCCATTGTCAACATTTGATTCCATGCTATGAGGCAGAGATTGCATTTGCCCAGCCAATGTCTGATGTCTTCCCTCCTTCCTGAGGCACAAAAGTCTTACATTACTACTACTACTACCTTAGTCACATAAAATCAATTCTCTCTCTCTCTCTCTCTCGTTCACTCTTTTGCTCTCTCTCTCCCTGATACACTGGGGATTGAACCCAGGGCTCCAAGCATTAAGCACGCTAGGTGAGCATTCTACTACTGAGCCCTGAGTCCACATTTCTTGGCCTTCATTGCCGCTGGTTCTGGTTGGGGCTTAGAGCTGGCCATGGGCGTGTAAGCAGCAGAAATAACAGTTTCAAATGCACCTTAGATGAAAGACGCGCCGCTCATTTTCTGTGATCTCTGACTTTGTTGTCTCTTTGGCATGCATCCACGATGGCTGGGCACCAGCAGTTATCCTGAACCAAAAGATTACCTTATTGGAAGCCATTCAGTAAGAATGCTGGAACGGAGCATCAGCAGCAAGCCAGGACTGCCTTCTTAGGACTTGGTTATGTGAGATAAAAATATTCCTTACCTTCTTTAACCTGCTGACTCTGCATTTCTGTTTTAAGTGGGTGAATCTGATCACAACAAAAAATGCCACATTCTTGTCCCCCCAACCAACAATACATTTTAACTCTCATCAAAATAGTAAGAAATCCAATCTCATCTGGTGTGGAGGTGCTGAGGATAATTTCTGGACCTCATGCTGTGCAGAAGACACATAGTAAGTGTTTCTCTGTGGCTGTAACAAAATACCAACCACAGCCTTGTAAGGAGAAAAGGTTAGGCTGAGCTCACATTTTGGAAGGGCCCAGTCCACGGCAAAGGCAGAGTCCTGAAGTCAAGAGCAAGAAGAAGAGAAAGACTGGATGGGTGGGGGTTCCCCCAGTCCCTGCAGGGCAAAGCTCTCAGTGACTCAAGACCATTTGGTAAGTTCCACCTCCATAAGGCTCTGTTGGGTGAGTCTTTCCCTGGAGACGTATAACACAGTGTATTCTCCTGGGGAGTATGAGTGAGGGGGTCACTTAAAGAAGCACGGGAGATGCAAAGGCAGCTGGGTCACTGGAAACGCACCTCGGCATGATGGCGAATTACATACATGGCAGCCCTGGATGCCGCTGCACCATCTGCAGGCAATTCCATGCGTTTGAGAATCTCCTCTCTGCAGCTCAGCTGGCCAGACTCCTCCCCCAGCAGCTGCTTACTGTTACTATGGGGGGGGGGGGGGCGTGAGAATCTTACACCTTTCTGCTTTCCCAGACATGAGAAGTTTATTTACTAACTGGGTCTCATGGTCCTCCAACCTCCTGTTGAGAATGTGTCCACTCAGAGGAATTACCGCACAACCTGTCCACGGGGACTTCTGCTCTCTTTTGTCACATGGACCCTAGGGGAACTATAAGATCCAAATGTCTGTCTTTGGGTTGATGATGGTAGGAAAGATGCCTACTCAGAGGAATGCAGTCAAACGGAACACCCAGACTTCACATGGGCACCAAGATCTTTGCCCACACATCACACTATCCACTCAGGGTCCTTTGGGCTCCAGCCCTTTTCTTTACCTCTTCTGATTTACAAGCGTTCCTCTTTGCCAAAGTCCCATAGGCCCCTCTGCCTCTATGCCCTCTACTTCTCCTGCCCACCCACCCTGTCAACCTATGGTCTAAGGACAGATGGACACAGAAGAGAAGTGTATGCATGGGATGGCTCCACATTTCCACAGGTCTACAAAGGCCTAGAAGTTCTCAGCCTGTGGGTTGTGATCCCCTCACAGGCCTCCCATATCAGATACCCTGCATATTAGTTATTTACATTACAATTAATAACCGTAGCAAAATTACAGTTATGGAGTAGCAATGAAATAATTTTATAGTTGGTGGTCACCACAACATGAGGAACTGTATGAAAGGGTGTAGCATTGGGAAGGTTGATGGCATTGGGAAGGTTGAGCACTCCTGGCCTAGATGAATAGCAAGACAGGAATGTACATGAGGTGCCCGGGGTTGAGGATTACCCTTTCCATCTAGATTCTAGGAGGTTAAACCTAGGCTTTCCCAAGTACTCGTTAATAAGTCATCTTATTCATTTTTTAAATTAAAGCCCTTTTAATATATCTTTTCCTTATCGCCAACACTTTTTGAGAATATCACTGATTGACACTTCAGTGTCCAACTAGACCTGCCCTGTTCTTACAGAAGTTTGCAGCCTGGAGAATGCAGAGCTCAGCCAGACAGAGGAAGGATGAAGAGGAAAATCAAGGGGATTTAAGACAGGCTTTCGGATGTCTGTGCTATTGCTCTGAAAGAAAGCTCAGTGATGGCTTGTCTTCCACATCAGACAGTTAAAGTCAGTGTAGGAGTCACTGTGTCCCTGTTAGATTAAAAAAAAAAAAAAAAAAAAAAGCAGTAACATGGGTTGCCAAAACAGAAGTCTGATCTCTTACAGTCTAACATCCAGGTCTGGAGGGTGTTGACTGTGCATCAGTACTTCCAAAATTCTCATGTGTGTGCCCATGTCCCTCTGTGCATACATGCATGCCTACGTGTAAGCACGCATGTGTAGGTGCATACAGAGGCCAGAGATGGATGTCAGGTCTTCCTCAGTCACTCTCCACCTTTGTTTCTAAGACACGGTCTGTCACTCAACCTGGAGCTCACAAATTTGCTAGATTGGCTGGCCAGTGAATGTGCCTGTCTCTGCCTCCCCAGTGCGGGGTCACAGGTGAGGGACCACACCCTGTTTCCCTAATGTTTGCGTAGCAAGCACTTTGCTAATTTACTCATCTCTTCATCTTGGGCTTTGCAAACATCTAGTACTAGCTTTCAAGTTCCTGTCAAGAAAGATACTTCACTCCTTAAAGACCTTATTATTTTATTTCTGAGACAGGGCCAGAACTAACTAGAATTAGTTATTAATTAATTAATTCCCATCTGCAGCATGTCAGGCCATCTGGGTTAACATGAGTGGTAAGAGGCTAGTCATGTTAGCACGAACAACTTAATGTGTGAGGTGCTTGGAGGAGAGGGGCCCACAAAGCAGCCTTTGTTGTTGCCGTTGAGATAATAAAGACTGAGCCTGGGGACTCTTGGTGTGTATGAACACCGAGAGATCACGTCCCGACAGGCTCACCCTCTGCAGCTCCCTGCCAGCCTCGGAACGCCTGTTCTGGGAGCAGGTTGTGGAGTTCAGGCCTCTTTGGGTTCGCAGGTCTAATGATGGTCTCCGGGCTGCAGCTGTTGTTGAACTTGGAGACTACTTTGGGCGTTCCCATCTGCAGAACTGGTTCACCTGCTCCCTCTCCCACCTGGAGAGCAGGCACCAAGGCTGGGGCACGAAACATCATTTGCTTGTTCCAGGAAAATGCCCTGAGGGCTTATGTTCTCAAAGTGCCGCCACCATGTGCGGCTACCCAGTGTTATGGAGGTCCCAAGGCAGCCATGCCATCCTCTCACACCTTGTCCTGGACACTAAGTGTCTTTACTAAATAAAGTGTAATGGATGGAACTCTACAACAGCTCAAATGTGTATTCCCAGTGAGAGGGGAGCCCTGAGGGAGAAGCCTGGCCTCTGAAGGTGAAGTATGTTTGAATCCTGACCACTCCCAGGTGATGGCGACAGGACCAGGTACTGGTGAAGTTCCTGGAACTGTCATGAGGGCCGTTTTCCCTTCCCAACAACATTACTTTGTGTTCCTTTCTACAAGTCTCTGACTATGGTGATGTGCCCAAGAGCCACCCTCAGGAACCTGCGTAACTGCCTGTTATCTTGACCTAAAAGAAGATTGTTAGGGCTGAGAGTGTGGCTTGATTGGTAGAGTGCTTGCTTAGCATGCACCAAGCTCTGGGTTTGCTCCCTAGTACCACATATACTAGGCATGATGGGGCATGTCTGTAATCCTAGCACTTGGAATGTGGAGGCTAGAGGGTAAGGACTATGTTCGTCAGAGTTTGAGGTACATGAACTACAGAATACTCTATCTCCAGCATCAAGAAAGAGCATCTTCTGGGGCATTCATTGTGACATGGTAATACTGAAATAATTCCAAGACCAGGTTGTCCCTCAAAGCCTGCTACATCTCTTCCAACAAGGCCATGCCTCCTAATCCTTCTCAAACAGTTCTACCAGTTGGGGACCAAATATTTAAACCTATGTGTGGATGGGAAGCCATTCTCACTCAAACCCTGACAGGGCTGATGAAGGCTTCTACTGTACAGACTCTGCCTGGGCAACCTGAGAATGTAACCAGCTCAGGTGCATGTTCTCAGGCTGGACTGTGACAACGGAGCTTTGCAGTTCGCTGAAGAGCCAAGGACCACAGTTGTTGACTTCCGTCACTCCACGTGCCCATGCTTGCTGATTGCAAGCTGACAGTGTGAGGCCACTGACCAAAATAAAGGGAAGATAAGAGTGGGCACACCATTACAAGGTTAACTAGCCACAGGGGTTGTGGAATGTTGTGAAACAAAGAGTCTCTGAGAGGGGAGCAGAGCAAGGTATCAGACTGTTTAGTAGAATCTCACTGTATTAGTGAGATGTGAGCCCCCTGTCACCTGTGGGAAGAGTATCCAAGAAAGTAGTCCCCTTTTGAAAGAAAGCATATGACAGTTTCGTTGACTTGATAGACCAGATCACTGGGTGTGGGCTGCCCTGCTATTGTGTGTCCTCTATGGAAGGCTCATACAAGGCACTCATATGGTGCCTCTTGTCTGCAGGAGACCAAGCAGGTGAAGGGAATCTGCCTCCAATGTGTAGTCTCTTTCTGGGAGCAATCAGGACATCTCTTGGATTACAACCCATTCCGGAGGGTGCATTTGGCTGGGGTTGGGTGAAATGATGGGGCTGGAGAAGCTTTGAGCTGGGAGTAGGTGTGTGTGCCAGAGCACGTGTGTGAGCACAGATGTGTGAATGAGTGTGTGAGAGTGTGTGTCACTCCACGAGGGGGTGTGATTGCATAAGCACTTGTGTAAATGGGTGTCTCTTCATGTGTATAGAGATGTGTGTAGTCATCTATGGAGAGGTACGCTGATGTGGGTGGGTACATAGTATGTGTGGATCAGTGCATGGGTGTATATTATTAAGTGAGAATGTATGAATACATTGGCTACGTGATTGGATAAGCATATATGAGTCTTGTGGGTTGTACATGCATATGTGAATGTGGAGGCTTGTGGCAGTTAGTGTGTCTGGGGTGTGTGGGTGTATGACTGGGTGTGTGGGCATATGTCTCTGTGTGTGTAGATGTGCAGGTGTGATCGAGAGGGAGTTTTGTTGTTCAACATGTGTTCTGATGGGGTGCATACATGCATATATCTGTCAGTGTGCACCTATATACGCACCTGTTGTGGGAGTGTGATGGTGTATAAACCATAGTAGACAAACGAGAAGAACATAAAACCACAGCCACTGGGTAGGAACGCATGCGTAGGAAGTGGAAGTCAGAGCAAAGTAGATCACTAGTGACTGTAAACTTAGCCCCGTGATTCCCTGGGAAGGGAGGCTTGGTTTCAGAAAGGGCTTATGGGAATGTGGGAAGGTTTTGTCCTGGGTGCCTCAGTAACAAATGTGCTTGCCTGATTGCTCTCTGGAGCTTCCTGTACTGGGGACATCTTTACCAGTAAAGTGGTAGCAGGCACTCATCTGTCCTTACATCTGTGTGTGCGTGTGTGCACACAGACAGCATAAACACATGCTATCTCTCTTTGATCTGCCTTGGCTGAAGTTTTTGTTGTAGAGAAAACCGGTTTGTCCAGGAGCTCCTCCACCTCACCAGACTGTGCTGAGCTGTGTCCTTTGATGTGTGGCTGGCGCTAAAGCTGATCCTAGAGCTCTGAGCCTCAAAAGAAAACTAGGCCAAGCTAGCCCAGGATCGGCATGGCCCTGCCCCTTAGGAGGGTGATCTTAGTCACCAGACTGGACTCAGCAGACAGGGTTCCGAAGGGTCTGGGTTATAAAATCTCATGGAGTGTGTGGGCTGCCTTTCGCGCAAGTGGTCTGACTTCTTGGGAGGTATGGGGGGGCAGCCTCTGCAAGCCTGGTGATTTCCAGAGACAGGTACCCAGACAGAAAGCACTGGGGCCTTCCTCTGCATTTCACAGGCCTTATGGATTCCTTGCCCTTCCAAGAATAAGGACAATGCTGAGTCATCACTGTCATCTTTGAGAAAATGGACAGGGTCAGCCAGGATGCAGACACACACACACACACACACACACACACACACACACACACACACACACACACACACTCAGCTATGCAGAAACCTTGGCCTGCGGTCATGCAGACCACATGTTCCTTCCTGTAGGTGAGAATCGTTCCCAGAAACAAGCTTTTGCTCTGACCTGGCTGGGGGCAGCTGTGTTTGGGGACTGAGGGGACCTCCCACTTGTCTTTCTGACTGGACAGCAAGGATGATGGAGAAGGATCTGGGTGTCACCGTGGGCAGTCACAGAAAGGTCATGGCCTGGTGTCAAATCTCCAAGGGAGGAACTTTGGCTGGCACATGGGGTCAGGGGACAGTGTCAGAATCCCAGCCCCTAAGCTCTGAACACAAAAGTGGAACTTTTTAATTCCTGTGTAAACTTTGAGAAGGCAAACACTCCCTCACTCTGCTGGCTCTGTTATAAGGAGCTATGTTTGCACTGCCAACTTCTTGGGGCTCTTCTGAGGTTTGCAGGGTTATTTTGTTGTTGTTGTTGTTGTTGTTGGTATTTTGTTTTGTTTTGAGGGGTGAAGCAAACTATCACCTAGCTGCTTTAATAAGTCCCAGTACTTACGAGTTCGTTTTAAAAACATTCTTTGGTGGGAGCCTGGTTTACTGTGTCTACAGATCTGGGGGTGATTACTTTCCTACTATTTCACAATTTCAGTTGATATTTGTTCAGCATGGTTTGGCTTTTGAAAAGCACTCGGACGTAACTGGCTTTTGGAGGCTGTAGACTGTCCCCTCCCTGCCTGATCCCCCAGCCCTCTTGTCCTGGGGATTGTGCCTGCATTATTGTCTGTGGTCACTTTACATAAAGAGTTTTGTAAAAGGCACAAGGGATAAAGGATGGCTCTTAAGTTTCCTTTTTATATTGAAAAGTGATTTCTTACTCGGTTTGTGGTTGTGGGCCACATGGGAGCTGCTGAGGAGGGACACGTTAGCCGGGACCTGCCCTCAGTGTTTCCACTTTATTCTACATGGAAGAGAAGAGCAGAGAGCAAGTTCCTGTGATTGCCACAGTGTGGAGACTGCCTTCTGCCCAACTTTGTATCCCTCCAGACATGATGGGGTTGAAATCCACTCTTCACGCTATTGGTCAATATTTGAAGACCTGTTTATGTAAATATCAGACACGGTCAGAAACCCGCAGCAGGAAACCTTACCCCCAACACACATCAAGATCCGTTGTCCCTGCCCAAAATAACAAATCAGCTTCCTGGAAGGCCCTTGCTCAAACCTGGGAGCAACGTCAGCCTGCTCTCTGCCAGTGCGTATGAAGGCTGACCTTCTGAGATCAAACACTGTCCTGTCCAAGAGTCCCCTTGCCTGGAAATGTTCCTGCCTGGTGCAGATCCCTGTTTCCCTCAGACCCTCAGCAGCATGGCTGTCTTCCCAGGGTGATTTGCCCAGTTCTGCTCTGAGCCACAGCTCTGCTGAAGCAAACCACATGACTTACAAACAGTTTAAAATTCATTTTTCCTAGGTGAGCTAATGGCGCATAAGGGAAAGAAGGGAACTTCATTTTCAAAAAGTTTGTGTGTGTGGGGGTGTCTTTTAGTGTTATTATGATTAATATGTTGGTGGAGAGATATTTCAGAGATATTCAGGGATAGTTCAGAGGCTGGGGATGACCTGTCAGCTATACAGGGCACATCTGTGACAGAGAAGAATCCATAGTAGCTGTCACATAATGGAAGCCCTGGAAGCAGAGCTGAGAACCCATCACATTACTGGGATTAGTACTGAACAGATCTGTGAGTCAGGATCTGCTGTTGGCCCAGCACTTACTTGGTTCTTCCAGACAAACGGGCCAGTTTCCCAGGATTTTACAAGCAGCAGATGACACCTGAATGATCACACACCAGATCTTGGCAGGGATTTGTTGTTCCTGTCTGCAAGATTGTCCTAGATTGGATCACAGCATACACAGAAATGGCTCTGAAATTCCCTCCCAGGACAAATTCCTTCATACAGCTTTCGTCTGGAAATTAACCTAACAAGAAATACTAACAGGACTGGAAGGTGCCTCAGAGGGCCAGATGTGGTAGCACACACATCTGTAAGCCCAGCATTTTTACAGTGAGATGGGAGGCTAAGACAAGGATCCACAGAAACTTGAGAGGCAGCCAGCCTTAGGGTGTGTAGCAGTAAGAGTGTCTCAGACAAAAAGGCCCTGTATGGTTTACTAGGACCCAGCAGAGGTTGTCCTATGATCTCCTCCCATGAGCTGCGGTATGCTTCCTCGATAATGTTAATAACGGGGGCAAGGATGCAAACATCGATCCTAAATCAGCGGCGGCTGAACAGATGGGTGGTGCCATTTATTTGGCCCAGCCCAATACCCTGCTAGCATCATTCTTTGCTTTGTGTCTGCATGCTCTGCTCCTCTCCAGGGGACTGAGAATGCAAAGGGGCTTGATCTTACTCCAGGGTGCACTTTTAGCATGGAAGCCACTGCTGGCTGTGGCAAGCAAGCAGGAGGGTGGAGGAGATGGTAGCCTCTGCTGGACACTGTGAATTAGTGCTTGTTCCGCGCTTACAATGAACACCATCACCATAGAAACCTGGCGAGAGCTGTGTAAGAGTCTGCGGGCTCCGCCAAATGAATGTTTTGCTGTTAGGAGTTGCAGGGATTCTATTAAATCATACAGGGTGTTTTTCTACTGGGCAACAGGCGCTGTAATAAAACGCATTCATCATCAGATCCTCACGCAGCCCGTTGACCAGCCCCACTGTGCGTGTTGACATAGGCAGGCTGCAAACGGCACCCAGGCAGCTGCAGGCTTGCTGTGGGGACTCCCTTGCAACAGGTGTGTGTTTTAAAGGACCCTGAACCTGAATTTACAGTGGGGCCAGCTGTTGCCTTTGAGACTGACCATTTGTCATCTCTAGATGGGTCACCCTCCTAAAAGACTAGCTTGTTGGAAATTCTATCCTGACCCACGGGACCCCGTCATAATTTTCTTTTTGCTGGCTTCTGCTAGCATGGAGGGAAGGAGCAGGACAACTTGCTCAAGTTTTAAGTAACAAAACCAAACAAACAAAACACCCACTTAGACCAGGCAGTACTGAAGCATTCCAGAGAGCTGAGAGCTGAGAGTCCCAAGGTTGGTTAGGAACCAGGTCCTCGCCTCCTCTGGCAGAGTCCAGAGGTGACACTGGGCTCTGCTTTGTACAGCAGGCAGCATCAGCTCTAAACACACAAAGGGACCATGGCCAACTAAATGTCCTCCCCAAGAAAAATATTGTGGGCAGTTTCTATTCTGAGAGGAACTTTTGGTAAACAAAAACTTCATCCGAATGCCACTCATCACTGTACTGAAGATGGGAAAAGTTTTAAAATAGCCAAATGGACTATTTTGGTTGGCTCAAAGCCTGTGTTCTTCCATTGGCTTTGGTACTTTGAGACCCACACTCACAGAGTGCTCTCAGGGCTTCCTAACAAGGTTTAACTTGAGTGGTGCAGGCATGTAGAGTTTTTCTTTCTCAAAGTGAAAGTGACACATGTTCAGAGGAGACCTGGAAGGCCTAAGAATGTAAATCAATAAACTGTTTGCAGAACTGACACACAATCTCCTGACCTATAATTGTAGGCCTACTGATTTGCAGTGCTCATTCCTCTTGCAGAGACACTTAGAGAAACAAGAGGAAAAGTTGGGAAGCTGGGTCTCCAATTCATGAGGATGAGAATCAGGTCTGGAAAGTCCAGATGTCATAGCAACAGAAGCCAGAGGGAAGTGATGACCTGGGAAGGTGTGCTCTACCCAGGCTCCCTCTGCCCTTTACATCTGTGGCTCTTGGGGGCTGAGGACAACCTGAGAGCACCTGCCTAGCATGCATGAGGTCCTGAGTTCAATCCCCAGCACTGGAAATAAAGCAACAACTTACGAGGTCCAGTTACAAGTACTCAGCCTCCATCAGTGTCAGGTACACACTTTCAGAGATTCCTACAAGAATACAGGGGGCTTGGGAGGTGGCTCAGTGGGGAGCACCAAACCCCTGGGTTTATGGTGTGCAGGTCCTATGTCTCAGGACCTGCAGCTGCAGGGGTCTCAGAGTTCAACTGGCAGGGAGAAAAAGTTTCCTGGGCCCCATCTCCCTTGCCTGATAGGGCTCTCTCACACAGAAGAGTCGATGCCTGATCTGCTAATCGGGTATAGACTTTAGCTATGCACAAGAAGGTAGACTAAGGGCCTTGTGGCCTCTTTCCTTCTTTGGGAAATTGAAATTACAGATCTAGACTAAGCCTCAGATGAATGGGTGTGTCTATCTTTGCACATGTTTGTTAGGGTGGGGGTAGGGCGAAGCCTCTGGGGCACTAGTTGCATATAGAGATAGATATATAGAGATAGATATAGATATATGAGATTTATTAGAATTACTTACAGACTATGGTCCAGCTAATCCAACAATGGCGGACTATGAATGGAAAGCCCAAGAATCCAACAGTTCCCAAGGTTGCAGGTCTCAGTTGGTCTTCAGTAGATACTAGAATTTCAGAGAACTAGGCTCTAATGCCAGTGAAGGAATGGACTTGGTAGTAAGATAGGAGCAAGCAGGCAAAGAGCAAAAGCTTTCTTCTACGTGAACTTATAAAGGCTTCCAGCAGGGGTGGCCCAGATTATAGGTGTGTCTTCCTGCCTCAAGATCCAGATCAAAGATGAGTATCTCCCCACTTTAAAAGTCTAGAAGTGAATTCACCTCCCAGGTGTTCCCTTCATTTCTGGATCATAATTTTTTCCAGACATTCTTGTTAATGAAGAATGGCCATCACACAGTGGGAGGAAGTGTTTTGGAAGGAACCCTTTCTCTACCTTTCTCAGCTGCAGAGAACCACCCAACCCGAACATCTCACCTCCTTTCTTCCTCTAGATTTTTGATGTATTCAGAATATGCCAGAAGCCTCTAGAACCTTACACTGCCTTCCTATACCCCAGGTTGACCCTTAGGAAGGGAATTCAGAGTGCTACTGTGGAAAGACCAGACTGCAAGTTCTCTTTGAAAGAATATTTCATTTCAAGGCAGCATCAGCAAACTGCTGAGCTGGGCAGGGTACCCCATAGTGTGACAGGGGACACCATCTAGAATCCTGGAGAAAAACACAGGGAGCAAGAGTCAGTGTACAGCTCAGATGAACAACTCAGCCCCTGTATATACTCCTATATATACAATGTATGGGCCTACAGTTTGGACACAATAGCTCTCACAAGGCAGGAAGCAAGGAAAGGCATGCCTGTTCCAGTCCCATGTCTGTGGTCACCATCCATGAAACCTTGTGCAGAACCTCACCTGTTTTCCTATAACATGAGGATGTTGACCTCCCCAGATCCTGAACTCAGTGAAATGGACAGAACTACGCTCCAATTAGGGACTGTAGGCACCTGTAGGTTGTAGGCTGTAAGCTGTAGGCAGTGGTACCCCTCTGTGCCAGGCCCATTCTCACCTTGGGGATACTTTAGGAGAACCCACAAAAGTTCTTATGTACCAGAACCTAGGTCATGGAACCAGATAACACAGAGCAGAACAGGAAGCTCAGGGTGCCACAGAGTGGATGGTCCTCAGAGCGAAGAGTCACACACCCTTACAAGTGTTAGCAGATGCTCAGGTATTTTGTAACACTCTGTATGGATTCCTGTGTTATTCGCAGGTACTTTTTTTGGAAGCTAGGATTTATTTGAATCCTAGGATTCTTTTGAACTATATTTTGAGTTAACTTATGTTTATCAGTGACTTTTGGCATTACTGGAATGAAATAGTTGACAGGACTAACTTAAGAGAAGAAAGATGTATCGGCTCACAGTTAAGGGTACAGTCCATCATGGTGGGGAAGGCATGGCAGGAGTGTGAGACAGCCAGTCACATTGCCTCTGCAGTCCGAAAAGGCGAGAGATGAATGCTGACGTTAGCTCATTTCTTCTGTTTATTCAGTCTAGGACTTCAGCCTTTGTGGGATGATGCCACCCTCCTTCAGGGTCAGACCTCCTCCGTCACATCATGTGATCAGACACATGCAGGCGTGTGTTCCTAAGAGATTCCAAATGAAGACAATCTGCAGTTAGGATGAAGCGTCCCAATTACACTTCTCTTGAATTTGCCTCTTTCACTGAATACCATGTTTTCTACTAGTTCTAACTGAATACTTTTTAAGTTTCTCAAGTTTTCTGGATAGACATCCAGGTTGACTGAGAGCTTTGTGTACTCCGTCGTCCTTGGTAGCAGTTATGATGGTGGCGTGTGAGTCACTCTCCGTGGTGCTCCTAAATAGCTATGTCAAAAGGAACATCATTATCTTGTCCCCACTTTGTATTTGGAAATGTTGGAGACATGAGCTTCTCTCTCTTCACTGTCTCTCTTGGCAGACTTACCTGTTTCCTGGTTGAAAAGACCACTTGGCGCAGGCTACACAGCCCAAGCCTCCTTCTTCATTGAAAAGGCCAGGATCCTGTTTCCTCTGGATGTCTTTGTTTTGTGTCTAACAATCATCAGCAGTATTATAAAGGCAAGGCTTTTATGATAACACATAATATGATAATTAGAATTTTCAACTTGACATAACCTATAGTCACCTGAGAAAACAGCCTCTGTGAGGGATTCTTTCCATCAGGTTGGACTGGATCTAAAAAACTAGATTGACTGCCATTGCTTCTCAGAATCTATGGAGATAGCAAAAGCTTTCTTATTTATTGCCACAGGGTGTTATACCGGTGCATGTTCAATTCTTATATTTCTGGCATACAACTAAGTTCTCCTTGGGAGTTAGTTTTATAATGGGCTGTAGAATTTTGTCTCCCCTCGCTTTGTACCTCATATATATGCTTCCCTACACAAGGTCTTTACTCATCTTCTTTTGTGTGTGTGTGGGGGGGGTGCATACCATAAGTTGACATCAGATATCTTCCTCTGGGGGCTGGAGTGATGGCTCAGAGGTGAAGAGCACTGACTGCTCTTCCTAAAGGTCCTGAGTTCAATTCCCAGCAACCACATGGTGGCTCACAACCGCCTGTAATGGGATCTGATGCCCTCTTCTGGTGTGTCTGAAGACAGCTACAGTGTACTCATATTCATAAGGTATCTTCCTCTATCCCTCTCTACCTTGTTTTTTGAGATTGGGTCTCTCTCTAAACTTGGAATTTCAGGCTAAACTGGATGACCAGTGACCCCCCAAGATCCCCTGTTCCTGTCTCCCAGCACTGAAGCAGGAGATACAGGCTGTCACACCTGACTTACATAGGTGCCAGGCCCACTGGTCTGTTCCTGTTTCTGATGAGAACATTCTGTTTCTGGGTTTTACCTGCTTTATAAAACGAGGTGAGTTATTCCCTTACTTACTAATAGTGTGAAAAGTGCATGCACACTGGGTTGGAATGTAAACAGGATAAATCATAAGAAAAAGAGCATCAACCCTAAGAGACGTTCTCAAATTCAGGCCCTGGGGATGAGCGCAGGTCTCTCTCTTGGCTGCTCCTTTGAGGGGATGCTGCTGGGAATGAAGTATTCCTAGAAGAGACGTTAAAATGAGAACATGCCAGCTGCCATAAAATCACAGAATGGGAACGTCTATTCAAAGCTGTGCAGATACAGCTAAGGCAGAAGACGGGAAGAGCCTTTGCACGGTAGTGGCTCTTTCTTTTCTTTTTTTTTTTTTTTAACATGAATATCTTTGGTTTTTTATTTTTTATTTTTTATTTATTTTTTGATACTTTATTTACATTTCTAGTGTTTCCCCCTTTCTAGGTCTCCTCTTTGGAAGCCACCTATTCCCTCCCCCTCCCCCACCTCTATGAGGGAATTCCACCTCCCACCCACCCGCCCACCCACTCCCATATTCCACCTTGACATTCCCCTTTACTGGGGCCTCTCCTCCCCCTGATGGCCAACAAGGCCCTCCTCGGCCACATATGTGGGCTTTTTCTGATTTCAGACTACAGGGCAATGATGCTTTCCCAGTTCCCTGGTGTCTGTGTGCCAGGGAGCAGTCTCTTCCAGGGAAGAAGCAAGCGGGGTGGATGGTAAGTAGGCGCGATTCAAAGGCTTTGCTTCCTCATCTGCAGAAGACAGCTGGGACAGTCCCGACTCAGGATTAAAGAAGGGGTATCCCACACAGCATGCTCAGTCCAGGGTCTACACCACACACTGTAGCGCCTGTGGTATTACCTGGTCATGCCATGCTTCTCCAGGGGTTTGCTGGGAAGTGAGCAGCAGGGCTAAGGCTGAGCAGTGTTGGGTCCTGGAGTCCTTGGGTGATAAGAATTTATATTCTCTAATGAGAAAAATGCAAGTGTGTGTGAGCAGGTATTCCTGGTTTCACTCAGAAGATTCAAATTCTGCTTTGAGAATCTATAGTGTGTGTGTGTGTGTGTGTGTGTGTGTGTGTGTGTGTGTGTGTGTGTGTGTAATTGGAGTTACTCTACATGAAGAATGATGCTACTCCCAAAAACCACACATTGCTATCTTAGTTAGGGTTTTACTGCTGTGAACAGTATGACCAAGGCAATTCTTATAAGAACGACATTTAATTGGGGCTGGCTTACAGGTTCAGAGGTTCAGTCCATTATCATCAAGTCGGGAGCATGGCAGCATGCAGGCAGGCATGGTGCAGGAGGAGCTGAGAGTTCTACATCTTCATCTGAAGGCTGCTAGCAGAAGACTGACTTCCAGGCAGATAGGATGAGGGTCTTAAAGCCCACACCTACTCCAACAAGGCCACACCTACTCTAACAGGGCCCAATAGTGCCACTCCCTGGGCCAAGCATATACAAACCATCCTAATTGCCAAAATAAAAAGGGTCAATATGGCCAATACTTCCCACAAAGACGCTTTTCAGGGCTATCCCAGAGACACTCCCCAAACAATAGATTACTCCCATTGCTTCTGGTTCTCCATCATAACTCAGCATCTTAGAAAACACGTAAAGCTCAGAAATGGTTGTTCTTGTCAGCAACTGGAGAGAGAGACCATGAACTGGCCCTGTGGGTGAAGTGCCTGTCACACAAGCGTGAAAGCCTGGCGGGAAGACCCTGTTGCTGAAGACACCACACACGTTGGCCGCAGGACATGGAGAAAATCAAGTTGGTATTGACCAAGAGGCTTCCTCCCTGCTGGCTAGCTTTCCTGGTACCAGGAAGTTCTATGTAAGCTGTCGGGAGGCAGAAATCTACAACAGTCTCATGCTGCTGTGAATCTACGATAATGACCGGCATTGCGAGATAGGCCCGAGGGTACGATGGTGCTACGAATATTACCAGGATAACCAGCCACTTTCTGATTAGACTCAGGGCCTGCTGTGCCAAAGGAAATGCATTCCTGGTACTGAAAACCTTGGCAGAGACCCCATAGCTGGGGAGCTCACAGACCCAAGGTGAACCTACTACTACCATATTGCTAAATAAGCATGGTATCAAACTACTCTTTACATTTGCATCTCACTACCCATCGATAAGTGCAGCTCTCAAAACTCACGAGAGCAATTTCTTAGTACACTGGATGGTGGTTAATGCAGAGACTCGTAAGTAGTCAGAGTGGAGAGAATACATTACTGGATGCTCAGATTAAATAAGACAGGACCCCTGCATCCAGGAATTTACCACAGCTGTGCTTACCCGTACAAGAGCAAGCTAGTCAACATTCTAGCAGAGAGGGGGAAGGGACTCATGAGCTTCCAGGTCTAACCAAGAACCTATTAATAGCTGACGGTTTTTATAGAGGAGTCAGTTTTCCATGTGGTAAGCTTACCCCTGGTGGTGTTAGTTGTGGACAGAATCTATAATCACCCAGAAACTGGCCTCTGGCCATAACCGTGTGGTATTATCTTATATTAATTGACGTGGGAAGGCCTGATTAGTTGTGGGTGGAACTGTTCCCTGAACAGGGAATCCAGTACTTTATAAAATGAAGAAGGCTGAACAGGAGCATGTGTTCATCTCTCTGTGTTTTCTAACTGAGGATGCTTTATGACCAACTGCCCCAGTCAAGCCCTGGTGCCCAAGTTCTCTGCCATGATGGATGGACTTTGCCTTCAACAGTGAGCTAGAACGAACCCTTCCCCCTCTAAGTTGTATTTCCCAGAGTAATTTGTCATAGCAACAGAAAAAAAATCGAAAATGTGTATTTCAACTATTTTACTCCTTCTAGAATATATGTTTGGAAGTTATCTTGAAATGTTCAGCAGGGGCCAACAGTGATCAGGGCACATTCTGCTGCATCTGAGACAGGGTCAGTGGGGTTTGTCACTTATTCATCACAAGGCTTGAAGCAAGGCCTAATGGGTCCATAACACATGTCTCCAATCTTCCTGCTGCTGTCGACTTCACTTGAGTTACCCAGTGGGCAACTGGTGCAGATTATGGTTGATGCCTGGTTTTCCCTCCAGTGTGATGAAGTTTGAACTGAAATCCTCTCAGAGATCACTCTCTTCTAACTGTATTCTCATTTTGTCCCACTCAAAGGATTCCCAGATCAGGGGAGCCATTTCAGGCAGATGGTATTTAGCAGTCCAGCCAGTCTGGAGAATCCATAGAGATACTCTAGAGTTGACGGAGGGAAATGAAGAATGGATTCACAGTTATAGAGGTTAAGAAACCGACGGTATCTGCAGTCTGCAAGTTGGGGACCAGGAAGAGCAGATGATGCAGTTCTGGCCGGGGCCAAAGGTCTGAGAACCAAGGAAGGTGATGGTGTAAAGTTCCAGTCAAAGAAAGGAAAACACACCCCGGGCTGGAAGCTGCTTGGCTTTTTGTTCTGCCCAGTTTCTAGGACTAGGCGAAGGGTACCACCCTGGGAAGGGCATTCTGCTTTATTCAGCCCACCAGGTTCATTGCTAACATCTGGAAAGATCAGACACCTGCCAAGCACACCTGGAAACACCGTTCGGTTATCTGGGTACCATGTGATCTGGTCAAATTGAGACCTAAAGTAAACCTTACATCTCACCTATGAACTCTTTGCTTTCAGATTTTGAAGTGTTGTGTTGATGTTCTATGATTCGAAAACATTAAGCAAGACACATTAAGTGATCCCATTGGTGCACCACAGATTGCGTGTCAAGTAAATACAATTCATCCCATAAGATACCGAGAGCCTCACAGGGCTCCAGCCATACCCATCATCTCATGTATTCTGGTGAGCCTGATGTTCCTCTGTTCCTATGGCTACTCTTCCTTTAAACCCAAGCTGTTTGGAATTGGGAAATCTGGGGTGGGCATTTGGGTCTTTTGCTTCCCTCGAAGCACATGTCAGCTGTTGGGGCTTGGTAGCTTTAGGCATGTGGCTGTCTCTTTCTTGACTAGAGTGACTTCTTGCAGTCTTTGGGGGTCTCTTGAAGAAGAACACTACAACATCAGGTCATCACATCATGGGTCACTTATGCTTCTGGGAAAACGATGTCCCTTCTCCCTCTTCTCTGCCTCAGTGTTCCGTTCTCCAAAACGTGTCACCCTGAGCCTTCACTATTCTCCCACAGAAAGGTTGACACCAGATTGCTTTAGCAACTCTAAAGGGCATGGTCTACCCATTCAATAGAACCCAGGTTTACACTGGACGTGATTGCTTTCCTAAGCAAATTCAACACACGGCACACCTTGCCTCGGGATGTGAAGTTACCTCTTGCTGTGGCAGATAGATGGAAAACACATTTGGAAGGTTTCCCACTGGGCTCTGGACTCTCCAGGTGGCATTTGGAAATAGGACAAAAAGATGTGGGGGGTATGGAGCATAACTGGGTCAGGTGGTTGAAAGTAACATGGTTCTGCTGGCTATAAATATCCTCAGAGAGGAAGCTAGGAAGCTCAGAAGGACTTTGGTAGATAGTAAGCTCCACGTACACTCTGAGTCCCTGACCCAGCTCTCTGAAAGTAGCCACCCCTTCCTGTAGACAGGATCAGACAGAACACATTACTGAATGACATTACATGAATTTCTCCCCAACATCTTGTGATGAGAATTTTCAAGCATAAAGGAAGGCTGAGACAATCTCAGAATATTCCCATTTATCTAAGCCCTTGGTCACCACGGGGCCACACAGACGGTACCTGACTGAAGTTGGCTAGACTTACGACGTTTCACCGAAATGCGAGTATGGAAGTGGGCTCACCCAGCAGAAGCAGTGCTGTGAATTCTAAGTGTAGCTCTCTCTGAACCTTGAGGTACACAATGCCAACCTCATTCATGAAGCCCAGCAGTAGCTGCAACAGGACCAGCTGATGGCCAAGCACAGGGCAATGAGGGTGAGCATCCAACATTCTCCAGTGCACAGTGTTGTTTGGTTATGATACTGCATAGGGTAGAGTCATGATGTTTGGACATCCATTTCTTTCAACTTACAATGGGTTTATAAGGCTGATGCCCCATGCAAGCTGAGGACCACCTGTAGAGTACTGGCTTTATCCCCTGCCAGCCCTCTGCTGTGAGCCTGTATCCAGCTCCAAGACATCATCATACCCACCACAGTTCAGAGTAAGATGCAGGTATTGGGTGCTTTTATTTTTCTGTCATGGTATTTAAATATTTATGAAATGCCAAAGAAATGTTTTAAAAAGGCATGATACCAACTCTCATGGGAAGCGCCATTTAAAACACACCGAAGGGACTGGAAAAGTCTGTAAAACCTGAGTTTGATCCCCAGAACCTGTGCACAAACAAAAACAGAAAGAAAGAAAGAAAGAAAGAAAGAAAGAAAGAAAGAAAGAAAGAAAGAAGGAAGGACGGAAAGAAAGAAAGAAAGAAAGAAAGAAAGAAAGAAAGAAAGAAAGAAAGAAAGAAAGAAAGAAAGAAAGAAGGACGGAAAGAAAGAAAGAAAGAAAGAAAGAAAGAAAGAAAGAAAGAAAGAAAGAAACAAAGAAAGAAACAAAGAAAGAAAGAAAGAAAGAAAGAAAGAAAGAAAGACAGGCATGCTGGGCATGTTGGTAGACACCTGTTACCCCAGTCCTGCCTAGTCAAAGACAGACAGATCTCTGGTGCTCACTGGCCACCTAGCCTAGCCTGTTTGTTAAGTTCCATGTCCTGTGACAGACCATGTCTCAAAAATACAAGAAGCAAAAAAAAGAAGAAGGAGAAGGAGGAGGAAGAGGAGGAGGAGGAGGAGGAGGAGGAGGAGGAGGAGGAGGATGAGGAGGATAAAGAACTACTATAAATGTAATTCTGAGGAGCTTTCTATGCCCCTTTTGCTCCCAAATAACTGCAGGGCGTTTCTACACCCCCTTAGCCCATTTTAACTACCCAATAAAGACACTGAGACCTGGTGTTTTAATTAACAAGCTGCAAGCACTAATAGCTGAACAGATTCTGATCGACTTTAACACAACTAGGCTGCTACTATGTAGTCAAATGGTCCTTTACCTACATTTGAGTCTTGCCCTGGCTTGTGTGTCTTCATAGATGCTCTCTCATTTGGATCACAAGGAGAATCCCCCTGGTCCATCCACGTGGTTTCTCCACATCCTCTTCTCTTCCTCCATCTTTACTCTTCCATTACTTTCTAGGGTCCCATTACTGTGGTAGGAAGTCCCGCCCTATTTCTTCTGCCCAGCTAATTGACTGATTGGTGCTCTTTATTAACAAAGGAGAGGTGATGGAAAACAATTTTTACATGACATTGAGACCAGAGATGCTTGATCAGGCCTTCGTCCGGACTGCTACCAGCTGTTTGGGCATGGAAATCAGCATCTGAATACACAGTGCATAAAACCATCCTCCAACAAACTATAGCCATATGGTCTGCTGGCCTTCACAACCATACACAGATGCTCAATGAAACAAATGTCAGCCTGCTAACTACAAGTCACTATCCATTGTGAGGGCTTAAGAAAGGTTCTCTTCTAGAGGTCAGAATGGTGGAGAAGACAAGCTTCCTGACCATGAAGAGTCAAACTTGATGCCCATGAAGAGTTGGTCTAAATAAACAGCAAGGAGGGAAAGTTGTATCTAGGGTGTAGTGTTGGTCTGAGGCAAAGTGGATTTGTATTTAATTTCCCAACGACCGAGTATTTGCAGCCTAATGGGAACTCCTGCCCCTGCATGTAGCCCTAAATTATCTGGTTTATGAAGTGCTAATGGAGTCTCAGTTTTCTCACAAGGGAACTGGATTTCATGCACATTCAGGGAACAGGAATAGAAGACATTTGTACACAGAAGTGCCCCTTGTCTATGGATTCTCTTTCTACAGGTTCATTTGCTTGTAGGCAATTGTGGTCTGAAAATATTAGGTAGAAAAATCTAGGAAAAAATTATAAACTTTCAATTACATATTTGTACTGGCTGGTTTTGTGTGTCAACTTGACACCAGCTGGAGTTATCACAGAGAAAGGAACCTCCCTTGAGGAAATGCCTCCATGAGATCCAACTGTAAGGCATTTTCTCAATTAGTGATAAAGGGTGGGAAGGCCCACTGTGGGTGGGGCCATTCCTGGGCTGATAGTCCTGGGTTCTATGAGAAAGCAAGATGAGCAAGCCAGGGGAAGCAAGCCAGGAAGCAGCATCCCTCCATGGCCTCTGCATCAGCTCCTGCCTCCAAGTTCCTGCCCTGTGTGAGTTCCAGTCCTGACTTCCTTTGGTGATGAACAGCAGTGTGGAAGTGTAAGCTGAATAAACCCTTTCCTCCCCAACTTGCTTCTTGGTCATGATGTTTTGTGCAGAAATACAAACCCTGACTAAGATAATGTTGTTTTTAATAACATACATAGCCCTTTCCCCCATCTGGAACATGATTTACCTTCATGCCCAGTGGACCCAAGACAAGTTTGCTACCTACTCATTCGTCATTCAGTAGCCATCTTCACTGCAGTCACAATGATTATGTTCTAGATACCGTTATTTTACTTAATAATGGCCTGAAATAAAACTATTTATTATAGCATATTATTATGATTCTTTTTTACTTTATTACTGTTATATTTTGGATATATATATATATATATATATATATATATATATATATATATATATATATATATATGGCTTGTGGTCACCAGTTGGTAGACAAAGAGGCAGGGGTACCACTGAGGCTCACTTACCCATCAAAACAGCACCAAGCATGTTATTTTTGCTTGGGCACACAGCTAAGTGAATAATACTCTGTGATTCTAAATTTCCTCCTCTCCATGTGCCAACTGTCTGGCTTGTCACCTTACAAAGAATAGCTGGCAGTATGTGTGGATGTGCTTCTCTGCAGACACCCCTACCCCCTCCTCACAGCTGGTTACTTGAAGGACTGATTTTACTCCATGACATATCTTTTTCTCTTCAGTTCCAGTTAATGCTAAACATGAATGTTTCATGGTCTGCACCCAGCTTTTAATGGAAACCTAAAAATAAGAACTGAAAGCCCCTTGCTTTATCAAAGGAATGCCTTGCTGTAGAGCCAGCTGCCCTGTTCTTCCTTTTAATAGAGCAGCAGAGCTAAACATCGCTGAAGCCATTGAATGCTTCCGTGGAAGACTCGGGAGGTCAGTACAAACAAAACAGAGAGACGCTCATATGTTTCTGCAATACCCTCCATATTTCATTACATCCTATATATATATTCTTTGAAATAGCAGGCCCATCCTTAGAAAAAAAATCCAATCAGGCAAACCCATTCTTCTTCTCTTCCCTCTACCCATCCCTGTAAAGTTCGAGAAATTCAATTTTTGAGTAGTATGTCAGTCACAATGGCATCCTCTTAAGGAAAGAGAAAAACCTGCTCAGATTGATTTAAAACGGGCCTTGCAGGCCCAGCAATGTTGATTAAGAAGCTCAGTAGATTCAGGGGACTATAACATTTCCAGTCCATTGTCCTGGCATCTGTGTTCCGCCCCCTTAGCCCTCAGAGCCTCCCGTTGGGGTCCGTATAGTTCTGCTCACTCCAAGCACCATCCCTAGGCACAGAGCTCTCCAGAGGAAGAAAAGAGCATGCTGTCCCTTCCTATGAACATTGAAGCATCCCAGCTGCCGCCTTTCAGGATGGCAGCCTTCATCCTCCACTGCTCAGATCATGGGCTGATGGTGGCTCATTGCATAGTCCTCCCCCCAAACCTCTCTCAATCAACAGACACTGTCTTGGATAAGGGCCTGCTTTCCTTCCTGGGATCCAAGTGTTGACCACCTTTTATCAGAACCTGCTCTACAGTGGGGCATAAAGGCCCTATCAACTTGATACTGGCAGAGAGGCAAATATCAGCATCCAGTGGGGATTCATCAGGAATTCTAGGTCCTGTCTCTGGAAACAAGACTTGATCAGGGACACCATAGTAGAAACACAGAGATAATACTTTTTAGTATAGTAGTGCACGTCAGAGTAGGGGGCACTTAGCAGCTTAGTGGCAGGGATTCAAAAAGGAGTTAGGTTTTGTGGGTTCCTTGTGTAGGAGGGAAGAAACTGGAGTAGAAATAGCTGGAGGTTCTAGCAAACAGGAATCATTAAAAATGTAAGTGTGTGCATCCTGGGACTTAATGGTGCTAGGGAAGCACCCCACCCCCCATCCTGACAAAGGATTCTAGCACATGGCTCTGACCCTCTGTACGACATCTCTTGGAAACCTGGAAGAAGGTTCCAGATTCTTCACATCAAAGTGACAGTGCAAAGGGATGTGGGAGGGCTCAGCTCAATGTGGGTGGTGCTACCCCTGGACTGGAGGTGTTAGGTGCTATAAGAAATAAGGCTGAGCCAGCCATGGCAATCAAGCTAGTCAACAGCATCCCTCCATGGCCTCTGGTTCTGTTCCTCCCTCCAGTGAGTACCTTGACCTCTCTGGATGATGATATAATAAATCTTTTCCTCTCAAAGTTACTTTTGGCCTTGGTGTTTTATCACAGTGACAGAAACCCTAACTAAGACAGTTTGAGATATAAAGGCAAAGCAGGTGCTTCTGTGATGATTTACCTTTATTTTGAAGTGTTTGTCAGAAATCTAGGGAGAATGACAGCTTAGTGTCACACTCAGAGACCTGGAGGATGCACAGTGGTGCATACTCTCATGGGAGCACTGAATTCACTAGGGAGATCCTCATAGATGATAGAGGGACAGTCCATATTCCATCAAAGAATACTCCAACGGAAGTCACTAGGATAGACACGCCAGTCTCTAAGCAGATGAAGCATCACCAAGCATATAAAATCTCAGTATTCAGTCTCTATACTGATGAATTCTCTCTTGTTCCATTCCTATAAGAAAGTTCAGAAATAACTCCATCATTGCAAGACAGGCAGTGGGATGGTAAGTGGGTAAGTGATGTTCCCTGGCTGTTGCTTTCTGCTATGGTTGACCTTCATTGTTTATTTGCTTGGATTTTTGCATTACCTCAGAAATACCTCAGGGTGGGTGTCTTAGTCAGGATTTCTTTCTTTTTTTCTTTTTTTTTTGGTTTTTCGAGACAGGGTTTCTCTGTGTAGCCCTGGCTGTCCTGGAACTCACTCTATAGACCAGGCTGGCCTTCAACTCAGAAATCCGCCTGCCTCTGCCTCCCAAGTGCTGGGATTAAAGGCGTGTGCCACCACTGCCTGGCTTAGTCAGGATTTCTATTCCTGCACAAACATCATGACCAAGAAGCAAGTTGGGGAGGAAAGGGTTTATTCAACTTACACTTCCATACTGCTGTTCATCACCAGAGGAAGTCAGGACTGGAATGCAAGCAGGTCAGGGATCAGGAGCTGATGCAGAGGCAATGGAGGGATGTTCCTTACTGCCTTGCTTCTCCTGGCTTGCTCATCTGGCTTTCTTATAGAACCCAAGACTACCAGCCCACAGATGGTACCACTCACAAGGGGCCCTCCCCTCTTGATCATTAATTGAGAAAATGCCTTACAACTGGATCTCATGGAGGCATTTTCTCAACTGAAACTCCTTTCTCTGTGATAACTCCAGCTTGTGTCAAGTTGACACAAAACCAGCCAGCACAGAGGGCATTTCCAGAGAGGTTTAACTAAGGAAGAAAGGGTCCTCCGATTGAATGCTCCCCATCATCCCATGGATGTCCCAGGGATCCTAGCCTGAAAAACAGGGAGGAGGGGAGACATCAGTATAAGCACCAGAGTCTGTCTAGTTCTGCTTCCTGACTGTGGGTACAATGTGTTGCCATGGTCCTGCAGCACTGATTTCCTGTGGAGCTGTGAGCTCAAAGGAGCCTTTCTTTCTTCAGTTGCCTCTTTCTAATATTTTGTTGTAACTGCCAACAAGTTAACTAATGCACTTCTCTTACCTGTCTCATAACAGAGTCCAGAAGGACCTGGTGCATTTGAGCTATGTGCAGGGGCTCACTCTGGTCTGCTATGGTGGTAGCACCAGGCTCAACAGCCATGATGAACAAGATGTGCAGAGGAAACCTAAGATCTTGTAAGACAAACATAACTCAGAGGAGGAGTAAATTCAGGTCCAGTAATGTGAAGTATGTCAAGATGACCCCTAAAAGAGGCACATTATTGACATCTTTGTCTCAGCCCCACAGAAGAAGCTTCTGGAGACAGAATATGCCAGATTCATCCTTTTCTGCTCAGTATCCTGAATGACACAAAAGACTGACATCTGTGAGTGAAGCCCAAAGTAGAAGAGGGCTCTGCAGCAGATACAGAATGATATGTTGTTGGCTTGGACCATGCATGTGTCCTACAGCCCTCCACATAGGTGGCATTATCCATACCTTTGTAGAAAGGGACTGGTTATGGAGCTTGGCACAAGTCACAATAAGAAGCAGACAGAGGTTATACATGAGCCCTAATAGAACTGTCCTCTAAAGATGCCTTAGCTTCTGGCATGTGTGAAACACCAACTAGATGCTAGAACACATTACCATTTCTCAGATAGACCAGATATCTGCCTGATGTCAGGTCAGAAAATTGGGTCCACTGACAAGAAGTAAAGATTTTTCTTGTTTGATAATGATCTATATACTACTTATAGGTTTGAATTTATGACTATAAGACCTGTCCCAGCAAGATGATGTGATGACTTTCAAGAAATAACTGTGTACTCTCCTCTGACTAAGGAACCCAGTCAACAGCAGAGTAGAAGGCATGGGGCACAGACCTGAAGTCCTTTGGTTTTCACTTACCACAAAAGCAGAACTGATGACCAAATGGCAGAGTTAGACAGATTTGAAATGACCTACATTGGTAATGACTTGGGGGTGACTCTGGGTCACACAAGCTCATTCTTCAGATTGAGTGGATACCCTAAGTCCATTTATCTCTCAACACCAGGTTCCCAGTGCAAGAGAACCAAGTCTAGGTACTTTGAGGAATAAAATCTATGTTTCACAGGTTCTATGAGCCAGCTTAGGTCCAGCTGCAAATGAACAGGAAACACTGCACCCTTTCTAAAATCTTCTAGTCTAGCCATCCTCCAAAATCCTTTAAGCTACCCTCTTGCCTAAATTGAAGATTAGCAAATCACAGCCAAACTTGCCAGCAAGGTTGTGCTTCCGATAAGCTTTATTTCAAATTGTTATTTGTATCCGTGTCTGCCATTTGAGTGTGGGTCTTTATGGAGGTTAGAGGAAGGCATACGATCCCCCTGGTGCTGGAGTTAGAGGTAGCTATGAAATGTCTAACATGGGTGCTTGGAAAAAACTCAGGTTCTCTGGAAGAACAGCAAGTGCTCTTAACCTGTAAGCCATCTCTCCAGCTCTAATATACTTTGAAATAAACAGGATGTAAAACATAGAAATGAGCCCACACACTTTTTTGTTGAAATAAAAAAAAGACAAACATAGCAACATAAGGAAACAAGAGACTTGGGTGAAGTGTAAGATTGTACCTCCTGTTTACGCAGTGAACTGAAAGGGACAAAGGGTCATGTATCAGGGTTTATAAACTGTTTTCTGCACTCAACCAGAGAGCCAGCCACTCTAGGCTTGCAAAGTCTTAAAAGAAACCATCTTGCTATTTCTGCTTGAATGTCTACTAATCTGTCATGAAGTGAGGATTATTGTTTCTCACGGTAGACTTGGGAGTAGAAGTAGATTTTATACCCCATCTATTACCCTCTTATAGAATCATTTACACTTCCCTTACTGCATTTCTGGGGTCTTTGAGTTTAAAGGTCTCAATTCCACAGAGGGGAACACTCCAACCGTGGGTCACACATAACAGGAGTCCCATTAAAGTTAAGTGTTTTCAGATGTCCCACCAATGTGAGTCTTTGACATCAGTGGACCAGGAGGCTCGGAAAGGAGGCAGTACCTTGAAGGTGACTGTTCTTTATTCCTAGAAAAGGCAACTTTGGTGGGGCGTGGAAGGAAGGACCTGGCTTCTAGATAATTGTTACAGCTTCTGCTTGGTTATCCTTTATGTAACTAGGCAACTCAATGACCGAGTAGATACTCATACCAAAGGACTAGCCTGTGGATCCCAGACACCTAAGCCAGCAGAAGCATGAGACATGAGTGCTGAGAACCTGGGAGAGGACAGTGGGGAGGGAGGTGAAGCATCAGGTATGGCCTGGAGATGAGTTGCAGAGATTCCAGCCATGGTAGCAGCTACCATTCTTAACTTGTTCTCCCAGAAAGACTAACCAAAGTATAGGAGGAGATGCCTACAGAAAAGACTTGCACTAAGCCATTAGGGCTGAGTAGGGCAGGGGAACACAGCAGTGGGTCATAGTACCCACAAAACTACCTGAACAGTGCTCCTGCTTTCCCAAGCTGCTGCAAGAACTGGCTGCTGATGGCTCGATTGAGAAGTCCCTCCTGGGAGAGGGTCACAAGAACCCGGGTCAAGTTGATATGCAAGGGATGGCCTACTTCAGTGTGCTTTTTACCCTACTGAAGACATATGTGCTCAAGAATTGACAACAGCCACGTCCAGAGACATAGAAAGAAAATGATTCCATGTGTAACTCTTTCTAAAGGCTACCTTAGACCTAGAGCTGGTTTGGATGAGGCCTTTTTGGAGACCATATCACAACACAGATTCGTCATTTTTTTCAGCTATGTTTCCATCCTTCTTGTATGGTTTTTGTTTAAATAAGTTGTTCAATCTTTAAACCTCTGTCTCTGAGCTGTTTTATAGTAAGTCCAGAGAAAGCCATCGGCTTTGATAAAAATATCCACTGTAAGAGATTGGTATCTGCTCAAGACACCCAAGACCAAGTTCTCAGCACAAAGATTTATTTACCCCAAAGGGACAAAGGGCAAAGAGAGGAGATAGAAGACAAGGGAAAAGGGGAAGGGAACAAGGGAGAGGAGGAGGGAAATTTCTTCAGGGGACAAAGGACTGCCTCTGGATAGAGAGGAGACAGTAGAGCATAGGGCTGATGGAAGTTTATAAAGGTAAAATGGGAAACCCTGTGTTAGGATGAAGAGTTTAACTTTAATTGGGCATGTTAATTAGGTCGGCCAAGGTGGGGAATTTGATTGTTGGACTTCAATACTTTGATAGCTAGACTGTGGTGGTCAGCCTCAGGAGGAAGTGGTCAAATAAGGGAATAGACTTTGAGGGGCTAACTTTAGGGATGTAATCTAACATTTTTTTAAAGCAGGGTGGAAGGAATCAGGAAGAAGGGCAAGGCCTGGCAGAGCCATGCCTGTAACACTTGAGGTGGTCAGAGTCCCTTCAGCCACAATGGCATGCTTTCCTTTAATGGACTAGAGCAGGTCACATATCCATTCTCTGGTGGTGGCCCATGAGAAGAGTGAGTTAACTCTTAGATCTATCATGTGATTTTTCCTGGGGCTATGTGAAAAATCTCTTCTCACCGTAGATAAGACACTAACAAAAACAAACCAAAGTAATTATTCCACCAAAATCCAGCATGGCCAACCATGGAGTTTATTGCAGTTACTTACAGGAGCATGGATGGCTTACAGGTGACTTCATCATGAAAAACAAAATTAGCCCAGTATGTATACAAGCTAATAAAAAACTTCATCTCTGGACACCCTGGTATGACTTTTCAGGAAGCTGGATTGCTCAGTCTTCTGTCTCCACCCATTGTTTTCTGTTTCCTAAAACTTTAGGTCAGGGCCTAGTGAGTCTTGTTAGTTTCAGGAACTTCCTTAAGGCTTGTGAGTTGTTTATCTTCTGAGTCTCTTGAGCCTCCCGAATCCTTCCTGGATAGACTGTTTCAACTCAGGGCAAATTGCTATACAATAGGGTTAAATTGACTGAGGGTGGAATGGCTGTAGGGAATTGAGCAGAGTCACCATCACTGGGATTCGGGGAAGTCAGTGACTCACTCACAGAACTCTCCAGAAATGCCTCTGAGCTGTATCAGCATGGGACTGGAATGAACAACAGCTGCTCTTCTTGATCCCTGGTGGCACTGGACAGGAGACTATGTTGCATGCCATTCCAGCCACCTGCCTACTGGTGGGAGAGAGCAGCTGCTGGAGTAGGCACTGTCTAAAGGGAGCTTTTGCTCTGCCCAGCTGTTGCACATGCAAACAAAAATGTGGGTGCACCTTTCAATTTCTAAATGTGTGGTCACCCTCCAACTGCTCAGTGCTTTCATTTAAAAATTAAAATTGGGCTGGGAAGGAGGTAGGTTTTGCCTTTTCTCTGTACTGGTTCTCCTTTCTGCAGAATGTTATATCAAAAACTCCTTTACTTTCACTACTCTCTTTAATTTATGTGAGTGAGGGTCTCATTTCCCACAGATGTTCCTCAAGGGACAACATCTTAGGTTGACCTTTGGCCTCTACCTGTGCATGCACACTTGGGAATGTACACCTACACACATAAGCATGCACACACATTCATACATACATACACACCACAAAATATATTTAAAAGAGAAAGACGAATTTAGGAGCCAGATCTTTCTACTCAGTGAGAACTTTAAGGGAGTGTTAGGCTTTGGATTTTAGCTTCCACGAGCCCTAAGCTGGAGGATTTTGTAACTGTGTGACACAGCAAATCCCACAGTGTGTGCCTCTGATACAGGGGCTGTAACACGAGTTTCGGAAAAATAAGATGTGAAAGCTATGAGGTCAAGTGTGTTCAGTTGCCCTGGCTAATAGGACAAATAGGTTTCTTTGCCAAGAGTCTGCTGAGAGTATCCTACATCACACACACACAGCAATGGCAGATACTGCTGTGTGACCTCAGAGAATCCCTGGCTGTGTGTATATATCCGACATTCAGATGATCCAGTAGCCCCTGACCCTCCAGCAGGCACTGCCTCATGTTTAGAGAACCTAGTGTTATATAAACACGTTCAAAGTGCTTCCTGTGGCCAAGAAAGTTTCTGTTCCAGGTGTCTCTTGCTGAGTCTGGATTCAGAAGATGTTTCATGAGATGGTGAGCACAGTGGCACTTTCTGGGGTTGAAGGGGACATGCAGCTGAGCTGTGCTAGGTGAGGCATCAGGATTTGGTCAGCTAGCTGACCCCTCTGAAACCCAAGTCCTCACAGGTCACTGGTCTATCTGTCCAGAATACTTACCAGAGATTCTATTTTAGGTTTGACCTGGTTTTGTTAGCAGTCTGATCCATCAGGAGTATTCACGGTAATTGGCTGGGTACCTATGAAAATCAACAAGAGGCTACTTCAGACATCCTCAGAGATCTACAGACAAAGTATTTACTGAACATGGTAAGCAATATGTTAACTGTGGATATTGTAATTGAGTTAGTGTGTGTGCGTGTGTGTGTGTGTGTGTGTGTGTGTGTGTGTGTGTGTGTTGTCCTGGTTAGTTTTAACATACACACACATATATATATTATATACATATATATATATTATATATATTATATATGTATATAATATATATATATATATGTATGTATAAAACTTGAAACAACCTAGGAAGTACCCAAGAAGAGAGACTCAACTGAGAAATTTCCTAGATTGAATTGGCCTGTACGGCACTGTCTTGATTGTTCATTGATGTAGGAGGGCCAGCTGAGTGTGGGCAGTATCATTCCCTAGGCCTGGCTCTGGACCATACATGAAAGCTACCTGAGTATGAACCTGTACAAGCCAGCGAGTAGCAGGTCCTTCTCAGTTTTCATCCACATTGCTGCTTCAAGAGACTCTAAATGTCCTTAGACTATTATTCTTCTGAGGAGCTTCTGTTGCAAGGTGTTCAAGTTCCAGACATATTCTCCCGGGTTCCTGTATTACCAAGAACTCTATCTGTGTCTTAAAGATCCTCTGGGACAGTAATGGGATGCTGGCTCTCTTTCTCACACTTATCACACTGTTGCATGTGAGCAAGGCTTGGTGCATAATCCTAGAAGCATTAACTAGGTGACTAAAGCAGTTAGGGACACACTGTGTCTCTCTAGGTATTTGCTTTTAAAACTATGAGGACCTTGGGGGGCTGGGGAGATGGCTGAGTTGGTAAAGTGTGTCTTGTGATCATTAGGGCGTGAGTTCGATTCCCAGCAGTCATGGACAAAAAGCTGGATGTGATAGCACACCCCTTCAATTCCAATGTTGGGGGCGGGTGGGTGGAGAGAAGAGGATCCTGAGGCCATCCAACTGAATTGCAGAGCTTCAGGTTCACTGAGAAACCCCATCTAAAAGAACAAGGTGGAAGGTAATTGAAGAAGATACCCAATATAAGCTACTGGCACGCGTGCACACACACACACACACACACACACACACACACCCTTGGTAACTTTGATGGAAAGAGCCAAAAGGCAATATGGAGATATTTTCAAGCAGGCAGGCATAAGGACTTGAAGATATGTTTGGGTTTTTATCCTTCCCCATTACAGTGGCTATAAAAGAACATAGCCCTAGCAAAAACAGCTGCCATGTTCTTCAGACTAAACTAGTAGTCCTTGCAGAATACTATTCTAGCCTAAGACTTTATATAATAGAACAAATTTTTCTTTAACTTTTTTTTGTTTGTTTTTATTTCAAGACAGGGTTTCTCTGTATATAGTTCTGGTTGTCCTGGAAATCACTCTGTAGACCAGGTTGGCCTTAAGCTCAGAGATCCGCCTGCCTCTTCCTACCAAGTGCTGGGATTAAAGGCATGTGCCACCACTACCCAGCAGGACAAATTTTCTTAAATGATGCCTGCTTGTTGGCCTTGACTCCTAGAAATAAATTATGAATTTTTGCCCATGACTAAAGATGGCTGTTACTGGGTAATCTGAGAGCAATGCTGCTGGTCACAACCTCTGTGAGAAATAAATCATTATGGCCCATTTTCAGGAGGTGGTCACTCAAAGTTTACTACAGAGTCAGAGATAAGCAGGAGGTACAAGGCCCCTCTCTGCCCTAGCTGTTGTCTATCATCTGTGTACCCCAGAACTCTGAGAGTTGGGAAGTTGTAGGCAGTCTCTTTATGTGATTGAGCCCATGATCAAGGGACAATCTCAAAGCCCAGTTTATCTCTTATCTTCTGAGTCCCAGCCTGTGGAAAACAGAATAGTAAGTTTCTCATGGTCAGGGACTATTAAAACCACTGTTTTGTGCCCAAACATTATGCCAGCCTTTTATGACCTCTCTTCTTTGCTGGTTTCCCTCATTAGAGTGGCATGTTA
>CM052714.1:10606212-10648839 GCA_028551405.1 Uromys caudimaculatus | reverse complement strand
AGATCCACAGACCCACATAGCCACAGATCCACAGACCCACATAGCCACAGATCCACAGAGCCACAGATCCACAGATCCACAGACCCACATAGCCACAGATCCACAGATCCACAGACCCACATAGCCACAGATCCACAGATCCACAGACCCACATAGCCACAGATCCACAGACCCACATAGCCACAGATCCACAGACCCACAGACCTACAGACCCACATAGCCACAGATCCACAGACCCACATAGCCACAGACCCACAGACCCACATAGCCACAGACCCACAGACCCACACATCGATAGACCCACACATCGACAGACCCACAGACCCACATGACCACAGACCCTCAGACCCACAGACCCACATAGCCACAGACCCACATAGCCACAGATCCACAGATCCACATAGCCACAGACCCACACTGAAGATGTCATGTAATCACAGTAGAAACCCTCTTTCCTTGGCATCTAGATCTTGGACTTCCCAGTCTCTAAAACTGAGAAATAAGTGCCTGCTGTTTACATCATTTGGTCCATAGCCCAAATAGACTTATGCACACCAGAAAACGGTGCATTTGTTCATCCTCTCTGTTTGTGACCTATGATAATAGCAATGCTTACAATGTTCCCAGCTGCGGGCTCAAAGTTTAGTCATGGCTTGATGACTTCTGACTGTATTAACTATCTCTCGTCCTTTATATTTGTTTTAGAGCAGAATAGCTATGGTCTTGTTAAATCTACATTTCTCTTCTCTTTAATAACATTTTATAATCTGATAGTTACACACATTTATACAATGTATATTGATCTAATCTACCCATTATCTCTCTCCAACTCCCCTTAGGGTGCCACCCCACGTCTCTCCTAATTTCATGTCCTTTTCATATTGTTTGATTTTGTTGCCATTTACTCCTCAAGTCCAGTTAGTGTTGCCAATTTGCACATGGGTCTATGGGCACCCACTGTGGCCCGAGCAACCTACCAACAGCCATGTCCACAAAGGAGAGAGACTGTCTTTCCTTTTGTAACAATTGACTGTCAATCACTTCTCCCATAGTGCTGGGGTTTTAGGGCCCAACCACATTGGGATTTTGAGTAGCTCGATCTTGCGCACCCTGCCTGATTCCTCTTACTCATGACTATTTCTACTCTTGTGGTGGGAACTTTTCCTTCCCTGCTCCTCCTGGGGACTGATCTGGAGGCAGTAAGAACCCTGCATGTGACCTGAGGGGCACGTGCTGTGCTCAGACAGGCTGCTGGGATTTCACACAGTAAAACCATGACAGGCACTGAGTGGTGGCAGCCCCAGTTCCATGTATTTCAATACCCCTGGGTTTATATGAACTGGAAAGATTACATTTCTGTTTTGTTTGAATGTTTAGAGTCATGTGACAACCTTTGGATCACGTCAATTTTCAATCTCCTGGGCTCCTGTGTCCAGCCACGATGTCTTTGGAACAAGGTGTCCCGTGAGAAGTTGTGCAATGAGTCTGTCTACACATGCTCCGGGCATTGCAGGACTAGAAGAAAAAGGTCCCATCTGGAGACCTGACTTGGAGTGACTTCCCTCTTCTAACCACGCCACCCAACCAAATCTAGAAGATCCTGCCCTGGGTAGGTGCCCCTCCAGAAGCAGGGGTTCTAGGAGGCAGTCAAGACAAAGAATTGAGAGAAGGATGCCCATAGCCTTTCTCAGTGGGGCTTAGATCTGGATTCTTTCTCTCACAGCATCATCTGTGACCGCCTGGCTTTGGGGAAGCAGTGCTCTCTGAGTTAGGACTAGGCTTAGGGCTAGGGCTAGGTTTAGGGTTAGCACTAGGGCTAGGGCTAGGACTTAGGCTAGGGCTAGGGTGTCACCTCTCCCCCTCAGTGTACTCTCACTTGAACTCTTATCAGTGACAGAATATCCTGCAAAGACAACCTCTGAGTGTGCTCTTGGCCCAAGGGTAGATTAAGGATCAACAACTTCCATCTCAACACTAGAAGTGTGCAATCTATCAAGGTTGCCTTGCCAACCTTGTCCATTGCCAAGACAAAAGGTCAGGCCAGAAAAGTAGCCCATACCAGCTCCCCAGGAGTACATGTGACCTGAGGAGTCACATGCCCATTTGAGAGAGCAGAACTCACTTAGCTCATGAACTGACTCGAGAGCATCACTTCCCACCCAGAACCACAGTTGACCATATTTCACACCTCTCTGAGACCAGCCCTCAACAGTCCTCATTCTAGGTACGAATTGAATCATTTTGTTCAAGTTTCTACATGGAACATAAACTGACCGCTGTTCAGAGGTGGCTCTCCTGGGGACAGGGATTTTCCAGCTGGAGAATGACAAGCCATGATCTTACCCCTTTCTTTTCTAAGCTCAGTGTGAAGCATGATCTCTAGAGGGAACCGGTGCAGGAAGGTCAACATCACTCCATCCAAGATGACAACTGCAGCAGTCAACACTCAGCTTGAAGTTCTGACACAGGACTAAGGTCTGGGCTCCATCTCTGCATAAGTAATTCATCTGCCTACTGAACTGACCAGCAAATGACGCAGTCATTGGTTGACACATCAGCGGGCTGAGCTCTCAACATGTGATCTAGAAAACAAGCGGCAAGCTAACATCAAGGACCGGGTAGGTGCTTGCTTTGCAGGGCTGAGGACCTGAATTTGAGCCCCAGAACTCATGCTTTGTTTAGTGAAGTCTGAAAGAACATCTGCAGGGTGGTGCACTCTGGGTCAAAACCTGTGCTGGGGAAATGGGCCGAAGGGATCCCTGGGGCTCACTGCTCAGCCAAACTAGCATATTTGGCAAACCTCAGGCCAGTGAGAGAGCCACCAACAAAAGGAATGCAGAGAGCACCTAAGGAAAGACCCCTGACACGAGCACACATGTGTTGACTCATCACAAATGTGTGTGCACACACATATACACTTTAGAAGATGATGTCAAAATCCAGTTCCTAGGAATTTGTCAATGATAGGTTTAGGAATCAAATAGATAGCTTTAATCCACCCATAGTACCCACTATTTCTCCTTGTAAATCAATACTCTTCCCTGGCTCCCTGGCTCCCTGCCTGCCTCCCCGCCTCCCTGTCCCCCTACATTTTCCCCTCCCTCCCTCTCATGGCAGTAACTGTCTACAATTGTTCCACATCCCCCATGAATAGACAGCCTTGAGCCTCCTCATTTAGGAAGGAGACTTTTCACTAATGACCTTTTAGTTTGACCACCTAGGATGACTCTGCTGTCCTCTCAGAACCCTGACCTGCAATCCTTACAAAAGCTTTCTGTTAACAATAACATTGGAGAGTATGTCCACACAGGTGCATGCTGGGATTATGAGTGTCCTAAGAGTGATGGGAAAGGGGCGGGGTGGAGCGAGGAGTCCGCTGCACACCTGTATACCACAAAGTGAAATCCAGGCCGTGGATTTCACTCACAGGCATCACGCCAGTCCTGTGTCTCTGCAGGTGGTTGCCTGGGTCACTGTTTGGCCTACTGGCACCTTCCCAGTTTCCCCACAATCACTCTCCCATTTCTCTCTCAGGTCAGCCCTGCTCCCACACTGTAGCCTCCAGTGTGACCAGGACTATAGCTCGATGAGAAGGCTCTTTGTTCCCTACACTTGAAATCTCTCTCGATAGCTGGAGATGAGCATCCACTTGAGAGAGAAACAGTAGTTCAAGTAAGACTGAGCAATTGACATGAGCTGTTTTGTTAAAGGGAAAGAGAGCCGACGTCATATTGAGCGATTCTGCCCTCGGATGTGTGGGAGCAACTCTCTCTACCATAGTATGGCTTTCTCTTAACTATACAGGCATGAGAAATCTTCAACCAAATGAAGGAGGCGGTGCATTTGACTATCTTGAAGTTGTGCCCTGGTTACCACTGATTTCAGCCATTGTCACAGCAGGCTATACTGACTCTCTGGCTCCCTCTATGAGAGACTGATACCCATTTTATGAGGTCGTACAAAATATCCACTGAGTGCTCTCTCTGCTTGGCAAAGGGTGGCTGGAAGAGAGTCAGCATCTCTCCCAGGCGATATTCCCAGAGTCACCCCTGGGTCATGTTGCAGGGCTAAGGACTTTGTGAACCCCATCATGCTGCTGTGGACTCTGGGCACTGGAAAGTAGCCAAAGTACACTATGGTACACTATGAGGCGTCCCAGCAGCCAGCAGCAAAGTGCACAGGAAGGCTTGAGGGGTAGAACCATAGCTCTCAGAATGTTACAGTGCCTAGCAGGAGTCCAGGCTTCCATGCCCTGCACTGGAAGGGCTGGAACTTTCCACTCCATGACACAGTAATATGGCTGGACTCAGAGGCTGTAACCAATTGCTTGTTGCACAATCAGGATTGCTTTGTGCTTTTAGAAGAGAAGGCTGGTGCTTTCCTGGGGTCTTATGGGCTAGGCTTTTTGGCGTCAAGGTGATAGATAGGCAGACCTTCTCATACCAATCCATCCTGTGGTCTACTGTTTTCCTTCTGAGAGACAAGTTGCACAAACCCAGCTCCCCAGATGGCCCCGTGTGAGTTAGGTAACAGCCCTGTCTTGTCAGTCAAAACAAGCTATCATGAAGAGTGCTGGGCTAGCAGGCCAACTCTAATTGTTGCTCTTGGGAGGAGGTTCATCAGGAACATTGAGAATTGTGTTGCAAGAGGCTGTGTTTATCAAACTGCAGCTTGTCCCATGCACCCTCTCCCCTTCAGCTTTGGAAATCAAAGAGAATTATGGGGCATGTGTTTACTCGAGGGTGGTTTTTCCCAGCAGCAGCAGAGTCTGATGCCTTGGAGTTCAGTCTTAGTTGAACAGATGCATTTTGGCAATAGAAAATGCTTCATTTCTTTTTTATCTGGTGCTAGGTGCACATATACCGTAACATGCATGTGGAGGTCAGAAGACAACCTTGGGTGTTAGCTACCACTTTCAATCCTTTTTCAGACGGAACCTCTTGGTTTGCCTTTGCTGCTGACACCTGGGTAGCTAGCCTGTGGTTTCCAAGGACTCACCTGTCTCTCCCATCTAGCTGTAGGGATGCTAGGGGTCCTCATCCAGGCTATTATACGATGATGTTTTCATGGGCTCTAGGGGTTCACGCCTAACGTTCTCATGCTCACTCGGCAAACACCTTTACACCAAGCCATCTCCTTAGGCACTCCAAATGAGCTACCTTTTGGAAAAGAACTATCAATAAGAACGCAATTCAGTCCAGTTATGGGCAGAACAACAGTCTGTGGAGACTGGAGATCTGGGCTGGCCCGTGTGGCCACGGCTGGGCACATGTGGATACTGAGCACTAGCAAGTGGCTGATTAGAATGGAAATAGAAAATCCCATGGCAAAGAAAACTGCAGGAATCTGGGAAGAGTTGTGTGAAAAGCAGAATTATAAGCCAATCATTTGGGGATGGGCAGGTGGCTTAGTGGTTAAGAGTAGTACTTGGTGTTCATGAAGAAGAACTAAGTTTGGTTCCCAGCACCCTTGTGAGGCAGCTTACCGCCACCTGTAACACTAGGATCTCTGGCCACCAAAGGTACTGCACTCATGTGTGCCAACCCACAGATACATACAATTAAAGATTATACCATTAAAATTTAGAAAATAAACTCTTAGAAAGGGAAATATTCATCCTTTTAAACATGTATTCTAAATCGAGGTAATATTTGGAGTTTATTGGTTGAGTTGCTTTTATTATAAATGTTAATTCCACCCATTTCTTTTTTTATATATAATTTTCCTTAACAAGCCTTCTAGAAAAAAGCACAGTTACAGAAGTGATTTGTGTCCTGTTTTTACTCATAAGGCCTTTGATGGAGCAGTGAGAACTCTGGATCAAAGCTTTGTTCTCATGCTTAGACTCAACACCTCCTTCTGGGCATCTGCCTCTCACACCATTCCTGTGATCCATACCCACCTGGACCTGGGAACTCACAGTGTGTGAGTAGTATCAGCATCCCATGCTTAAGGTTCTTGCCTACCTCTGACTCTTTAGTGGTTATCTCCTCTCCCTCCCAGCCACCTTTACAGTGAGATCAATGTTCTGGCTCTGTGTTTCCGTAAGCCACTCTTGGTGCTAGTAGTCAGAAATACTATAAGAATGTGTTTTTGCTTTAATCCCATGTGTAGGATATGGGGCTTCAGATTGTCCACAGCAGTTGACTATGATTTGCCTCATGATCTAACAGGGCTGTGATTTTGCCAGCTGTAGATAGTTTCTGCAAGTGTATGATGTTGGCATTTTGGGAACTCTTGAAAGGGTATATAAATGCTAGAGCCCCAAGAGGGGCTGCAGAAGCAGCTGCTGCTCGTGGTGGTTGCTGGTTGCTGGCTGCTTGTTGCTGGTAGCTGGTTGCTAGTTGCCACTGCTGATTGCTGGTTACTGCTGCTGATTGCTGATTGCTGGTTGCTGGTTACTGCTCCTGGTTGCTGGTATCTGGCTGCTGGTTGCTTGGTTGCTGGTTGCTGGTAGCTGGTAGCTGGTTGCTGATTGCTGGTTGCCGCTGCTAATTGCTGTTTACTGCTACTGGTTGCTGGTTGCTGTTGCTGGTTGCTGGTTGCTGTTGCTGGTTGCTGGTTGCTGGTAGCTGGTTGCTGATTGCTGATTGCTGATTGCTGATTGCTGGTTTCTGGTTTCTGGTTTCTGGTTTCTGATTGCTGATTGCTGATTGCTGATTGCTGGTTTCTGGTTTCTGGTTTCTGGTTTCTGATTGCTGATTGCTGTTTACTGCTGCTGGTTGCTGGTTGCTGTTTATTGCTGCTGGTTGCTGATTGCTGGTTAGTGTTGCTGGTTGCTGGTTGCTGTTGCTGGTTGCTGGTTGCTGTTGCTGGTTGCTGGTTGCTGGTAGCTGGTTGCTGATTGCTGATTGCTGATTGCTGGTTGCTGGTTTCTGGTTTCTGGTTTCTGATTGCTGATTGCTGTTTACTGCTGCTGGTTGCTGGTTGCTGTTTATTGCTGCTGGTTGCTGATTGCTGGTTAGTGTTGCTGGTTGCTGGTTACTGGTAGCTGGTTGCTGATTGCTGGTTGCTGATTGCTGGTTGCTGGTTTCTGGTTTCTGATTGCTGATTGCTGATTGCTGTTTACTGCTGCTGGTTGCTGGTTGCTGTTTACTGCTGCTGGTTGCTGGTAGCTGGTTGCTGGTTAGTGTTGCTGGTTGCTGGTTGCTGGTTGCTGGTAGCTGGTTTCTGGTTTCTGATTGCTGATTGCTGATTGCTGTTTACTGCTGCTGGTTGCTGCTGCTGGTTGCTGGTTGCTGTTGCTGGTTAGTGTTGCTGGTTGCTGGTTGCTGGTAGCTGGTTTCTGGTTTCTGATTGCTGATTGCTGTTTACTGCTGCTGGTTGCTGTTGCTGATTGCTGCTGCTGGTTGCTGGTTGCTGTTGCTGGTTAGTGTTGCTGGTTGCTGGTTGCTGGTAGCTGGTTGCTGATTGCTGATTGCTGTTTACTGCTGCTGGTTGCTGGTAGCTGGTTGCTGATTGCTGTTTACTGCTGCTGGTTGCTGGTAGCTGGTTGCTGATTGCTGTTTACTGCTGCTGGTTGCTGGTTGCTGTTTACTGCTGCTGGTTGCTGGTAGCTGGTTGCTGGTTGCTGCTGCTGGTTGCTGGTTGCTGTTGTTGCAGTTTGCTGTGGTTTTTCAAGTGGTTATGCTCAAAGAGATGAGAAGAAGAAATTAGATATACTGATGCTAAAGATCAAATTTGCCCCAAGAAACTTGATGCCCCTAATCAATAGGAAGTAGTCTAAGGATATTGATGCCCCCTTTCCCCTCTAGCCTTCTTTCCCTTCTACCTAGTGTTAGGGGGTTGAAAGGATAGAATAGGGGTGAAGAAGGGTGGTAGGAAAGGAAACCCACAAAGTAGCCAAAAGTCTGGCTATAGGTGCTGTTCCACTGCTTAGAATATTCTAGTGGCCCCTAGGACCTCCCGTCTCTCCCTAGAACCCCGTGTACCCTCCCATAGATAGACACAGACGGTCCCTCCCTGTGTCCTACTCTACCTCACCTGTGTTGCTCCATGCCTTGCATTGTGTTGAAACAGTTTGTTTACGAGTCCATCTGCCCATTAGACCATGCGCTCCTCGAGGGTAGGAAATTAAGTCTTTATCTACGTCCCCATGGCACTCAGTAAATATTTGTGCGAAGCATGCAGACTATAGAGTCTGAGGGTAAACAACATCTGGCTGTCAACAGCTCACCATTGCGCAAGGCTACAACAGTGGCTGTGGGGCTTCGGGCTTTAGTTTTAATTTTATGTTTATTATCATTAGCAGTATCATTGTTATTGTAATGAGAACCACTGCAGTGATCCCAGTGGCTCTCTGTGTGTGAAGGTGTACTGGATACATCTTTCTCTCCCAGGAGATGATAGCTTCACAGCAGTGGGTCTTCCACGCTGGCCACTGGGCAGTCCCTGGTTTGCTTGGGGGAATTGAAGGCTGAGTCTCCTTCTGCCAGTCAGCCACCTGCTGGACAACCTTGCTAACGCTGAGTGTGGAAGGTGACTGCCACCCAGAGCTATGTTTGCAGAGGAGATAAGCATCTCCCCTGGGCCACTCCTGGTGGTGTTTATGTCTTTTAGATTGCAACTCTGTTTGGGGTTGTAGAGGCCATGTTGCCTCATGCAGTCTGCTTTGCCCTGGGACAGACTGCCACCCTACATAAGGACTTACCAGCTCCTGGAGCCAGCTCTGTCCTGACTTGCCCTCTTTGTAATGGACAATGGGGACAGGATCGTATTCTGGGAAGACCGTGCTTCAAAATAGCTCATCATGCACAAAGCTACCTATTGGTACAAGGATGGACAAGGACCAACTCACTCCCCGAGACAGGAACTTCCTTTCTCAGGTCTCCTTCCATTTTTGCAGGAGGAGCCAGTCAACATTACAGGTTTAAAAATAATCTAGAGAGAAGGCGGGACTAAAGAGATGGCTCAGCCCTTATGAATATGTATGCTTTTGCAGAAGACCGGAGTCTGATTCCCAGCACCCATGTGGAGTGGCTGGCAACTTTGTATCACTCTATGTAACTCCAGCTTGAAGGGATCCCAGTCCTCTTGGCCTCCAGGGGAACATGCACAAATGTACTATATCCATGCTCTGACACACAAACCTAACAACAAATAAACATCTTTTTTTAAAGGCTAGGGATGCAATTCAATTGATAGAAGCATTAAAGGGATCTCCCTTCTAAAAAATGAAAATGTAGCTTTGTTATTGCTGATGAGTGTTTTGTCAGAAAAGCAAAGACAATTTTTTCCAATAAAATATAGTTTATATCAAGAATTCTTACCCACTACTTACCCCCAACAAAGACACCAGGGGCTCCATCAGAAGCTGGCTCTCCTCTGAGACCTTGCTGCCTTGAGCTGAGGGCACTGGGGCCATGCTGGGCTCTGTTGCCTGCCAGGAACTGGCTCCCCTCCCTGATGTTGGCCTTCTGGCTACATCATGCTCCAGCTGGCCTGTTCCACATTCCAGGTCTCTGTTTTCCAGCACTCACTGGAGCTGTATTTGCTCACTCAGACTAAGATTCTAAGATTCAGTCTGTAGGTCATTTTCCCTGTGGGACCTTAGTGTCATGCTGTTGATGAGGTGGCCTCATGGCAGTTCTAAGGAACTATTCCAACCAGTCCTACATGGCTGTAAGTGCAGGGGCCCAGTTCTCCCTGTAGGTGAAATGAGAAGCCTGGATTACCTGGCGGCAGCCAGTCCTCAATCTTTCCACCAGCTTCAGCAGCCGACTCTATGTGATGACAGCACGCCTTGGACTCTGTTTTGTGCAGGAAGGCTTGGCTATTGACATAAGGCCAGCTGTACCCTGCCTGGACAATGGGGACAATCCTACCAGCTCTGCTCCTGCCTGCCACAGTTGTCGTGTCCTGTTGAGGTTCCTGTGGCACAGCCCTCCAAGACATTTCTTGTCCCTGTTTCCCTTTACCTCTTTTAAAAATCCAAATATCAGCTTTACTCTGACCATAGAGCTCTGGGGTGAAGCAGACAGGCCAGTGAACAGAACCTGGACCCTTCCAGATTACCAAGTCACTCAGCCATTACCATAGCTTTAATGTCGTTTGAATGATTACACCAAAATTCATGTGGTGAGTACCTGGTGTCAAGTGTGGTGGTATTGAGACTGTGGGACCTTTAAGAGGGGCAGCCATGACTAATGATGTCACAACTACTAACCCTATTGAGTAACATTCATGATGGTTCTTCCCTCAGAAGGAATTGTATGTCCCTCAAGACTCATTAGTTGTCATGGGAACAAATAACTGTGAAGAGGAAGCTGACTTTTGAATCCCTCTGGCTTTCTGTCTGGTCACATGATCACTCCCTCTTGTCCCGTCTTCCTTATCATGTTGAGAAGGAGCCAGAAATCCCTCATCAGAGCCAAGCAGACACCAGGGTCACATACTTGAGTACCAGAACTGAAAGCCAAGTAATCCTCTTTTTGCTTATGTAGTTGCAAGTTTCAAATTTTGGAAACAGACTAATATATATTTTAGCTGAATCACCTATAACATGAGCCCTCCAGCCCTACATGCTCTGAGTTCTAGCCTCCCAGAATCCTCCAAATCCCAGGGACAAAAGACACCACTGACCCGGATCAGCCATTGATGTCATCTGTCAACCATGTGCACGCAAACAGGCATTTGTAAAGAAACTAATTCAGCAGCTACTTATACAGACCCTGGGTCTGGATCTTCCCAAACTGACATAGTCAAAGTTTGTAAGGCAAGCCATCTGTAATGTGATTCACTTGGAAAATGCGTTTTTAAATGGGATGATACTGTTCAGGTTCCAGTCTCGGTGACATCAGAACGCAGTCGAATGTGCACAATTGCAGCTGTTACAGCAGGCAGGGGATATTCTAGGAAGAAATGCCTGCTCTAGCAGACTACTGAAACAAAGGAGCCCCAACGACTGGACTTTTCCCTAGAATCCCATGGTGGAGGAAAAATAGTCTGAAGCTTGGTGTTGATGGAGGAGGAACTTGCCTCCCTGGAAGAGAGGTCACACAGTTCTGATCTCTCACGGGATCACCTTAACCAAGGGCGGGGGCTATGATAGTGATGGGTCAATTCTGGACCACACCCTGACCTGACTGCTTAGCTATGCCTGCCTCTTGCATACTATTTAAGCCTAAGCTTCTTGTCAGGACTCCAGCGGTAGGCTTGGGTGACTAGACTTCCTTGTTCTTCCTGACAGGATCACATGAACACATCCCCCCTTCTCTGCCTTTCACTATTACTGCTTTCTTTGATTGACCTGTCAGGTCAGGTGACTGAGCCTGCCTTGTAGCTGCCAGGGTGTAGGCACTGACCCACACAGCTCTAGTGACATGGTTCGGATAAGTGACTGCTATTCCCCTTTGGAAAGTCAAGTGCGACCCCTGAAGGTCTTGCCCTTGTAAAAGGAAGGGATTGTGATGTCACCAGGTCAGATGCTCTGAGAAGAGGGTGCTCACCTCTCAGCTCTGCACAGATTTGGTTTTGGTTTTATTCATCTGTAACAGGACAGATACTGTCAGGCATCTCTCTTGGTCTCTGAGGTTTTAAAACACTATTGTTAATACATCCTGTCAGACAGCATTCTAACCAGGACTGACAGCCATGGCATGTTCTTCCTTATCCCACTGGATCACCCTGGAAACGGCACGGGAGCTGCGTGCTTCCTGGCTGGTGACCCTCCTCTGAGAAGGAAAGTGACTTGGCCAAGGTCACACACCCTTCAGGCTCATGAGTCAGACATTTAGACCTGACTCTCTGCTCACTCCATTGTGTCTTAGATGTCAGCCAGTGCCACACGACTTGTAAAGCAGCTCCACTAACTCGTTTCTCTAGATTATGCTCTCCACGCCCTCGTAGCTGCTGATTCCGAACACAGGGTTCAGGCTAACAGGAAGTGGAGACAGCCTGACTGTAAGAGTGTACTATGGACTGCCCATTAGTCATGTAGCACAGAACCTTCCCTGCCTTTAAAATGTGTTAGAAGTCACCCTCACGCCCCCACTTAGGCTTGCTATGTCTCAGAGTCCCTGCCCAGGATGCTGTCTGTTTGACCATCCATAGCATTAATAATCTTTTAATACATTTCTTATTCAAATAGTCTACTTCAGTATTCCCCTTAGACTCTAAACCCCAAACCTTTTAACATTTCTTCAAAATATGCACCAGAAAACTGGGCAAAGGGGGTGAATGCTTATCATCCTGGCACTCAGGAGGTGGGGGCAGTAGGATTAGGAATTCAAGGTTATCCTCGACATCTTGAGATCAGAACTAGCCCTGCACGTGTACATCTGTGATGGTTTTAACTGGGCAATCAAATAGCAGATTGAAATGAGCCAGGCAGTTAGTAACGACTCAATGCTAGAGATTTTACAGTGTACGGAGGTAGGTTTGTATCTGACGCTGTCACTGAACTTAAAGAGGGTTAATATTGTATCAGAATCCAGCTGGCCCTCTTCTTCATGCCCTTGGTTAACTGAAGGTCAGCTCTGGCCCTTTAGTCATCCGGGAACAACCTGTGCATTTTGAGAAACTTCCAGGGAGTGGCATTTGATAAGCTTTTCCTAAGTCACAGAGAGGAAGGTTTCCCTGGAGTTGTCCTTGAGAATTGTGAACTCATAGAAAAGCGGTAGTGGTCTTAGGTTTTCTTAGAAATCTCTATCCGTTCCTTTTCAATTCAACCATGCAGTTACCGGCTGCGGGATTCCCATGGTCTGCTTGATAGCAGCCCACACTGCACACAAGTAGTTTTGGCTGGGAAGAGCTTCCTGACCCCAAGGTATGCTTGAAATATACAGCCAGGTAGGGTTTCTACCCCACCTACACCATGCTGTTCTCACTCTGGGGCTGCAAGTCCACACCGTGGAACTTAACGTTTTCATGCCTGGGAATGTGGCTAGTGTATAAGACCCCTTGTCTGCCCTGTGTCCCCTGAGCCAGTGTTCTCTGCTGAGCACTAGGCAAAGGTGAAGGTCAGTGTGAAAACCCTGACCAAACCCGACCACACTGCTTATAATTGGAACAGCAAGAGCTGGGGGCTGGGGAGGTTACACAGGGGCTCTCAGAGAGCCCAGTGGGAGGCGGCTTTCCCAGGTAGCCTCTCACATAAGGAAGCTTCCAGCCTCCTTCCTTTAGAAGCTTACCTGGGAGAGCAGCTGAAGACACTCACTTGGGGAGAGCAGCCCATGCTGAGGGTCCATTCCAGGTCCATGCAGGAGTAATAAGTGACTGTCTTCAGTAATAAGGGTGCTCAGCAAAGGAGTCAGAAGCGGGATTTAATAGACACATCTGTAAGAAGAAGGAACACAAGATCCACAATAAGGAGCATGAGAGAGAGGCTGGAGAGAAATGAAGTCTACGGGATTCCATTCTCCCATCAGGTTATTGAATCTGTGACTGGTGACCAGGTAATGCTTGACTTGGAACCAATCAAGAACCTGGAACAAAAACACACATACAGGATACAGGTACACACACACACACACACACACACACACAGAGAGAGAGAGAGAGAGAGAGAGAGAGAGAGAGAGAGAGAGAGAGAGAGAGGATCTTATAGTTTTCAACAATAAATTGTACATAGATTTATGGACACTAAGGGAAAGAAAAGCTTGAAACCATATGACCAGATGTGGGGTTACAGCCTGTGCCCACACAAGCCAGCTTCAGCCAGTCATCCTCCTTAAGCCAATTAGAGTAGCCTACTTTATAGCAAAAGGTAAGACAATCCTCCTGATTGTATCTCTGGAGTCTTGATGTTATGGTAACCTTGGAAACCATTGCAGCTCTGGGTTCCACTTCCCATTCCCATACCCCAAATACCAGAAAGGTAAACATAAGCTTTGCCACTCCTTCAACTAGCATATTCTAAGATGGAGATTCCTGGGCTTTGTTGAGGCTCACTAAGGCCAATATTACCTCTTGGCCAAAATAATGGAATCGAAATTCTTCCTGTGTCCTGGGTGGAGACCCCAAACATTAGTTAATCCAGTTAGGTCTGCCAATCATGTCTCAAGGCGTTCGCTCCCTCTCCCCTCCAGGAAATCTGAGTCACCTGAACCCTTGCTAAGGAAGCAGGAGGAATAATTATTCCCACTGGGAGGAAAGGCACTCTTCATTTCTCCCCAGTGCCCCTTAGGGAGTGTCTATCAGACAGCACTGCAGCCTGTCTCTGAGTTCACCTGGGCACAGATTCCCAAACACTCTGGTGCATGCTGCGGTGGGTAGGGAGTGTTGAGTACTGAGTTTTAATTCTGTACAATAACGGAGCTCTGAGGGTGAGTGTGGCGGAGGTTATGTAGCACCGTGGTGAGCAGGCTTCCTGCCTGGACACAGAACACTGAGCACAGTGAACAAGGTAGAGTTTATGTTATGTTAAACTTCTACAATGCAGAAAAATGAAATATCTTTGTAAACTGTGTTTGGAACTAGCCCTGAGGTGACTAAGCCTTGCCCTCTTCCTGGTGATTGAAAGCAGAAGTTAATTGTGCACAAGCTCTTAGGTGCAGACCTCCAGGTGGCAGGGGACACAAAGGACAATGGGACAACTGGTGTGTTTCCATTTGTGGCCTGACAACACAGAGGAAGTAACTGGACTGAAAGCAAACAATGAACTAGAAGAACTCATGAAAAAGGTAATTTAGAGTCACAGCATCTGGGGACACAATTAAGGGAGCACTGACTTCGCAGGGAACCCAGCTTCTCTCTGCCTGTCAGGAGAAATGCCTTTCATTGGGATTGCACAATGGCCTCCCAAACCTTCAGAGAACTGTGCTGGGGTGACTCACCAGAGCATACAGTGTCCCAGGGACCCACACACACCAATTTATCAGCCCCCACTGACAAGCGAAATTGGGATTTATTAACAACTGTTGGTTCAGTGAAGAGGCCCCACCACGTATTTTGATTTTGTTTTTCATCGGCCCTGTTCAATTAGAAAATATTAGAAGAAGCTTTCGAAGCAGTAGGGTGCCTTGAGAGCGTGCCCCTCACTCTATAACGTGATCTAATGTCAGTGCTTGGGCATTAGGGATTTCATGCCAAGTTCTTATGATCTGATTTATTCTGATGGTACAATCACACTGAGAACCAAGGAGTCAATTGAGAAATTTCCTTGAGTGGTTTAGGACCTGAGATATGGGCTTACTGCTTTGTTGTTGCATAGGAAATCTTAGGAGCCTAATCAGTAGTTTGGAGGGTCAGGAGCCCAGACTGTGGGGCTGCACAATTGGAGCCTCAGCAGCAAACAGTCTAGGAGTTGGGAACTTGCACTGAGCTTAGATTTAGGGCAAAGGGCAAGCTCCTCACTTTCTTCCTCTTATCATCGGAGTCCTTAGAGTCAGAGAGCAGGCTCTAGCAGCAGGAACAAGCTGGTTCAGCCACTGTGCCTGTTAAGGTGGTAAATAAATCAGAGAATAGTTTTTTATTTGGTGTGGCCATTTTGAGAAGGGGAACAAGTAAGGCAGAGGTCCAGTGATACTCCCCGCAAACCCCAAGTTCATCTTCAGGGACCTGACAGTAGATTTCAGTTCAAATGGAAGCCAAGTGGTATACATATCTAAGCAGCCTGTCAAGGTGCAGCCGAGCCTGGTCCTTGGTGTCTGGCTCCAGTCTTCCCTGTGTGTGGTCTGACAGGCTGTCAGAACTGTGTGAAATCTCTTTCAGGAGAAAAGCTTCTCTGGCTGGCTCCAGACTTCAGCCTTTCTCTCCCCAGCACGAGACTCGTGGGGGAGATTTTTAGTTCTTTGAGGTCTCTCAGTTTAAGTGTCTCTTTAAAACAATGTCTCTGCTGTCCCAGGGAGGTTACACCCCAGGTGCACCGCTGTGGCCACGGACAGGTTCTGTTCTTTGTAGATACCAGATTGAGGGCCAGGGTAGGTGACAGGAGCTGGGAGATCTCCATAGCACAGCTCACAGGACCACCACCAGCTTGCTGGAGAGACACAAGTCATACTTGGTGGGAAGAATTGGAAACTAACTCTCTCTCTCTCTCTCTCTCTCTCTCTCTCTCTCTCTCTCTCTCTCCCCCATCTTCTCAGAAGCAGAAATCAAACGTACCCAGTTTGCATCAGCTGAAAAGCAAGGCATGCTGGGACTCAGTCTTTCCAGGAAGAATTTCCAGAGAATGTGCAATACAGAAGACTTGAGAGATTGCTTTCACTGTCACCTAGACTGGATTTAGTATCGCCATGGAAACGAGACCCACCCTAAGGTGAGCGTCCCCCTGCTGGAGTGGCTGAGGATACACACTTCAGATGAGCAGTGTGCTAAGGATTCCCATGGCCACTGCAAGCTGTTCTCAACACAGCCCTGGCGTGGAGTCGTGGGTAGCTTTCTTACAGGGATCTCTTGGTTCTTGTCTTCTTGAAGGAAAGAGATTAGTCAGGGGACATAGACTGCTCAAGCGGAAGTTTATTTAGCAAAGCAAAGTAAACACTCCGAAGATAGATGAACCTGGATGTTCCAAGCGTGGGAAACTGCCCAGTAGGTCTGCACTGTGGATTTTGAAGAAGTTTTAATGAATATTGATGAAGTGTGTGGTGTGTGCATGGATTAAGGTGACACATTTTCCCTCCCAATCATATGATGGGACCAGATCTCTTTTTTATAGTATTCTCACAAAGGGGATGGTGTGTGTGTGTGTGTGTGTGTGTGTGTGTGTGTGTGTGTGTGTGTGTATCAAAACCATAGTACAGGCGATGCATTATGTCAAGCCTTTGAGGTTCTAGGCCCTTCATTAGTACACATAGGTGACAGCTGGGAAAGTGCCCTGGTATCTTAGTTCCTGATACAGTGGGAAGAGGCTAACTCCAGCTTCAAGGATGTCTAACCACAAAGGGGCATCTGCCCTGCAGGAGACACAGCCACCAAGCCGCACCTGTTGTTCCTTGGCTGCTACACATCTAACTCCTTGCCTCCCTGATGTCATCTTATAGCTGATGTATCTATCTTATAGCTAGAGAAGTCACAAAAAAGAGGGTGGCATCATTAGGGGCAGGGAAATTGAAGCCATTTTGTTCCCAGCTTCTGGAGAGATGGACGTTGGTGCTTTCTAAAAGCCCCTGTATAGGGAGGGCATCCTCTCCGCTCACTTCCTCTGCCCTCGTTCAACACCATGAGGGTGGGTGATGAGGAATGGAGGGCCATTTGGCTCATAGTTCAGAAGACAGGCAGTTCAAGACAGGGTGGCCACATCTGGTGAGGTCCTGCCGGCAGGTGGGACCTCCGTGCAGTGGCAGGGCAGTTCAGTAAGGCTCAACCCTCTCCCCTCATTACAGAATGGCCGCTTCCCCGGAGTCAGCATCCTCTGTAGTCACTGCATCTAGCTTTAACTGTCTATGGAGGAGGTACCACAGGCAGGCTGACCTCTCACCTCTTTCTGCCTCACATTGCTGTGTCCATTTCAACACAAGAGCCGGGGAGGCAGCTCAGTTGGGAAAGACACAAGCACGAGGTCTTGAGTTCTGGAAGCAATGTCATGTGAAAACCCTGGGGCCCGGTGGCTCGTGCTTGTCATCTCAGCATCCATGAGGAGGTGGAGACAGGGATTCCAGGGGCTCACTGGCGTGCAGGCTAGCCAAATGGAGAGTCCCTATTAAAAAAATAAGGCAGAGAGCAATTGAGGAAGGCACCAGACATTAACATCTGGCCTCTACACAGATGCCCACACACATACAGATGTACACAGATAACACATTCATGCAGACACATAGACACACACACACAAACCACATACAACATACCAAATACACACATACACCACATACAACATAACACACACACACATGCACACACACAGACACACACACCACATACAACATCACACACACACATGCACACACACACACACACTTACCACATACAACATCACACACACACACACACACACAGAGCATTTCAACCCCAGCAGGCCCATCCCTCATGCCATCTGTAAAGCTTATTCTACAAGGGATCAAACTGAACCAGCCAAGAGTCTTCCTTTCCTTTTCTCTCCTTCTTTGTCCTCAGGACTGCCAAATCATCAGGTATTCTGCAGACTTCCTGGGTTAAGATAGGACGCAAAGACATCAGGCACATGACGAATGTGAAATAGAATCAGTGAGCCAAAGGCCAGCAGAACCCTGCTTATGGGGAAAGAGAGGCCATCCCAACACCTTTGGTGGGCAGGTGGCGTTGCTCAGAGAGCCTAGTGGGTGGCCCTCAGGCTGACAATGAGCAGATGGGAGTTGGATGGACTCTGGGTCAGCCACTGGCTTCATCCCTAGAGGGTAGCCACAAGATCTGGTTTGTGCTCCGAGCATCAGGAATTTGGCTCTGTGGCTCCAACCTGTTCAGCCTCACCCCAGCCATGGGTGTTGTGTTTTATAAAAAAGAAAAAGAAGCCAGGGATATGTTTGGTGGAGGCACAGTATGGTGTGGGGGAAGGGGACACCTCTGCCGGCCCATGCTGAGGCATCCCTTCCCCGTGAGGGACCAGTCACACAGTATAGTACAGAATAGAGTTTATTTATGTCATGGGGAGGGGAGTTGAGGGAGTAGAGACAGAGAAAGGCAGAGAGAGAGAGAGAGAGAGAGAGAGAGAGAGAGAGAGAGAGAGAGAGAAGGCACTTGACTACTTTGTAGTTCAGTTTGTTGTATTTCTCTTTTAAACCTTATAGAATTTTGTTTTCTTCTCATAAGAGTCTGGGAGATACTGTTCTCAGGTCCTCAGCTGAGAGCTTACTGGCCCCTATGACAGGAACCCGCCATTCCTCATTCTGCTTGTTTTCTGGGCAGTCGGTAGCAGAGAGGGCCTATGGTTTCATCTCTGGGGTGGGATCAGGCTTGGGGAAATCCTGCCTCTCCAGCTACAGCTGTGAGGGGATCTAGCTTCTGGGTGCTGGGAGCCCTGGGACACAGACTGACTTGGGTTAGCAGAGAGCTTCCCCTGCTCCCTCTCTCCCTTGGAAAACACAAACACAGGAAGTAGAAGCACAGAAAATAACTACAAAGTTCATCTTTCCATAGCACCCCTCTGAGTCCTTAGAGGAGAGAACTGCTAGATTAGCAAGGGTGGATACTTCAACATGCACAAAAGGCCTCCGGATCTTCCACCAGCCCAGAGGAGTTAGCCTGTGTTGAACTCTCTATACCTTGTCACTTGAACTGTGACGAAGGCCATCTCATTCTCTAAGTCATTACAGATGTGCCTAAGTTAAGATGAGTCCTGCTGGGTAGCTGAGGTCCTTGGCAGCTGGAATGATCATAAAGACAGATCTGAAGGCTCAGCTACACAGCAGGACGGTCATGTACAGGAGGCAGGCTGGAGTGTGGCTCCTCCACTTCTGGAAGAAGCTGGGAAGGACCCTAGAGACTTTGGAAAAGTATCCTACTAATACTGGTTCCCAGCTTCTTGCCTCTAGGTGGGGAGAAGATACATTTTTTTGCTGTTTTGAGCCAATCTAGTGCCTGGGCTTTCTTATGTCGGTCATATATCTCTCTTCAAAAACAAAGCAGTCATGATCAGCTGTCACATGGAGTCCATTAGCCAGTTGACCCAGAAAACTCAGGGCTAAAATTGGCACATCTGATAGTGGGCAGATTGGATGCAAGTTCATATTTAGACATGTAGGCATATCTGACCCTCAGGTCAGGCAGGGGCCACAACAATGGAATTAAGTCACAGGACAGAAGAGTACTTGTGGATCAGGAGGAGCCTGGAGTGACACTGGGGGGGGGGGCTCTCTAATGACTATGAAGGAGGGAAGTGTCAATATCAAATGCCACCTATGACTGGGGTCTCTGTGGGAACTTGTGCAGCTTCCTGGCTTCCTTTCTACTGTGATAAAACACTTGACTGAAAGCAACACAGAGGAGGAAAAGGTTGACTTGACTTAGACATCCAGACCATAGTTCATCATTGAAAAACGTCAGGTAGGAATTGCAGCAGGAATTTGAAGCAGAGACCATGGAGGGATGGATGCTGCTTTCTGGTCCATGCTTAGAAAGCTTTTGTTATGCATCGAAGGACTATGTGCCCAGGCTTGGTATAGCCCCTTCTGGATGGACCTTCCTACACCAATCAATTAATCAAGACAATCCCCCACAGGCATGTCCACAGGCCAATCTGCCCGAGGCAGTCCTTCAACTGAGGCACTGAGGCTTTCTTCTCTGATGATTCTAGACTGTGCCAACTTAACAATTAAAGTTAATTAGGAAAGGTAGGGAGCTGTGTTTTCTGTCCTTGCACTGTGGAAGTTCCCACGGTGCATAGAGTGAAGAGGGCGGGACTCTTGCGGGCTTTGGGGGTGGGGCAAAGTTGGGAGCTGGAGACAGCAAGAGGGAAGACCTCTTGGAATGCTGTTTGGAAGGTGATTAGTCTGATATTCCAAATACACAACTCATCACAGCCAGGTCTCAGTTCCTCCACGACTTCAGTGGAGAGATGGCTGCAGGTGCTTGGACGTAAAGTCATGGGACTCCTGAGGATGCTCTCCTCTGCTGTATTCGGCCAGGACAGTTAAGGCTCACACACAGCACTCAGAGAACACAATGTCTTCGTGGGTATTGCACCAACAGGAAGGGGTGGAGTGTGCTGCCTCCTGCGGCTGCCCAGGTCAGAACTACAGGACAAGGCAGGGCTCTCTGAAGGCTGGCAACTCCTTAGTCCTTGCCTGGCACAACCCACACAGAGAAAGCTAATGGTGAGGCTACTACGGGCAGTGAAGAACTGTGGATCAGCTCCACTAAGGTGACCAGACTGGGAGCTGGTTCACCCTTGAGCTGCCTCGTTTGAGGCTGGCGGCAGGGGCAGTGGGCAATTTGGCACTGTGCCCCTGCCACAGCTCCCCCTTGCTCTCACTTGCAACAGAACCCCAGCTGTTCTTGCCTCTTCTGTAATGCCCTACCTAAATTCATGAAAAGTTTTGACCCAGGTCCTCCAGTAAAGATAAAAACAGCCCTAATTTTATCTCGGACTTCTGAGATTATCTGTCCTGCCCCATATTCTGGTCTAAAAATAGTCAGTTCTATTTATACCAAATTAAATGAGCCAAAGGCAATTCATTTAAACAGTGGGTAAAGATTTTGAGGGCAGATTAAATCAAGACTTTGAGAAGCCTGCCAATAGCACCTGCTTGCCTGCTTCCCTGCTTCCATGGTAGTCGCTGTGTGTTTAGGGCTTTGTTCTTATAGGGTTTTTGCCAAGCCTTTTGGCCAGCTCAAACGACCCTGGTCCTGTGGTCTTCCCTCTAAGGGAAGATAAGTTGATCAGTGCACTCTGCAGTGACCAGGAAGGCCTGAGGAGATGGCAGAAAAAGTGCATTGTGTCATTAGAATTCAAACACTAGGATCTGGAGAGTAGACAGGGTAAGAACCAGAGAGTTCTGAGCCATAGAGCCCTCATAAAAAGCAGGACACAGCAGTACATGACGGTATACCCAGCACTAGAGAGCTGGATGCAGCTTGGACCCTGGGGCTCAGTGGCCAACCATCCTAGCTGAATGGCTGAGGTGCAGATTCAGGGAGAGACCCTGTGTGATGGCTTGTATATGTTTGGCCCAGGGAGTGGCACTATTTGAGATGTGGCCTTGTTGGAGTAGGTGTGACCTTGTGGATGTGGGCTTTAAGACCCTCATCCTAGCTGCCTGGAAGCCAGTCTTCTGCTAGCAGCCTTCAGATGAAGATGCAGAACTCTCAGCTCCTCCTGCACCATGTCTGCCTGGATGCTGCCATGCTCCCACCTTGATGATAATGGACTGAACTTCTGAACCTGCAAGCCAGCCCCAATTAAATGTTGTCCTTTATAAGACTTGCATTGGTCACAGTGTCTGTTCACAGCAGTAAAACCCTAACTAAGACACCCTGTCTCAAAAAATTGGCATAGAACAATGAAGACACCTGATGTTGACCTCTGGTCTGCATGTACACACACAGATGCACACATTCACAAATGAGCACCCACCCACACACACACATACACAAGGGTGGGTCCAGGTCAGTGGGGAGAGAGGCTGACTTAGCTCTGGGAAGAAGTTTCCAGGAAAGCCACACAGCACATTTTCTGTTTCTGACCCCGAAACCCCAACCTGGGAGCCACAAAACAAGAGCTGAGACTTTACCACTGCTCTTCCAAGATCCAAAGTCTGGAGGCACGGCAGGCTGACTAAACGGGAATGAGAAGCTCACTCTGTTACTCAGACATCACACGGGCTGGGCTGATGTAATCTTCCATTTCAATATCTCTGCAAAATCCAAATTGCCTCTTTTCTCAGCATGAGCTTTACGAGACTGTGACGCAGCCTCGGGTGATGCAGTCCCTGGCCTGTGCACTTTCCTCAGCTCACAGAGACTTACTGCTCCTGTCTACACCGAGGCTCTGCCACCAGATCCTGCTAACACCAACGTGAAAGGCATCTCAGCAGAGCTTAAATGAGCATCAGAAAGGCTCATATAGCAGAGGTGCAAACTCGGACTTGGACAGTGCAGGTTCAAGGGGACATTACAAAGACCTCACCAGCAAACCCACGACATTCTCTTTCCCAGCAAAGTGCTAGTATGAGATATTTCTTCATGGAATCATTGGGGACACAGACAACTTCCATATGCATTCTCCTTCCTTCATGGAGGCTGTTCCCTTCTGGCTTCCTGGCCAGGAGCTGAGCAGTTTGCTTTATTACACATTCCCTGCTGGTGCCACTATCAACCCCACCGTAGTCCTAATGACAGTGGATCCACGCTGAATCTCCTACGTCGGTTTTTATCTCTATAACTTACTGATCTCTAGGCTTTTTGTTGCAGGCACAGAAAACTAACTGCTACACTGCCACTCAGTTGTCTCTTTGGGTTGGTATTAGTCTAGGCTCCGCCCCACAGTTGCCTGGCAACAGCCAGGTGTGCCTGACTCACTATAAAAGGGGCTGCTGGCCCCTCCTCCCTCTCTTGCTCTTGTTCCCTTCTCCTCTTGCTCCTGCTCCTTATCTTCTCTCTCCCTGCTCCTCTCTCCCTCTCTCTCCATGTGCTCATGGCCGGCCTCTACTCATCTACTCTCTTTCTGTCTGTCTCTCTACCTCTCTCTGTCTTTCTGTCTCTGTCTCTCTCTCTGCCTTTCTTTCAACTCCCCTCCCCATTCCCCGAATAAACTCTACCCTATACTATAGCATCGTGTGGTTGGTACCTCAGGGGAAAGGGATGTCTCAGCAGCGTCCCACAGAGGCGCCCCTTCCCTGACACCATACCAAGCCTCCACTAAACATTCTTTTTCTCTATCTTTTTATAAAACACAACGCTTTGAGCAGACTGCAGGCAGCAGTTCTGTGACACTTGGCTGCTCGGGTGAAGGAACCTGGGGGTGGTGTTGTGTTGTGATGGAGGACCAGGGAGCAGTATCCTGGAGAAAGCCAGGCCTCCGAGTGTCCGTGAATGCTTAGGGAGATGCCAGGCATTTAGTTAGAGAAATGCACATTATGTTTACACAAATAAATGTAAAATCGTCTTCTCTCCATTTTGGGGGGATCCATTCTGAGACTCCATTGCAGGCCCCAAATTCTGTATCATACTCACCCCTACATACACACAATGTATCTTTCTTACCATAGAGCTCAGCTATGTCAGTGTGGATTTTTTTTTTCTTACCTTATTGGGAACTTTTACCTTTTCTTGTAGAAGCATCTTATGTTTATTGTTTTGTTTTGTTTGTTTTTTGTTTTCTGGGCATAGCTGAATTGACTGGCATCACATCTGCTGTGCTTCAGGGCCGTGGTTAGGTAAACTGTTTACTGAACACAATTACTATGACTTCATGATGGGTGCCCAGATGGTCCAGAGGGATGCTGTGTGACCATGGTGCATACTGTGCTTTCAGCATGGCTGTGTAGGTCAAAGGGCTGATTCATGTTCCAGTTCTGGACAGATAGAGTGATGGGAGGTTTTAGCCCACTGCTCAGAACATGCAAGGTTAAGAACATATGATCTGGGGGCCGGAGAGATGGCTCACTGGTTAAGAACACTGACTGCTCTTTCAGAGGTCCTGAGTTCAATTCCCAGCAACCACTTGGTGGCTCACAACCATCTGTAATGGGCTCTAGTGCCCTCTTCTGGTGTGTCTGAAGACAGCGACAGCGATGGTGTACTCACATATAAATTGCTTATTTCTGGAATCCTCCACATGTTCTTTTGAGCCCGTGGTTGGTCACAGGTGACAGGCTAAAGCTGTGAATGGGGATTTGGGAGGGTAAGGGTGTGACTGTGGTAGGCACTATGAACCAGGTGAAGCTCCATGTGCTTTTGCTTTTGCTTTAACTTCATGTTCTAAATAGCCATGTGAGGAAACCTAACAGATGGTTGAGTGACTTACCTGGGTCACACAGCTGTTAACCAACTGCCTGAGAGTCCAAGCAGCAGGCTCTGGGTCACTAGTACCCTGGGAAGTGTTTTCTGGTTTGTTTTCCTAATGAAAACACCCTCCTTTGAAGCCAGATCCAGATCCATGCTATGTCATCTTTTCAAGTTATGGTATCCTGACATTGCTGAGCAAGGTTGGGAAGAGATTTACCTCTGTTACTGCAGAGTGCTTTAGCACAGTTGGGGGGGGGGGTTTCCTGGCTCCACCCTAAGGATGCTGTCAGCTTCAGTGACCTCGAGGGTACCGATTACGCTGCAGCCAGATCTCCATCAGTGTGGTATATTTATCACCTTCATTTAAAAAATCTGATTTATATGGCTACAAGTTCCCCCTACTTCATCCCGAGTGGTTGTCAGATTTAACAACCAGCTTGTAAAACTCCTGGCAACTTAACAATTGGCAGTTGTGACCCGGTACAAGCTGACTCCGACCTCCACTGCCCCGGCCAGCTTCAAAACAACTTAAAACGGCATAGGCAGAGTATACATGTGCACCCCTTAAAACACAGTGACCTCCGTTTTCAGCCAACTGGGACTTCTGCCTTCCAGACCAGCATCACGTCTTTCTTCCCCATGTCTGTCTGCAGAGCTCAGGGCTAATACAGAAAACCCAATACGCCCTTTGTTTTTAAAGCACATACTGTTAGGAAGAACGTAGGTCCCTTGCTATCCTGGGTCATGCTAGCAGCTCATGCTCCTCTTCCTTCTGTTTCTGTGGCTATGCTGGTTCAGCAAGGTGTTACCTCTCACAAGTCACCAGGCACCAGTTCACAAGCCTAGCCTGAAGAATTTCAGAGGAATCCAACCCATGTGAGCTGGTGGCAAGGACCTTATCTCCCCGTGTCTAGGACTGTGGCTGAGTCTTGTGAACTCACAGTATGTTGGGTGGGAAATACTGCTGCTGGCATTGGCCAAGAACTTGACTGGGGCTAGGCTGTGTTAGGAGTGTGCACCTCACCTTGGCTTCATAGAACCACCGTAGCATTCCAAGAGGTGTTTGTTGGATGGCAGTGATTTACTTTAAGGAAAAGTCTTTGAAGGCCTGACGGTGTGGCTCAGTGATGGAGCTCTGGTTCTGTCTCTGCCATGTTTTCTGTTTCAAGCTACAGCTCTGCAAACCATAGGTCTTTCCAAGTCTAGCAGATGAGTTAGCATGCTTGCTAAATATTCTGTCTCTGCTTGGAAAACTGGTTTTTGGGAATGCAAAGTTCTAATCTCTACCCCTCAATGTTCCCTTTTGGGGGTCACTGTCCCTTTTGGGGGCCACAGCCCTGGGTTCTTCTTTCCCATCCTACCTTCTCATATGTCACACTTATGACTCCTGTCTCTTTCTCACCAGGCTATTATCCTAGTGATGAAATGGACAGGGTTATGAATTTCTGAGTTTTCTGAATGACCTGGCACAAAGTTGACACCCACTCACTCTCTGACTCACCCACTCACTCACTCATTGTTTAAGTAATTAGATAACAGAAGGCAGCACCACCAGCAGCTTATGATCTTGGTACGGAAACCCAAAGGAGACATCCTTTGTAAAAATCACTGAGTAACAAAGTAGTCGTTTGAGTTAGAAATGTCTGCCAGAGGCTGCTGTATTTGAAAACTTGGTTGCCAGTTGGTGATTCTGTTCAGAAAAGTTATGGAGCCTGCATGCAGTACAGGCTTGCTGGAGGAAGTATGTGACTTGGGGGAGGGTTTTAAATTCCACTTCCTGTTCTCTTCCTCTGCTTCCTGCTCTGCCTTTCGGCTTTTCATGGCTTCTTCACAAGGATGGATTCTAAAGTTCTGGAGTCATAAGGCAAAATAAACCTCTCCTCCCCTCAATGTTCTGATGAAAAGCAACATGCAAAGGCAAAGGGACCTGGGCTTCATTTGATTCTGGAATTCTCTTTCTCCTGGTCTGTTGAAGAACAGAAAGTAAAAGCATAAATGTATTTTTAAAATCTTCCCATGATAACAATTTCCAATGTGATAACATTTATGAAAACTCTCTAAACTCATCAAAAGAAAAGATGAGTGTTGTGCACACACAGAGGGGGTGTGCAGGAGCGTGGAAAGTCTCCTGACATCCTGACAGGACTCCCATCTGGGAAATGATGTCGGAGGAGGGTGAAGAAGAGAAGGAGCTGGAAGGGAAGATGTTTGTCCAATGCTTTATTTCTCACAGAGACAAGCAGAACACCCATGGCTTGGTCTTGCCCGTAATGCTGATCTTATTAACAGCCAAATGGAGGTGTATCCGGGAAGCAGTAAACTGCACGATTAAAGGGAACAGCTTGGAAAGTTTCAACTTGGGTCCCTGTGAAACCATAAATACAGTCAAGATCAAGATGTCCACCCCTCTCCAGGATTCCTCTGGGTTTTTATGAACCCTTTTCTTTCAGCTCAACCCTCCTCTCCACTCTAGGAAAGAAAAAAACCACATGGAAGCTTGAATCTCTACACGTTCCAGCATGAAGGGATGTTCTGGGCTGTGCGTCTGCTGTCCCAGGCAAGCAAGCAATGCTGCCTTCTTCTGAGGGCAATCGTCATCCTGGTCATGGAGGAGGGGCTTAGGACAGCATCTCCTCAGCATTGGGTGCCTTTTTCCTACAAGAAACCAAACTAACTCTTGGTTTTCCTGTCTCTGCCTGATTCAGTCTTCAGCCCTTAGACACATCCTGCCTCCCATCTGGTGAAATTAAGGGCTGGGCACACTAGCCACCCTGGGGGTGTTGAAAAGTCGAGGTTGTTTTCAGCCTTCACAGTGGCCATGAGGATTAAACTCCACTCAAGCACAGGCAGAGTTAGGGAGTTGGAGATGCTGTGGTCAAAGTCAGTGACTTGGAATGTTATCCTGGAGAATAGCACTGAGTGGAAGAACATATTCTAAAAAAGAGTTCTAGATAATTTGTAACTAAACTTGTCATTAGCTCCCCTTAGGAAGTCGGTTCTCTTGTGTTCCTCTCAGCGAGTGAGAGGTGTAGAATTTATAGATTACCTCATATGACCCCACAAAGAATATTTTAAAGATAGGCCTTTCGTGTCACCAGTGCCGTAGACACCCCCCATTCAGTCAGTGGTATCCCCACCCACCCTACTGTGCTGCTAGATTCTGTCCTTAATAATTCAGCTACCCAGCCAGTGCTTCAGCTGGTAGGACATGACATACTCTAGGGTTGTGGAGTCTCCACCACCAGAACTACCTGGAAACTGTCTAGCTCCCATGTCTGTCCCCAAGAATGGGATGACTGGAAGGCTGGACTCAGCATAGCCAGTGCCCAGATATGAGCTGTGATATGCTGGGAATTCTTCACACATTACATGCCAGGCTCCAACAGGGCGCCTTTGCAGAGGGAATGTCTGCTGAGTAAACGTTTCCCTAAGAGCAAGCTGGAGCACTCAGAAGATCTCCAAGACAGTTCAGATCCATGGAAGGCCACTGTAGCCCAGATTTGATCAGAAACAAGGCGGACTCGATGTGACTAGCACAGAAAATGTAAAGTAGCTCATTAGGGCTGCCCTAACCAAGCACCAAACATATGGGCAAACCACAGGCATTTTTCCCCCTTGTGATTCTGGGTGCCACATGCCCTCTTTTTATAAGGACACTAGCCCTATCAAAATGCACCTTGTAGCTTTGTTGAACCATAGATACTTCTTTATCTATTACAAATGTTTCCAAACTGGGAATGAGAGCTTCAGTATATGAGGAGTGAGAAACAAAGTATTCCCTCCTACCTTAGCTGGGATTACTATGGCTGTGATGGGACAGCATGATCAAAGCAACCGTGGGAGGGAAGGGCTTATTTGGCTTACTCTTCCATATCACTGTTCACCATCAAAGGAAGTCAGGGCAGGAATTCAAACAGAGCAGGAAGCTGGTGGCAGGAGCTGATACAGAAGCCATGGAGGGATTCTGCTTCTTGGTTTGCTCAGCCTGCTTTCTTATAGAATCCAGCCCAGGGGTGCCACCACCCACCATGGGCTGGGCCTTTCCCCATTGATCACTAATTAAGAAACTGTTCTCTGGGGTTGCTTAGAGCTGGATCTTATGCAAGAATTTTCTCAGTTGAGGCTCCCTCCTCTTCAGTGACTCTACCTTGTGTCAAGTTAGCATAAACTAGTGAGCACATCTCCACAACAAGATGCAGTAGAGTCTGGGTTTGGAAAACACAATCATCTACCCCTGTAAGTGAAGTTATGAAGAGGAGATGGGCCAAGGTCTCAACAACTCTCCAGCACAGGATGGTCTTTGAAGGGCAAAGATACTGGATGGAGGACCACTCCTAGGAATAGATGGCACCATCCCTCCATGTGGGGGTGATCGGAATCAAAGACCATCTCCGAAAGTGAAGCATTATTTCTTTCTAATAGTTCCACTGCATATACTTGGGGGACAGTCTACAATCATTCCACTAAACTTTGCCAACCAAAAACTAAGCAAGATTAAGAACTCTGTCCACAATAACTGTGTCTCTAGATTGCCCACCTCTTGGTCTTGTCCGACATCTTGACTTCTCTTCACTCGGCTGTTTCCCCACTAATTCTCTGCTGACAGTTGCAGAGACTGTCAGTTTTCCTTACTCTCAGAAACTGTAAAATCAGTCTCAGTGAACACCTTGGTGTCCTTTATAAAATTTAACACAGTGAGAGTGTGTGTATGTGTGACAGCCAGAGGTTAAGCTTGGCTGTTCTTCTCAATCACTCTGTCTTACTTTGCTATTGTTGTTCTTGTTTGTTTTTGAGTCAAGGTCTTTCATTTCTGATTCAGTCAGGCGGACTGCCTGGCAAGCATCAAGGATCACCCTGTCTCTGTCTCCCAGTTCTGAGATTAGAGGTGCATTCTGTTGTATCTGCCTTTATTTCTATGGGTTCTGTAGTACTGAACATGGGTTCTCTTGGTTGTACAGCAAATACCTTATCAACAGAGACTTCTCCAAAGCTTAAGAGCTGTCAGCTTTCTAACTGAGGCCCCTTGTAACTTCTCTCCTGCCTCCCACCCCCTTAAACCTTGCTATGAGCCAAATGGACAGCTCCACCAGTACAGTGATCTATGGAGAAGGAAGTCTTTGATGACCTTCAGCTGCTGGCCTGCTGGAACTGATGGGGTTGATCCTTCCAACCCTCAGATCAGCTCACTCAGGAGCAGTGGTATTGTGTGGGCCTTGGATGCTATGCTCGTACCCACTGACAGAGGGTGTGCACTTCAGAAAACACCCTTGCCACGCATCTTAAGACTTGGACCCTCAGCTTTCCTCTGTTCTATTTGATGCTTACCAGAGGCCAATAACATGAAGCCAGACTTTCATGTTCCCAGTGCCAGTCAGCTGCAGCTGGCAACTTGGGACAACCTAGAGTCACTTGAATGAGGAGTCTCAGCCGAGGGGTTGCCCAGATCAGACTGGCCGGTGGCCATGTCTGTGAGAGACGGTCTTGATTGCTAGTTGATGTGGAAGACCTTCTGTGGAAGGCACTGTTTCCTGAGCAGATGGTCCTGGGCTATATAAGAAAGATAATTAAGATGAGCCAGGGAACAGGAGAGAGTGAACCAGCAAGCAGTGTCTGTCCTCCATGGGTTCTGCTTCAAACTCCTATTTAAGTTCTTGCCCTGACTTCCATCAGTGATGAGCAGTCACATGGAACTATATGCCAAATGAACCTTTCTTCCTCTAAGTTGCCTTTGGTCAGAGTGTTTTATTACAGCAACGGAAAGGATATTAGGACAACCTGCTTATTGAATAAACCGGGTTCAGGGAAAGCGTGAGACGGCCTTATTCCCCCCTTCTGAGAACAGGGTCTCTGCTGCCTCTAGTTTGCATTGTGGGTAGGAACTGAGGCTTCTGTGCTGTTTACTGATAGGAAGAGTCTCATCTTAGAGATTCATTGCTCAATCCAGTGCAATGACCAAAGCCCAGATATTGTCACATTAAAACACTGTCTTCTGTGCTTGCTTCAGGGCCAGACAACATATGTGGGACTCTGTCTCTGTTCTCCCTACTGTCCAATCTCCAAGTCAGAAAATATGGTACCAAAGGTCGCCAGTCTGCAGCTTGCTACTTGGTTTCACAGACTTGCCTGTTTCCTCCCAACTGGCAGGGTTTCTTGTTTGATTACTTTTCTTGTGTTTCTCTGTGGTAAACCATGGTGATCATGAAATATGATTGTTTCTAAGCTTCTGTGCTCTTCTGACTGCCATTGCTTCTGTTCTTATGATTGTTGCACCTTCTGTAAGTAGACTCTGCCTAAGGTTTTGTTTTTGTGTGCTATCTACATTTGCGTCCATGCTGTGATAGTTTCTTAGGATAATAAGTTCAAGTTTGCCCTTTAGAAGACTCATATACCAGTATTCAAATTCTTGCTTTAAAAAGACTTATATAGCCTTTCTTTCCTCTTGATTCCCCCCTTTTTTAATTTTAGTAATTTTCTGTCTTTTATGTTTCTTCAGCTAAGGTTGTCAATCTAATTCCCTTGAGAAGTGATTCATTTAATTTTTCCTTCAAATTTATCAGATAATAGTTTGATGTCTCCCTGTGGCTATCACAGGTCCTATGTATCATCACGCTATGATCAGTCTCTACCAGTCATCTATCTATAGTCAATTATTTTATCTATTATCTATCTATCTATCTATCTATCTATCTATCTATCTATCTATCATCTATCTATTTATCTATCATCTATCATTTATCACATATCTATTTATCTATCCTCAATTTATCCATTATTCATCTCTTATCTTTGATTTAATAAAATGTGAGTTCCCATTTGCTGGTAGACACATCATTCTAAGAGAAACCCAGTGGATCCCTGAAACCCATGCCAAGCTTCTCCATAGCAAACCTGGTTTTGAGCAACCATAATGTCCGTTTTTAACAGTTGGAAGTGATCTTTATTTTGTAGCATGGGATTCTTCCGTGATGACGTGCTCACACACATAAAAAGGAAAACACTGCTGGAGATGTTCCCCAGCTCCTTTCCCGCCAGTGCCCCAGTGAGTCATTTCTGGAAGCATCTCTGTTATCGCTCCAGTCTGCTTGCGTATCCATCCCCCCCCGCCCCCATAACTCTTCTGGCCACTGGGTTTTTCCCAGAAGGGCCATCTGGTCCTGTAGCCAGAGTCTTCAGCAGACTCCTAAAACACAAATGGAAATCCATATGGTTCCATGTGCTGTCCTCCTAGTTTGGGCCTTCATCCAATGTCACCAGTACCCACAGCCCAGTGGATGACAGAGTATGTCACCTCCAGGGACTCCTGGTGTAGTTTTGAGATTAGGTTTTCTTGTAACTGCATCTCTATGTGTTGGGCTAAAATGATTTCATGTCTTTTTACATTAATTTATTTTATTTTATGTGTATGGGTATTTAGACTGTATATATCGATGCACCATGTATGCACCTGGTTCCCACAGAGGCAAGAAGAAGGTGGTATATCCCTAGAACTGGGGTTTCAGAACTGTGATCACCTTGTGGGTGTTGAGAATCAAACCCAGGTCCTCTGGAAGAGCAGAAAGTGCTCTTAATTGGTGAGCCATCTCTCCAGCACTTTGCTTGATGTCTTGTCACCACGGCACTGGTCTAATGACCTTTGGCTTGGTTGCTGTAACTCCGAGTTAAGGTGACCAGCAACTTTAAAAAGGCACTAAAATTGTAAGACCATGATCCTTGGCAGAACTGCAGACCCAATTCCTAGGACAACTTTAAAGATGAGCTGTTTTGTCCTTAGCAGATGGTGAGCAGACGGCGTAACTCTTCCCTAATGTGCGAGGATTTGAGGTCATTGGGAAAAGCAACATCTGGATCACTGCTGTGGTGTCCTGTCACCCAGCAGAGCTGTGGGGTTTTGACTCTGGGGGACTCTGGTTTTATAGATAACTACTGTCCTGGCTCAGGGGGAACATGTTCCCACCCTACTCATGGAGGACAGAAGAAGTCCTCCATGAGTAGACTATACGTAGACCCTCCAATAGTCCAAGGGCCTGCACATGCCGGGATGCTATTTGCTGAGGGTCTTTGCCCTGGAAGTCAGGGAAGGAAACCTATACTGAGAAATACTGAGGTTGGGAGGGGATTGGCATCTTGTGGCCAAATGGAAGTAAGACCACTGTCAGTGAGAAGATGGTTTTGAACATTGAACTTGGGCCATGTGAAGTTGTTCACTAAGCCATCCTCTTCTGGCCTCTTCTCTTTGACCTTGGTCTGGGCTCCAACCCCCAACCCTCAAACATTGGAGGCACACTGCTGCCATGAGAGACAATACTGGGAAGCCATGTCCAGTCTGTGCTGGCACCACAATGTCTCGGGATGGGAATGGTTTTGACTACAGCGGAGAGCCCTGGGCATCAAGCTGCCACAGATTACCTCTTCTTCCAATATTTCAAGACAATTAGCTAGAAGTGAGACATTGGTTTACCGTCAGGGCAGGTTAACTGCTTCTGTGTCTACTGCTGTCAGCATAAAATGTTCTTGGATGTGTGACACCCATGTCTCTAAACAGCCCATGTTAAACCAACCACACTAACAGCTGTATGTGCGCAAGTGTTCATGTATGTGTGTGTGTGTGTGTGTGTGTGTGTGTGTGTGTGTGTGTGTGTGTGTGTGTGTGTTAGACCTAAGGTTGACATTGGGTGTCTTTCCTGGTTGTTCTGTTCCTTTAATTGTGAAACAAGCACATTCACTGATCCGGTAGCTCACCAGTTGTCGAGGTTGGCTGGCCATGAGCCCCTGCAGAGTTGGGGTTACAGGCACACACACCACCACAAGTGGTTTTTAAATATTAGTTCTGCATCTCAAACTCAGGTCCTCACCCTTGGAAGGGAGGTATTGACCAACTGGGATGTGCGTATTCTTGCACACACATTTTCAAAGGTAGACTGAGGAACAGGATTGTCTTCTGAATGTACTGTCTCTTCACAGCAGTCTGCTGGTGAGAGGAGCAACCCATCACCCGCACTAGGCAGCAGCAAGCTTTCAACTGAGTGGGTGGTGACATGGAATCTCAACCTGGTGGTGACTCGCACACCCAGAAATTTTAATCAACAAGTTAGAATTGTGCACATTGATGGAGTACCGGGGGCTCTTTTGATGCATGTGTGCATTACCTAAGTTTAAAGTCAGTCCGAGTACCTTACGTAATGATCAAGCCATAGATCGATCTCTTCACACATTTACCATTATGATACTGTCAGCGCTCTCCAGATGTTCTTATAGCTCACCCCACGGGTGTGGATTGTACTTAGCACCACTCCTCACTCCTCTGCAGCAGAGAACCAGCATGCCTTGCCCCCGTCTCACAGTAACCCTGCACCTGGTGCTCAGTCTCCCCCTCCCTCTCTCCTGCTCTCCTCTCCCCAGCCTCTGGTGATCATCGTCCCAATCTCCTATGACATCAGCTTTCAGATTCCACATGCACTGAGATCATGCCCTGTTTGTCTTTCAGTGCTCGGTTAACCTAAGGTCCTCCTCTTCCGTTGAATTTGTCGCCAGTGACAGGCTATCAGCCTTTGTGGCTGAACCATAACCCACTGTGAGCACAGCCACAGTTTTCTTCATCCATTCATCAAGTGTGTCCCAGATTTTAATGAGACTTTAGACCATTCTGGAATTTGTGACATTCAAGGTTGTGTGTATGTGTGTACTCACATGATACAATCTAACCTTTTAAAATAATGTAAAGTCCATATTCTGAATAATTTTGGGTTTTATGTATGTCAGAGGCATCACCTAGGTTTATTACCTTTAAATTTTAATTAGGTAAGAAATACACTTATATAACTAAGTGATTATACCTATTAAAAATTGCACAGCTAAAATTCTCCCTCCTACCACAGCCTGGCCAGATCAGATTCTCAAAGCAAATGTAATAACAGCATTAGAAATCACTGTCATCACTGTCAACTTTCTTGTGCCTCTTTCTAGATATTTTAATGTAGACCAGAAGATGGACATCTCTCTGAACTTTCTTTTTCTCAACTCTGGGCATAATGTGTTTCTCCATCTTTCTCTTTTTCATTTAGCCTTGTGTCTTGAAGTCTTACACCTTTGAGAACATGAGGGGTTAAACAAATGTCTTTATAAAGACTGGTTCTGTCACCCCATATCATATATGTACGCTAAATCTGTTTAACCAGTCCCCCGTGTAGGGAGGGTCTAAGCCTTTATGATTTCCGCTACTGTAAAAGATCTCAGAATAAAAGTCAACAAGTGTTCAGTCCATTAGGTGAAGTGATTGGGTCATTTGTTTTTCACCACTGTGACATGATTATAAAAACAGAAAGAAGGAAAAAGAGGAAAAAATCAGATGATAACAATCCTTTGTGGAAATTGTGTAGAATAGAACATTTGGTGTCTATAAATACATTTTTATTGCCACACAACCATGTTCTTCCTGCCTGCTGCTTTCCACGGACAGACAGGAGCTCTCTCTGCTCTGCAGGGATACGTGAAAACTCCAGGGATGTTTTACATTAGAGCAGCTTTCCAAGGCCAGGTGACACTGTGTGCTGTCAGTGTCAGGACATTTTCACCCTGTGACTCATGAGAGGAACGTGGCCTCTGGAAGTCCAGTTCAAGGCAGAGTAGGACACAGACCATCTCATCTGGTGAGACCATGAAGACTGTCTCTGTCACCTGGTGACATGGTGAGCATACTACGGAATAGAAGACACAGAAGTGTGACCAGGCTAAGTACTTGCCACCAAATTGAACACATGTTCTCAGCAGAATCACCTCACATAGCATGTGCGTGTGTATACACACACACACACACACACACACACACACTTGCACACAGATACATATATACATACACATACACACATGAGTACTTACGTGCACACACATACATCGTTTCAGCGGGGAGGGCTCATACATCACCAAGCAAAGCCCTTTAGTGGTGCTTAGTTACTGTGCTGAGCTTGATTGTAGTGGTTGGGAAGTATATCCAGAGAAAACAGGATGGTTATGAGTTTTCCCAGAAAGAACACTTGCTCTTAAGGCTGGAGAACAGCAGGAAGATCGTCACTAGTAGGAAGCCAAATAACCACAAAAGGAGAAACCATATACTCTTAGAATAGCTAAATGATGATTTTAGTTATCTTTATTAACTGGGTGTGGTGGCTCATGCCTGTGGCCCTGGCACTTGGGAGGCTGAAGCAGGAGGATCACTGAGTTTGAGGCTGGACTAGACTGCATATTGAGATGCTGTCTCAGGAAAACAAAACAAGAAGAAAAAGAAAGAAGAGGAGGATGGGGAGGAGAAAGAGGAGGAGGAAGAGGAAGAAGAAGACGAGGGAGAAGAGAAATTATCCTTTTTACTTTGGGGCTGAGAAGAGTTTTAAATAAGACTCAGTGTAAACAAAATATATCAAAAATATAAACTATAATATAATATAAATAAGATGTCATACACTTTAATTAATCTAAAATTGTCAAAGGTCTTGCCTAGAACTAGCCAATTTTACTATGTGATTGGCTCTAGTTAATAGATGTGTCTAGTCTGAGCTCATTCTCCACCCAGGGAATATCTATACACAGTGCTAGGCCTGTCAGAACCCACCCAGAATGAAGGAGCCATGATGGAACCTTGATTTAGCTGGAACACCTCCTGAGGGATCACTTGTCCTGGCCTGTGTCCCTTGGAAAGCATCTTTAAGAAAGCTTATGATCCCCAGGAAGTGAGGCTCACAAGTTAGCTTAAATGTTAGGAGCACAGGGATATTGCCGGGGAGGTCACTGACAATTCCATAGAGCTGCGTGTGAGGTGAGCAAAGAGACACAACACCAGCAAGAAACCAAACCCAAGCAGCCACTGCAGAGCTCACACGCTGAGAAGCTCCAGGCTAGGCAAGCCCAGTGTGGACAGTGCCACAGAATCGGGCAAAAGAGAGGCTGAGGTCTAAGAAGCCATCACGGTCCTCAGGCATGGACTCCACCCTCAGAGACCCTGGGGCTAGTGCCAGCTGCAGGACGCTCCCTTTGCCTTCTGGGTAAGAACCTTGCCATCCAATCCTGTTGCACAAGCCAGAGAGCAGCAAAAATGGGGTGGCAACATCTGCCAAGTCAGCCCGAGTTAGGGAAGGCTTCCTCCTGGTCACTTAGAGATCTTTGTTCCTTTGTCTGCGAAATGGAGTTATGCGCATGCTCAAATACACCCCGTGGTATTAGACAGACCCTGACTTCAAGGCCAGCACTGATAATGATGGCACCTTTGACAGTGTAGGTTGCCACCCATTAGTGGAAGGAAAAGCCACTTGGCAGGCAGTTTCTAACTGAAAGTTCTTGTTGATTCTAAGGATTTACCTGGTGGGAGGGAAATGAGCTGTTGGGTTTAACCTTTCCCAGAATCCCATTTTTAAAGTTTTAATTTTATTTTTAGTCTTGTTTGGGTGGATGGGTGTGTGGAGGCTGGAGGCTGACTTCAGTGTCTTTCACAATCTCTCTCCACCTCACTTTTTTGAGACAGAGTCTTTTACTGAACCCGGAGCTTGTCAGTTAGGGTAAGCTGGCTCACCAGAGAGCCCAAAGGAAGCCTTGTCCCTTCGTCCCCAGCACTGAGGTTACAGTGTGCACCAACCACCACATCCAACATCCCTACACAGGAGCTGGGACTCGAACTCAGGATCTTACTAGTATGTGGCAGATACTTTACCCATCAAACCATCTCCTCAGCTCCTTGGTCAGATATGACATTAGCTTTTATTAAAAGTTTTTCCTCTATCAGAGGGTAGTAGGGAGTCTTTTTGTGAAATTTTAGTTTCAGACACGTCTTCTATACAAATACATTGGTGGGAAAACCTGGAAATTATCATATTAGGTTTCCCTTCAACCTTTCGTGTCCCTCAGGCAGGAGAGGTGTGGAGGGGGAAACATAGCCAGTGTTTCTAGGTCTCTGTGACCAATCTGAACAGTGAGTGACGTCACCAAATCTATCCTAATTCACAAATGCCTTTCATATCATCAGATATAAAAGTGTGTAACATAGGACACCCACTCTAGGACCCTGTCTTCAGGAATCACAGAGACTGGCCTCCTTACGTTGTGCTCTTGAGTGACACTGGGGAAGGTGACAGGCTATTTGTTGCTTTGCTAATCATCTGCATCTTCGCATGCCTCTCCTCAGGTTAGTTTGCTCAAGTTTGGCTGCATTAACACAGTGTGTGTGTGTGTGTGTGTGTGTGTGTGTGTGTGTATGTGTGTGTGTGTATGTTCATTGCGTATGCATGTATACATGTTTTGGAGATCAGAGGACAACGCCAGGTTTTACTCCTTAGGAGCCATCCGCCTTTGATTGGTTTGTTTTGTGACTCTTATTGGCCTAAGTTATCTTTTTATCTATATAGTTATCTTTGCCAGCGCCTTTATGTGTGTATGTAAATGTGTGTGAAGATGCATGCGTGTATAGGTGTGCATATGTATTCATTAGCAGGCCAGTGAACCACCTCAGGTGTCATTCCTCAGGCACCATCCACCTTTTCACTGAGGAAGGGTCTTTCATTGGTCTGATGCCCATTAAGTTGGTTAAGATGAAAGGCCATTAAATCCCAGAGGTCCACGGTCTCTGTCTCCCCGGTGCTGGGTTATAAGCTGCGTCTCTACATCTGGCTTTTTAAAGGTGGATTCTGAGGGTCTAACTCAGGTTCTCAAGCTTGTGTAGCAAGCCCCCTCCTCAGCCCAACACACTGTTCTTTGGGATGGACCAAAAATGATTAAATAAATAAAGACCAAAGAAGAGGAAGGAAAGAATCGTGTGTGTGTGTGTGTGTGTGTGTGTGTGTGTGTGTGTGTGTGTGTGTGTGTTCATTGTATATGCAGGAACACGTCTCTGGAGGTCAGAGGTCAACCCCAGCGTTTATATGTTAATATGATAATGTGACTTGTCTGAAGATGTGGAGACCTGCATGCATCCCAGCTGTGCTGCCCTCCTCCCGCCCCTCCGTCACTGGACAGCTCGCCCACTCTCTTCCTTATAGCAGGCATGGTTGGGAATCCTGGCTGGTCCAGAGACTCCCCGGTAACCATGTGGACTAAGCAGCGAGGACAGAACTGTCTTGGTTCAACAGAGGCTCATCCTTGGAACTAGCACTTTGGGGATGATAACACCTTCTCCCATTGCACAATGGAACATTCCAGATCGGGCCTTGAAAACAGTTTTGTCGGACAGCTGATTCTCTTAAGAAATCTTCCTGGCTACCTTGGGTAAGTCTTGGGTACTTTGGCAGCCTTTGGGGAGATGATAAGAGAAGCTGAGATGCTTTTTCTGGCAAGGGAAACTCTTTTTCACTTAAAATAGAACATGGAGCTTAGTAGGAATTGTTCAGTGCATTTAAACAGCTCTCACTGTAGGCCAGGCCTGGGTGAGAAGAAACTGGATATGTCTGGTCATGACGCAAATAATTAAGGACAGAGGTCAAGTTCACGGGGAGCATCCAAGCACCAAGAGGCCTTGCACAGTCAAGGTGACCCCCCCTCCCCATTTTTCCAGCCTGCAAAGGGATACTCCCGTGTCCCCAAGACTGAGCTACAGAGACTCTGGCAGCAGCAGGTTGTTCCAAGGTCAAAGGCCATTGTGGGAACAGTGCGCCCCAGCTCAGGCTGTCTCCCTGGCTGCCAAATAAATAAACCAGTAAGAATAGGATTCAGGGGCCACCCCAGGGCAAGTTTCTCTGTGTTCCCATCCCAAACAGCAAGTGTTGACACACAGATGTCAGGGCTAGAGATGGTCACCTTGTCTCACCTTCTGCAAGGCCCTAGGACCCAGCTAGCAGCCCAAGGCTGTCAATGAACTCCTGCAAACAAGAGAGGCTGTCTGGGACCAGAGCTCCAGACCTAAGTTCTCCATTTCCTCCAGCCCTTTATCTGAGGACTAGCAAAACTGAGCAGAGCCTGGCTGTAGTCTGAGCTCCCCAGAACCATTAAAGGGAGTGAGCAGAAGCTTGACCTGGTCTCTCATAGTGAAGGAGTCCAAAGCAGGAAACTTTGTCAGCATTGCCAATAACAGCAGTAGAAACACACCCACACTTTAGAGTACAAAGCCTTCCCAGACACCCTTGGTGCCTCATTTAATTCTCTTCATGCTGTCCAAGTAGGCAGTGCAGCCTGGTGTTACAGAGGAATGAAGGAGGGGCTCCACAGGTCCATACAGAAATCAGCACCTGGGGCTGCCAGACTCTCTCTTCTTCTGGTCATTGTAATCTGCAAACTTCCTTATCGATCCCTTTCCTGGACCTCCTTATCAGATGGCCCAGACGAAAGGATTAAAGCCCCATTTTTCCATTGTCTTCTCAGAAGAAGCTCAACAAAGTAATCACCGTCCACAGTCTCCAACAGAGAGGCCACTTAGGGGCAGCTCCACAGCAGTTCCATTGTCCTGTCCAGGGTAGGTGGTCTGACTAGAGCTCAGCCTAAGGTCAGCTATCTCTCCCCTGCAAACAGCTGGAGGATCTGCGAACACAGATGCAGAGGACACAGTTCTCCTTGGCGGGCCAATAGAAAGAGGTAAGGAAAGACTCCCAGCCCCTTTGTCCCCCTTGCCCTGGAAAAGGGTCCCTGGATGAAAAGCACTTTCCAGCAAGGGGCCACAGCTGCAGATGAAAAATAGAAGGCAGGAAGAGGCAGGCGAGGGGAGCGCTATCATGGGCTCTGCTGTTCAGTCTGCCTTGCTGCAAGGCATCTGGCTCTGGCCAGCATGGCACTGGCTAGAAGCCATGATCTTTCTGGCTCTCCTGAGCTGTGTCAGCTCAGCTTACAGGCTGCTTGCAGCTCTGAGGCCACCCACCACCTGACCCGCCTTTATTTCACACACAAGCACACACAGGGACATCTGTAATGCATCGCACTTACACACTGCTATGTATATCACCTTGCATACACACCACAGACACACCTGTGTGCATGCACACATATAAACACACATGTACACACATGTGCGGGTGCACACACATAGACACCGCAGACATGCATGCATGCACACGCACCTTAATGAACACACACACACACACACACACACACACACACACACACACACACAGAGAGAGAGAGAGAGAGAGAGAGAGAGAGAGAGAGAGAGAGAGAGAGAGAATCATTTCAACTGTGAATGTCTACTGCCCCCTAGAGGTTCAAATGTGGATGAACAAGTTCAAAATTGTCAAAATCTTGGATAAAGAGCAACTGCTTATTTTTCAAGCCCAAAGAACCAGAAGGTTCCATTTAGGGAAAAGACTGTGTTGTATTTTGACATACCTCATACAACCTTTATTTAATAGGATGTTTTTTCCACTCCTTAAACTCTATAATAAACCACAGGATATGAGTGTGTACAGGGGTGTGTGTGTGTGTGTGTGTGTGTGTGTGTGTGTGTGTGCATGCACGAGCCCTATCAAGACATCCTTACCTTAGTAGGGGCACAGAAGATACCCCACAGTTATGGTGGGGGAGGTATGGGACAAGCCTCCAGATGTGAGGTGGGAAGCTGGAAGTTACACATGTCACATCCTGTAGCTGAGGCTTTCAGACAGATGGGGAAAACCTGCCTGAAAGACCCGAGCATCCGTCTAGACTCTTCCAGAACCTGTTTTTCACCCACCACCGCTGAACTCTGTGACCTGCAACAGGGTCCAGGATAATCTTTGTCTGTAAAGACCCAGGTGATAAAGATCATCAGTCCTCCGGGCCCAAAGACTTCTACAACTGCTCTTCTCTAAGGGACTAAGTTCCAACAGAGCTTTATGGAAAGAGTATAAAGTGCACGGTCCAGGAAGTTCTCACCTCTCATGAAGTAACTACCATTCTACTGTAAATGTGTGCTCATCCATTCACTTAAAAAATCTAGGAACAGTCCAAGAGCAATGGCCCCGTCCTACCCAGCTCCTTACAGAAAGAGAGAGAGTAGAGGGGAGGGAAGAAGGGAGGGAGGGAAGTAGGGAGGGAGGGAAGAAGGGCGGGAGTAAGGGTGTAGGGGATCTGGAACTCAGATTGTCCTGGAAAATCTAGAGCCCATCACCTTTGACTTGGGAGCTGTGGTTTGCCTCATTGACTTCCCATCTCTGCCTCTGAGGTGAGATCTGAGGTCTCTCATAAGACCATGTCGGATCGTGAGCGCTGCTGGGCACAGGCACCCAGTGGTGTTGCCGGCAGTGGTTTGCTGACATCATGTGACCATGGTTTTTTCGATGTGCACAGGATCTATTCAGTGGGTGCGTCTGAGGAGCAGGTATTTACTTTCCCACCAGGGAGCAGAGTGATCAACATGGTCAGAAATGAGTTCTGCCTTGCTCTCTCTCTTCCGATGACCTCATGGGACTTGCAGCCTCAGCTGTCCAGACAGCCTCCCCCTTTAATTGAAGGCTCAGAGAAGGATTTAGAATGACACTTTGGGAATGTTACTTGTGATCTTTGTTATTTGGTTTTTTTTCATGGTAGGGCACTGTTGCTTTGAAGATTTCTAAGTCAAGAGGACTGCGTGTGTCACAAAGGACAGAGTGACAAGCAGAGCCATGTTTACTCACGGTTGACATGTGAGACTGTACAGGATGACCACGAGAATTCCTGCCTATTTGATGTTTAAGATCTGTGCTTTCTTAGGTTTCTTTGGCTTCAGCTCCTGTTGAGCGTTTCCATTTTGAGAGTCTCCCATGATGACAGGTAATTGCACGTTTCAAATGAACAACTCAAAAACACAGGGGCACACAGATTAGCTTTACCACAGTCTTCACCATTTATCTCTGGCCAGTTCCATGCTTTGGAAATTAGAGCAAGTTCCTGTGTCCTTTGCCTGTGCTACTTTGTATGGTTAATATGTCTGCGTCCCTGGGCTGGGGGATGCTCAGCTGTTTAAGCATAAGGCCTGAGTTTGGTTCCCAGAGCCAACGCAAGAAAGCCAGGTAGGTTGGTATACCCTTAAAGTCCTAGTGCTGCGGAGACAGAGAAGAGACAGGAAGATCCTGTGTCTCTCCGTTCAGAAGCCAGCCTAGCAGAGTGGGGAGTTTAGGCCAGTGGGAAAGCCTGCCTTTGTCCCCCTCAGAAGAGTGGGCAGTGTTCAGAGGAATCACGTTTGACATTGACCTCTAACCTACACACACACACACACACACACACACACACACACACACACACACACACACACACCTATACCTTCACAATACTTCAATATGAACGTCTAAGACCAGAATCATGTCTGCATTTCAGAGGGAACAAGAGAACATGGCGGCACAGCTGTGGGGTCCTGTGGGGCTGGTCCCCTGCTTTACTGGATGATCTCTGAGCTCCCTTGGTCTGATTTTTTAA
>CM052714.1:10570872-10605712 GCA_028551405.1 Uromys caudimaculatus | reverse complement strand
GTCCTGGAGTTTGGACCACCAACCAAAGAATACACATCTATGGACCTATGGTTCGGACCGCATATGTGGCAGAGGATGACCTCCATGGCCATCAGGGAGAGAGGAGAGGCCCTTGGGCCTGAGGGTGTTAGAGGCCCCAGTAAAGGGGAATGTCAAGGTGGGAATATGAACATGGATGGGCAGGTGGGTGGGAGGTGGAATTCCCTCATAGAGGCGGGGATGGGGAGGAGATAGGGGGTTTCCAAAGAGGAGACCCAGAAAAGGGGAAACATTGGAAATGTAAATAAAGTATCAAAAAATAAAATTAAATTAAATTTAAAAAAATAAAAATTAAAAAAATTAAAAAAAAAGAAAATTAAAAAAAAAATTAAAAAAAAAAAAAAAAAAAAAGAAATCCTGCCTCACCAAATAACATGGAGAGCAGGCAAGAATGATTCCCCATGTCAGCCTTGTATTTCTGCATGTGCATGCACACATGTGTACATATACTCACATACAGCAATACACCCTCATGCATGTATACGTGCATACACAGAAACATGTGCAAGCATACACACACACACACACACACACACACTCGGAGGCATGTTCATCACACATGCAGACACAGACCAAAAATGAAAAAGAAGTGTGTGGCGTGTGAGTGTGCCCTCCAAACTGCTCACTATTGGGTGTCTCAGTCAGAGCTCTGAAAAGATGCCTTAGCTTTCAGAACCCTATCCCAAGCAAATTCTTTGCCTAGGCGTTCTGTCTCCTTGGTAACAGAGTCCCTCTCTATGTACTGACGCGCTTTACACTATGTGGCCACATGTAGACTAACGTCTCCCTTCAGGGTTTACTTCCGTGTACAGACACTATTGTCTGAGAAATTTTGTCAAAAATAGAGGTCCATGGAGAAGTAGGAAAAGATTTGGCCCAAGATCCTGGCCCCTGCAGGCTCCCAAGTGTCAAAGGAATTGTAGATGTTTCTCACAGGATGACACTATATTTCCTTGAGCTGTGACTGTTGCCAATAAGCTCCAAAGGGTGAGGGTTCTTAACATTATGAGTGATACAATTTTTATTTATGTAATTTTTTTATATCCAGGTGGCATGGCAAAGGTTCTGACTCTCGATGTCTGGACTGGGTACAGTCAGAATGCCCATGATTCTGTAAAGTCCCAGAAATCAGAAGGCTTAGTAGGTGTGGGTACCCCAGCATCCTGCCTGGATAGTTCTTAACCTTTCACTCTCAGACAGGGAGACCTGGCCAATCAAGTGATGATCCTTATTATGTGGCAATTTTCTCAGAATTGTAGAGAGGGAGAGAGGCTTATGAGATGCAGGAGATCAATAACTACATGCAACTAACAAGTCTCATGAATTCCCCCAAACTTACAGGACTTCCAAGGCACCACCCTCCCTAAGCCTATAGGCAGAACTACTATAGAGAGGAGACTCTTTAACCTGTGGAGCTTCCTGTAAATTCTACAGAAGCTCTAGGGGTGTGGCTTTTCTGAATGGTCACTCAGGTTGGAGCGGGCTTCTCAACATGCAGTTGCCTTTGAGTTTTCTGTGTTCCTTCAAGTAGCTACTCATCCATACTCCTGTAAGAACCCCAGGAAACCCACTAGTATGCAAAGTTGGACATGAGTGGAACTATTACTTTTGTCTGTCATCAGTGCCCTGTCTGGAGTGAGTAGACATTTCTTTACATCCCCTCAGAAAAAAGTTACCCAACAGTCTCAAGGTATGCTCCCTTTCTTGCTGGAACCAATGGTTTTATTGTTTTGTTCTGAGTGTCTTTGTCTCCTCAAAATTTATCATTGAAAATCACCAATGTGATGATGATGTTAGGAGTCAGGGCCTTTGGGAGGTGACTTAGGACCAGTGTCATCAGAGCAGGGCTCTCAGAAAGCCATCTTGTTCCCTCACCCTAAGAGAAAGAAAGGCTCACCAGCCACCAGAGAACTACAGGAACATTCATCTTGGATTTCTCAACCTGTGGAACTATGGGAAATAGACTTCTGCTGCTCACAAAGGTATCCACTTTACGTTTAGTTATAGCAGCCTAAATAGACAAAGGCACTTCCTTTTAAAGTAAAAAGCACTTTGCAGACATGCCTAACTTAAGGATCAAAATGGATAAATGACTCTTTACTCCTGGTTCAACATCTCAAGGGCCTAGAAGGAAGCTGCAGGGTTAGAGCCAGAGAAGATGTGAGGAAGCACTCATGGGCCATGATTTCTGCTTTGACTCAAGGCTTGCGGTCATAAACCAGGAATGTAGATAGCCTGTAGGGGATAGTGAAGAAGGGAAATGGCTTCTTCCCCAGGTATTCCAAAGGGAGTGGAGCCTGGGAAGAGTCAGATTCCATACGCAGGGCCTAATTTCCATCTATGACCTTGTAAGACAACAAATAGATACATGCTGTTTTCTGTCACTAAGTGAGTGCATGGTAATCTGCTATCATAGGAGATAACATAAACGAAATTGAGACATCACCACAGGCCATATAGACCAGAACAACATCTGGCGCTCTTTGTTTCAACTTTCTTTTATGAGGAACATTGTCGTGTTTGGTCACCGACAGTCCAGCACTACTAGTTCAGGGGCCAGCTAAAAAGATTCCCTTAAGTGGCTAGAACCCCCTGTTGCCCATCCCCCTTTTCCCTTGGGGGAATCTATGTGCATCCTAAAGCATGTGTTCAGCTGCTCCAGGCAGGTAACAGTTCTGCCTCTGGCCTGCTGTTCTTGGCAGAGTCTGAGGTCATTGTGAGGCAAATGCTTGGGACTTGCCTAAGAGATGATGTGAATGTGTGGGCTTTTAGATCCCTCAGTTATCCCAAGGGGTTGAAAAACATCATCTGAGCATCCCATTCTCTGGTTTTTATCTTTAAGCTTTCTGGTTGGTCTACTGCTGCCTGTTTTTGTTAAAGCAACCGCAGGGTTCTACAGTTATCTCTTGGAGAAGGAGCTGTTGGACTTGGGAAAGTATTTGACTAGCCCAAGCAAAGAGAACTGTTATGTATGGACATTTCCAGAGCTCCACCAAAAAGGTTTCCTAGTACCTTTTGTCCCCTGTCCCCTGCTCTCTGCCCTTGTCTCCTACCTCTGTTTTCTGTCCCCTATTTCATCCAGTGTCTGCAGGCTGCAGGGGCTAGTGTTGGGCTTTTTGTTTGTTGATTCATTTGCACACACATGCATGAATGTGTATGTGTATGTGCATGTGTGTGTATCCTCACAAGTGTGTCTATGTATGCATGTGATTGTGCATGTGTGTGTTGTCACAAGTGTGTGTGTGTGTGTGTGTGTGTGTGTATGCTTATGTATGCATGTGTGTCCATGTGGAAGCTAGATGTTGACATCAAGGCATCTTCCTTGATTGGTTTCTATCTTATATATTGAAACAGGATCTCTTACCTGAGCTAGGAGTTGCTAATTGGCCAGACTGGCTATCCAGCTTGCTTTAGGAGTGTTGTCTCTGCCTCTGACTGGTGAGGTTACAGGTGGCTGCCACATTCGCCTGGAATTTATTTGGGTGCTAGGGATTTTAACTCTGGTCCTCACATGTGTGTATGTGGTGGGGGCAAGTGCTTTACTGACAGAACTATCTCTGTACCCCCTGTCTTAGGCTTTCTATTGCCGTGAAGAGACACCATGACCTCAGCAACTCTTATAAAGGAAAGCATTTAATTGGAGCTGACTTACAGCTTCAGAGGTTTAGTCCATTATGATCATGGAGGGAAGCATGGCAGTATGCAGGCAGACATGGTGCTGGAGAAGGAGCTGAGAGTTCTACATCTGGATAGGCAGGTAGCAGAAAGAGAGAACGAGCCAATAGGCCTAGTCTGAGTTTCTGAAACCCCAAAGCCTAACCCCAGGGACACACTTCTTCCAACAAGGCCATGCCTACTCTAACCAGGCCACATGTCCTAACCCTTTCAAATAATGTCACTCCCTATGTACCTGTGGGGGCCATTTACATTCAACCATCATACTTCCTTTTAAAATTGAACCAAGAATTTTTTTTCCATAGAATAGTGTTAGGCTCACAACCTTTGCATCAGTTTTCAGAGCTCTGAGATAGTTGGTCCTGCCAAATTTTACCTGTAGTCTCCTTACTTTGATGGAAGAGATTTCTGGGTTCTTTGCTTCTTGCTCTCTGTGACTACCAGGTGAACTTTAATGTAGTGACAATTTTGAAGTTTTAGTTTCTTTGAAAAACAGAAAAATATTATGGGTATATGTTTTCATTTTAATCCCAGGTGTGGGATATAGGGATGCTCCATTTTGCCCATAGCAGCTGACTATGATTTGCCTCATGCTCTAACTGGGGTGTGATTATGCCAGCGGCAGATTTCTGCGATTGTGCGATGTTTGGAATTCTGAGAACTTTTGAGAGGGCCCTGAGAGGCAAGGTTGTTGGTTGGTTGCTGTTGATTGTTGTCAGTTGAGATTTGTTAAGTAGTCATATGCAAAGAAGAAACAACAAAAAGAAATTAGATGTCCTGACAGTGAGATCAAACTTGCCCCAAAGAACCCAACCCCCCTAATCAGCAGGGATAGTCTAACAGTAACGTCTTATCCTTTCCCGTCTGTTCTTTTTTCTCTCCTATTCAGTGGTAGGATCAAAGATTGAAAGGGTGGGAAAAGATGCAGAAAGGTGGAAGAAAAAAGAACCCACAAAGTAGAAGAAGGTAGGTTACAACTTAGTGTCATGATTTATTTATTTCATTTATTCATTTATTTTTGCTATGCTAGTGATGAGTCCCAGGGCCTTCTGCATACTAGTGAGCCAGTGAGCTACATCTTCACCTTTTAATTTTAATATTACACTTCACTGAACTGATTATGTAAAATATTTTCATTTCAAGATACAATCTGTCTTAGTTAGGGTTACTATCCCTATGATAAAACACCATGACCAAAAGCAAGTTGGGAGAAAAGGGTTTTATTTAGATTATACTTCCACATTGTTCATTGTCCATCATTGAAGGAAGTCAGGACATAAACTCAAATAGGACAGTAACCTGGAGGCAGAAAATGATGCAGAAGTCATGGAGGAATACTGCTTACTAGCTTGCTCCTCATGGCTTCCTTAGCCTGCTTTCTTGTAGAACCCAGAGCCACCAGCCCAGGGATGGCACCACCCACAATTGTCTGGGCTCTCCCCAGCAATCATTAATTAAGAAAATGCCCTACAGCAGAATCCTATAAAGGCATATCCTCAGTTGAGGTCCATCCTGTCAGATAACTCTAGTTTGTATCAAGCTAACACAAAACTAGCCAGGGTATAATCGGGATAAAATTTTTAATAGCATATTTCACTTTTATGGTCGTTTGTGTGTATGTTTGAGATTGTGAATGTTTGTGTGTGTGTGTGTGTGTGTGTGTGTAAACAGGCTCTTGTTATGTAGCACAGGTTAGCCTCAAACTCATGATTTTCCTCCTTAAATTTCCCAAATGCTAGGAGATAGTTTCCCACTTTTATGCAAGCTTCAAGATTCAGGATTTTATACTACAAGAGCACCTCCATTAGGAGCATCCCTATTTCAAGGGCTCTGTACCATTTGGCTTATGACAGTGTATGGGCTGACGAAGATTTGTTTCACTGCCGTGGGTTCTGTTTGCTCTACTCTGGTTGGTAGATACTAAACATGTATTATAGAAAAGATCAGTTAACTAATGTACTATTATAGGAAAGGGGAAGTTGAACATAAAGGAAAATCCCAGTGAAATTTAGGAATAACACGGTGCTTAGATAATTTTTAGAAAGTATTTCAGGTTTCCCCCTCCCTTCCAGCAGAGACATGATCTGTGGTTGAGTGGTGTCAGCTCAGTCATGTGATCTGAAATGGTAGCATCCATTCAAAAGCAGAGACTTGAAGAGACCATACACAGTGGTCCCTGTACCACTGGAGCTGGCACAGACACATGCCTGTGACCACCACTGCCTTAAAAACATGTCAGGCACAGGGCAGTGAGCTGGGCCTGGTAAGTTGTCTAGTCAACCCTGCCTATGTTAGCTTAAGTGCCAAAGCCCAAGAGTGAGGGCTATTTAAATAATATTACAAGAGGCTGGATAGATGGCTCCGTGGATAATGAGAACCTGAGCTGAATCCCAGCATACACACAGAAAGTTGGATGTGGTCTATAACTCCAGACTGGGAGGTAGAGCCACATGAATCCTGGGAGCTCACTGGTTAGCCAGTATTGACTAAAATGGTGAGTCTCAGGCTTACTCAAGGGAATAAGGTGCTGAGCAATCTCAGGAAACACTTCGATGCCAACCTCTGATCTCTACACGTGTCCCCATGGGTAGTACATACAAACATACATACTTTGGAATGCTTCTGACCTTGTGGTTGCTGGTTACTGGGACAGTTAGCTGGTACAACCCTGGCTGGAGAGCAGTCAAAAGCAAATGGTGAGGTCAGTGGGCAAAGATGGAAGTGCTCTAACTAAGCTTTAGCAGCCAGGCAACTTGTTCCTTGATTTCTCTTCACTCTGTGGTTGGAAGGTATCCTAGCAGCTCCACAGAGAACAGGCAGGTTGGGTGTGATCATTCTGAAATCCCAGGCTGGAGGGAGAGTCCCCCCCCATGGGGCCCACAGCTCTCACATAGAGTGAGAACACACAAACATGTTCTTGATTGTCCCTGCTTGGAGAGGCCATCCCACATTCACTGGAAGTACAATAAGCTGGAACAAGCCCATCACATGAAGGATGAAGGCTGGGCTGGGTTGTAACATTGTAACAGGATGAAGGCTGGGTTGGGTTGTAACATTGTAACAGGGTAATGAACCTTCTATCAAGACCAAGGAGCCACTTAGTTACTGAGAATAACGTTTCATGAATAGTGTTAGTACTTCAAAGGATTCATATTTTAAACGTGTTTGAACAACACAGCCACATCATTAACACCCCCTACTATTCTAGAGGTCGGATGAGCTCCATTTGTTCTTTCTGGAGATGTCTGCAGGAATAAAAACCCACAGTTTGGAAGGACAGGGAGTTATGTCATGGGAGGGAGTCATGCTTCTCTGTATTCTTAGGTCATCTGGATGAGCAAGTCTCCCAGCAGGAGCTGTGTGTCATCGTCAAGGCAAACTGCCCAATTCATTCACTCTAGAGCACCGCTGACTTCTGTCTGTATTCCAGCTTTCTCTGTAGGATTCCTGGAAGGATGCTGTCAGTGCTGCTGTGTCCCTAGAAGGGTGAACTGCCAGCCCCAAGCAGCCACCACCTGCTCAGCAAACCAGGGGAGGGGAGGAGCGGAAGCTGCTCTCTCAGGTCCTTCAAGCCACAGCTTCCCATGCCATGAGCCTGGGACAGGACCCCATGGGAAAAGTAGGTCAGAGAGAGGAGCTTTGGAGGGGTGAGGGAGGGGGTTAGTGAAGAACAAAGAAGATCTACAGGGCTCTCTGGAGAGCCAGCTGCATCTGTTCTTCCTGTAGCAGCGTGACTCAGTGTTGCCCCCAGCGGTGTCTACTGTGGGGCTCTTCCGATGTGAATTTTCCATCACTCTCTTGGTTGTTAAGGAAAAAAAAAAATCTCTCTTATTTTTTTTTCTTTCTTTGAACTTTCTATGAGGTTGAAATGGCCTTGAACAGATACCCCTGCCTCTGCTGCCCATGGGCTAGGCTCCTGGGTATGTGCCATGGCTCCTGATCTCATGCAGTGCTGGGGGAGTCAAACTTAAGGCTTTGTGCACACCAGGTAAGCACTCTAGTCATTGAGCTCCACCCCCAGGTCCCCTGTGGGTTTGTTTGTTGGTTGGTTGTTGGTTTTTTAGCAGCATGTACTGACATCAAAGCTTGTGTCGATTACTGGATGCCACAATGACTTCTATAAGAGCCCTGGGCCAGATGCCACCTTTCTTGCTTATTAAGTAATTGGGACACTGCTACTCACGGAGAGCAGAAAAAGGACTCTGAATGTCTCCACTATGGCACCTCTAGTCTGACCGTAGGAACACTATGAGTGAGCATCCCTTATTAATTTATATGATTACTGAGCACGGGAGTCAGATCGGCCTGTCTGTGATCCTCATCTCAAAAGCTTCTGCCATGCTGAAAGATACCTAAAGATTGACTTTACTCAACATTTTAAAAGAAAGGCTTTTAAGCATGAAGCTGTGTATGTGTATATGTGTGTATGTGTGTGTATGTGTGTGTGTGTATGTGTATACGTGTGTATGTATGAATGTGTTTGTATGTCTATGCGTGTATGTGTCTACATGTATGTGTGTATGTGTGTATATGAGTGTATGTGTGTATATGAGTGTATGTGTGTGTATATGTGTGCATGTTTTTGTGTATGTGTATATATGTATGTAGATGTGTATGTGTGTATTTTTGTGTGTAAATGTGAGTATGTGTGTATGTGTGTATGTGTTCTTTCAGTAGCCAACTCTACTGTGAATATACTCACTGTGGCTGCAGTGAGGGGATTAACTTAATACTTAACACTCCACTTGTTCTGTTTGCATTGCTGCTGCAGTGACAAATATCCTGACCTTACAGTTCCATCACTTTGAGGAAGTCAGGACAGCCAATTGAGTGGCCAGGCAAGCCATATTCAGTCGAGAGCAGAAACGAACACACCCATGTTGCCTGCTCGCTTGCCAGGGAGCTAGCTTTCCCTCTCTTACACAGCTCAGGGGTGAGCCCATGAAATGGTGCCACCTAATCCCGACTGTGCCTTCCCACCTCACTTAACAGCCAAGACAGTCCCCCACAGACAAGCCTGCAGGTCATCCTGCTCTAGGTAATTTTTCTCTAAGACTCCTCTGTCAGGTGATCCTAAGTTATGTCTTGTTGACAGCGATAACCAACCAGTACACCACTTCTCTGACAAAGAAATACATTTGTGTTGAGAAAGAGATTTTCCCCTGAGAAAACTGGCTTGCATAGTCTATGTGTGGGAATGCAGGGACATCTTATGAATGACATGGCAGCCGACAGAAGCCTTAGCTTTGATGCCGATAGTCTCCTTCCAGCCCTGAGTATCCCTACTGTTTTTGATACCAACACCAGACAAGGACCAAATGCTCCAGGGCCTTCAAATTCCAAATAACCGGGACCCCAGACACGTCTTTCTCTTGGCAGTTTACTTCATTATGCGCCTCTGATGCCGGAACCCACTCTGGCAGCTGAGAGGATGACTCATGACTCAGCCCATGAGCCACTTCTCTGGCTGGATTCAAGTCAGGAAATGCTATTGCTGCTGCCTGGGTTGTATTTATAGGATGCTGTCAAAACAGCTGTTGATTAGCCACGTGGAGTTGGGGCCCCAGGAAAACAAGATCACAAGCCCTGTTCCTCAAGCCCTGGCTTCTGTGGAAGTAAAAAACAGTTTTGTTTCTTGCAGTGATGACAAACACTCCCGGAACAGAGGCAATAGCTCTGTACTCAAGGTGGCGATCTCTGTCCTCCAGTTATTCTGTGGCTGTTTGCAGCCAGCTACACAGCTATTGTGGAAAGCCAAGTTAGCCCTCAGCAGTGCCTCTAGGAACACTTTCTGTGTTTTTCTCCTTTTCTGGTCTTAGACTCCGTGACTGTGTACACCCCAGGACCCCAACTTCTCAGAGGTTCCCAAGTTAAGCCAAGGTCTCCATCTGTATGAGTATTCTACACTTCATATTGATTCATTCTCTCTCTCCCCCCTCTCTCTCCCTCTCCCTCTCTCTCTCTCTCTCTCTCTCTCTCTCTCTCTCTCTCTCTCTCTCTCTCTCTCTCCTGTTTGGGTACACATGCATTTGTGTATGCACATGCGCACATGTGGAGTTTGACATCAGGTATCTTCCTTTATCGACCTCGCCTTATTTTTTTGAGACGGTCTTTCGTTGAGCCTGGAATGCTCTGGTTTTGCTAGACTGACTAGTCAGCATTTGCCGGGGGGTCCCCCTGTTTTTATCTAGAACCCCAATACTGGGATTACACACAAGCACCACTACATCAGGTTTTTATGTGGGATCACTTTGCCAGATAAGCATTTCCCAACTCCACCATTTGCTTTTAATAGAGACACCTCTGTCTCAAAGTCTCTCTCTCTCCCTCTCCTCCTCCTGTCCCTTCCTCCCTCCTTCTCTGTATCTCTCTCTGGCTTTGAACTCTTTATGTAAACCAGGTTGACCTCAAGCTCACAGAGATCAGTCTATCTCTGTCTCCCAGGTTGGGATTAAGGGCCACCAAGCCTGGACCCTCTGCTTATTTCTTTAAAACTCACAACTTTCACTGTAGTCGCCAGTGAGGACAAGAATATAATTCCCTTAACTGAGACTGCCATAGTCCTTCTGCTTTCTCTCTGGCTCTGTTTCCACATGGACATCATTTATGCTCTTCACTTCATTGCTATCAGGTGTCTGAAGCCTGATACTCTGGAGAAGCCTGTTGGCCAAAGCCATGTTCCTCCTTGTGGGTCACTGAAGGCTGTCCTTTTTCTCCTGAAGGTCATAAGCCCTGTCAGGAATCCTTCTCCAAATAAGGTCCCACACTGCTGGTAATGACTCCTCGCAGTTGTCTCTTCAGGCTGGGGCTGTGGTCTCAAACCCCCCATGGCTTTGCATAGTTCTCTTATACCCTGTCTGTATCATTATTGAACACACACCGTGCCAGACGTTCTGTGACTACTTGGGGGTGTCTTCTCTTCCCCACCTGGGTTCTGAGAGAAATTAGCAGTGAACGCACCTTCTCTAGTACCATCCTAATCATTTCCGCTGTCTCTTTGTGGGGGAAAAAAAGAGACTTGTAAGATTCCTGACATAACCAAGAATACACCTGTGCTTATGTCAGTGTAGAGACATCATGATGTGTGCGTGCTTCTGTAATCAGAGAAATAAAGAGTGGGAGAAAGAAAGAGGGCTTTGTGCTCACGTTCATTGTGTACCACCCACCACAGCAATATCTAAATGATGACGAATGTCTCAGATCACAGACGAACTTTCATGCATCATAAAATTAGCATCATCAAAATTATGAACACCATCGCTACATTACAGGTGGCATCTCCTTTAAACCCAGCAAAAAGAATCAAGGAAAAAAAATAACACCTTAAAGATCTTTGCATCTATCTTTTTGAATAATGATATCAGTTGTATACATTAAGGAAGAGTGCATCAGAACAGATTTGTGGTGCATCACAAATGAAAGCAAAGTGACAAGCTGAAAAATCACCTCCGTTTCAAGCATCCTCAATCCAGCATGGTTTAGAGAGCTTCAGATAGTAACAGATACATGATACATCTTTCCAGGGGAAACTGTGCCACCTGTAGGTACAAACCTAGGGATCATGACTGAACATGATTAAGAACCATGAATGCTTCAGTTGGCTACAGATACTCAGTGTATCCTAAAGGGGGTGTTGTATCTTCTGGGGTGTAGGATATGGGGAGGGCAAACTAAATGATTCTTTATATAGCTTAAAGGTATGTGGACTCAGGTGAGATGTTACTCCCCTGATGACTCAATTCAAGGAGGGAAGTCTTTGAGACTGCCAGATATCATGGAGGTCTAGTTCTCAGTCTTGAACTCTCAGCATCCTATCCTCATGGATTACTACAAAGGGCTCTGTAGAAATGTAGCTGGCAGTGGAAAAGAGATGGGACAACTGGTCTACCTACTAGATGGTCTGCTCATTGAAGGCAGAAACTATGCTATATTTTTTGACTCATGAAATGTTTGAAACAAAGACCTGGGGAGATGACTTAGTTGACTAAGTGCTTGTCTTAACAGCTTGAGGATCTTAGTTCAAGCCTCAACATCCACATAAAAAACTATGTGTGGTAGTGTATACTTATAATCCTTGTGCCAGAGAGGCAGAAGAAGAATAATCCCTGGATCATAGGAGTATAATAAGCAAGCCCATGTACCAGTGAGAGATCCTGTTTCAAGCAACAACACAAACTAAGCTGAATAGTTTCTAAGGAATAATATCCAAGGCTGTCCTCTGGCCTCCACATGCATTCACACATAGGTGATTGGACATTTACATACATATACACATACACAAATCAAATGTGGTCTGGGGTACCAAAATCACCTAGAATGCTCCCTATAGAACATCCCAAACTTATTACTTGGAAGTTTGAATATGGCCTTATCTGCTGTCTTGTTCATCCCATTAACTGGTCATTCATTGGCCTTGAGTTGCCTGTTGACTTTGTCTGTTGACTGTCTTGAGGTTCCCATTTCTTCTGGTGTCTATCATGTCCTGAGAGTTACTGTAGAGGTCATGACTTGAGGGAGAGATGCTAGAGTGAAGAAGATGACATCAAGGCCATGTGTGATTTAGAATTCTGGTGATAAACTTCAAAGGAGAGTTGGAAACAAAGACCTCAGAGGCAGCAATGTCTCTAGTGGAAAGAAAGATTATCTTCTCCTCAGTCCCAAGCACTTGACCTGAATCTTATGTCCATGCCAGACTCAGAAACATTCGTCATAGAGCACACTCCAGGCCAGTGTACACTCTGAGCTACAAGAACTTGTTTCTACTTACTTGATGGGCTGAGTTGAGAGCTCTGTGGAAAAATGTCCCTTGGTGTGCTGGTTAGTTTTTGTCAACTTGACATAAACTAGAGTTTCCTGGGAAAAGGAAACCTCAATTAAGAAATTTCCTCCATCAGATTGGCTTGTGGACAAGTCTGTAAGGGCATTTTCTTGACTGATGATTAATAATGTATTGAGTTATATAAGAAAGCAAACTTAGCCCGCTCATAAGCAGCATTTCTTCTGTTTCAGTTTCTGCTTCTAGATTCATGCCCTTAGAACAATGGACTGTGATGTGGAAATATAAGATGAGAGAAGCACTTTCCTCCCTAAGTTGATTTTGGTTTAGTTTTTTAGCACATCAACAGAGAAAAGCACACTGGACACTTGGGTTCTTAGTACCGAGGTTTTGAGTTTGATAATGTAATTTTGATACATATCTAAGCTACAAAACAGAGTAAGGCAAGAGGATTTTCAATGTTCTATGTGACTTGTTCCTGTAAATTAAGAGACAATTTGAGCCCATGTCCTTCTATGGTGGGGGAAGGGCAATACGCATTGCCCAGTTTTCCTCAGGCACAGTTCTTCACTGTTTGCCATGTGGTGTCTTCTCTTCAGTGCTGACCACTGTTTCCATTGACCACATAAATAGTAAGCTTGGGGCTAAAAAAAGCAATGCACATAAAAAGTCATCGAATTGCTTGTTGAATCTGGAACATTCCTGCTGATAGATGTGAAAGCTTTTTCCCACTGTAGCTAGGTGCAGGAATTCAAAAATAGAATGTATTCAATTTGACATTGTTTAGTGTACTCTAAAAATTCTCTTGAAAAAATATCTTTGGGCGTGCATCTGGGAGTACACAATAAACTTCAAAAAAGGACAATATTTCCCAGGAAATCAAAATAGACATGTTTGTCATTGTTGCTATTTATTCATGTTGGAAATCTGTCCCTCTTTATCTGTGATTATGTAACACCCCAATCTAGTTCTCTCCCCCCTCTGGCCTCATTCTAGAGATCCACATCAGAGGCACCCTGTCCCCTGAGGGTACTGACCACTCTCTATTTTGACTGGTAAGCTATGGACCTTCACTGGGTACTCTGGGCTACTGAGTCTGTATATCTTCACTCCTCAAGCTACATAGTCTAGAAACATGAAGGGTTTCAGAAGATATGGGATTTAGACACTACTCTAAGAGTGATATAATCTGGGCTGTGGAGATGAGAGCCACATGTGAACAGGTGTGATATAAAATCTCAGAGCTGTTGATGCCCAGTTTGCCAGCAAAGCCTTCTGCCCAGACAGTTTGCCAGCAAAGCCATGAAGGCTACTCAGTTCATGGGGGGCAGTGTTAGGGCAGGGTGAACTTCAACTTGTGGAAATGGGGAAGTCTTCTGAGAGTCATATCTAAAAGTAAGATGGCTCAGGTCTGGAAGTAAAAAGAAGAGGCCAGCATCACTCAGGTGATGATCACTCAGGCACACCCAGGGTATTGGGAGAGTTAGTGGCACAGGATGAATTCAGAAGAAAAGGTCTGGCTGGATGCCCAGATGTAAAATCCTAGGAGAGAAAGGGATTTAGCTGTGTCTTAGTAAGTGTTCTATTGCTGTGAAGAGATATCATAGCCATGATGACTTTTATACAAGAAATTATTTAACTGGGGCTTGCTTACAATTTCAGAGATTTATTCTATTTTCATCATAGTAGGAAGCATGGCAGTAGGCAGGCAGACATGATGCTGAGGAGGAGCTGAGAGTTCTATACCAAGATTGGCAGGCAGGAGAGAGAGAGAGAGAGAGAGAGAGAGAGAGAGAGAGAGAGAGAGAGAGAGTCTGGCTTGGGCTTTTGAAACCTCTAAACCTATCTCCAGGACAACAAGGCCGCACCTACTCCAACAAAGGCTATATCTCCTCGTCCCTCCTGAGTAGTTCCACACCCTAATGACTAAGCATTCAAACACTTTGGGGGTCATCCTTATTCAAACCACCACATTCCGCTCCCTTCCCCCATAGCTTATAGCCATATTATAATGCAAAAATGCATTCAGCCCAACTTTAAAAGTCCCTATAGTTATAACAGTCTTAACCCTGTTTAAAAGTTCAAAGTCCAAAGTCTCTTCTGAGACTCATGGCAATCCCCTTAACTGTAAACCCTTGCAAACTAAAAATTTTAAAAATCAGACCTCATACTTCCAACATACAATGACACAGGATATATTAGCGTTCCAAAAGGGAGGAAAGGAAGCATAATAAGATAATGACAGGAACAAGACTGAGAGCCAGCTGGGAAAACTCCAAATTCAATCTCTCCATGTCCGATGTCAATGCGCTCTTCAGAGCTCCAGCTCCTTTCAGCTTTGTTGACTGCAGCACACTTCTCTCTCTTGGGATAGTTCTATTTCCTGTTAATAGCTCTCCTCAGCAGGTATCCCATTGTTCTGGCATCTCCAGCATCTTGGAGTCTTTAACAAAATCCAGACTTCATCTTAACAGCTTCACAGAATGGCCTTTCTGGGTCTCCACACATGGGTAGCCCTGACATACGCCTGGCCTCAGCAGTTTTCTGTAGCCATGGACGGAGACTCCACAACACTCTTCTTATATCCTTGACTCTAAAGTGAGAACCACATATCCAAAGCTGTCAAGTTTTTCTGCTTGCCCAGAGGTCTCTACTTCCTTTATTCCATTTAGCATCAGGCTTTTCTTGAAACTTTTTATCTTTTAGCATGGGGCTTAGCCCATTACATTTCTTGGTGCTTCTTTTCTCCTCAAACTTGTCATTTTGTATTTTTCCTTGCTCAGATAGCTCCTCCATATTACAGATCTGCATAGGACTGGCCATTACTAGCCACATGATAGAGTCAATACTAGGCTGTCTTGAAATATCCTCTGCCAATGATATTAATCTAAAACGCTTTAATTTAGCTTCAGGCAGATTTTTGGAGAAGGGCAGAAAGTAGCTACATTCTTTACCAAAATATTACAAGAGCACTCTCTAGGTCATTTACTAATATTTTTCTCCTCTATAAACTCTTGAGCTGGGCCATCATACTCTACATTGCTTTTGACACCCCTGTCTTCCATGTTCCAATTAGTATAGTCCACTAAGGCCCACTCAAGCTTTCCTAATTCAAAGTCCCAAACTCCACATTTTGTCACCAGCAGCATGGTCAGGCCTGTCACGGCAATACCTGACTCCTCCTGATATCAACTTCTGTCTTAGTGTTCTATTGCTGTGAATAAGCACCATGATTATAGCAACTCTTATAAAAGAAAGCATTTAATTGGGGCTGGCTTACAGTTTCAGAGGTTTAGTCCATTCTCAACATGGTGGAGAGCATGGTGACACATAGGCAAACTTGGTGCTTGAGAAGTAGATGAGAGTTCTAAATCCAGATCCACAGGAATCAGGGAGAGAGAGAGAGAGAGAGAGAGAGAGAGAGAGAGAGCGCCACTGGGCCTGACTTCAGCTTTTGAAACCTCAAAGTCCCCTTCCCAGTGACACACTTCCTCCACAAGGCCACACCTACCCCAACAAGGTCACACCTCCTAATCCCTCTATCATTCAAACATAAGAGCCTATGGGATTGGAGGAGTAATTGTTATTCAACCACCAAAGGCTGGATTCCATTAGAGATGAAGCAAAGGGGCTTCAAAGTAAAGAAATGAGAAGGCTGTGTGAGGCAGTAGATTGGAGGAGGAGACAGAAGAACAAAGGAAACCCCAGAAAACATGAACAACAGATCTATAGAGGTGAGCTAGTGTATGCAAGCACCAAGTGTACGCTGAGCAGATAGGATTGCAGGTGGGTGCATAGGCTATGCCTGAAGGTGGGTACATGGGCTAAACCTTTGGGAATACTTAGGCTCTGGGCCACCTGTAGGAGAAGACTCTTCATTAAGCTGCAGAGCTGAAGGCTATACTGGGGCAAATCTGAAGAAGCACGGGTCACAAGAGACAGCTAAAGAGGCTGTCAGCACAGGCTTGTGGACAGGCAGGGGAAGCAAGGTGCTCCTGTGAGGGAGACAGTGGGCCTGACATCCTCAGAAAGGTCCTGAGTGTCCATACAGGAGTCAGCATGTGAATCAACCTCTTCCTCACTCATCTAAAGGTCTGTTCTGATGTCATTCGACTACCCCCTTCTAATACATGTGAGCTGTCCAATTATCCCAAATATACAACTCTAGCCATCCTGCTGGTTTAAGATTTGCATGTCTCTGTTGTAAAAAATATTTCATAAATCCCCACAGGGGTTTCTTCCTGCTTTAGACCATTTAAGTTCCTGGATGAAAGACACACACACGGCCTTTATATTTTTAAATATGCCTTAGGGAGCACAATAGCTGAGCAACTGCCTACTCTCCATGCTGTTAGGATCCCTTTCCCTACTGATAACTCCGAGTTCCTACTTACTAATTTCTATGTTTTGTCTGAGCTGCTCTTAACTCCAATTGGCCACCCCCATGGCTACGTTCTTATGACTCAACTATCCAATTGCAGCTCTCCTTCGCTCTCCTGTACATTCTTCCTATTCTATGGTGGCTCCCCCCCCCCTTCTCCTTGTGGTCCCCAGCCTGAGAAACCTAACCCCCACCCAGCTCTCTTCTCCCCCAACTATTAGCTGCTGGCATCTTTATTTACCAATCAGAATTAACTGGGGGCAGGGTCCCTCAGTGTCTTATGTGTGGACTCTCTCGCTTTGGGGCAGTTTTGGGGGGACCCAAATTAGCATTAGAATACAGCAGCACTAAGCCAACCCACTACATGTCTCAATAAAAAATTCTTATTGCCCTTGTTTTATGTCCCCATAGCTGCTTCCAGCTGCCTGTCTGATGTCACTGTGTGCATGCCTAGGGGTATAGGGATACAACAGAATTCTTTATATTTAAGAGTTCATATCCTTCCCTTTCCTGGCTTCTCATCTGCACTGTTGTACACCCCAGTGACTAGACAGAAGGGTGATGTCACTGGCTTCTGCATTTGCTATACTACCAACCCATAGCCATGTCTACAATTCCCCCACTGAGTCATATCTTGTCTCCTGCTTTGCTTTTGCCTCGGTGCAACTGGGCTGCTCTAACACATGGTCTGGAGACTCTGATGACTCATTTGCTACAGACTTATTTTTTTCACAGGTGTGTAGGCTGGGAAGTGCAGAGCCAACGCAAGGTCAGATTTGGTGGCAGGTAAGATCTGACGAGGTCTGGCTTCCACTGCATCCCACCAAGTGTCTGCCCAGGAAAATGGATTTTCTCCAAACTTCCTTTAAAAGACCCTTATCCCTCCCATGAGCCACGCCCCTCATCACCTGATCCTTCCCAAAGGCTTCTCCTGATGCCTTCAAGTTGTCGAGGTTGGTATTTCAGGCCACACCCACGCAATGAGTGTTCCCACACATTCATCTCTTCTGCTCTGCTCTTTCACAGACAATTCACAGCATGACAGTCAGGACAGGGAATATTCCAAGAATCACAGAGCTGGGTGGTGTGGAAGCAGTGTGCAAACTGTGTACATGTACACGTGGTAGAGATACACATGAAAAAACGACCGTTTAGCCACCCGTACCCTCATTTCTCCAACCTGCCCTCACCACACGGAGGAGTCTCCTGGTGCTGTCTCTCACCCCTCTTAGGTCATTTGCTCTAAATGTGCTTGAGGAGCTGACTGAGTCTAATCACCTTTCCTCTATGCTGTGTGTATGGCTGCCTCTCTTGGGGACTGATAAAAATATGAGCTTTGAAACAGCAAAGAATAAGATCCCGTCTCAGCACTAACACTGTGGTCTGTCTCATTCTGAGCGTGTTTCTCGGCCCCTTGCAGGTTTTCTTATCTACCACTGGTTGAGATATCTATCCCGTGGGGACTTAGGCACAAAATCCAATGCTCTCAGTTACGATGCCATCAGTATGGGGTGGGGACAGTTTTCTTCCCTTCTCCCCCTTTTTTGTGAATCTAAGGTAATCTCAGTATAGTTTTATATTTATTTTATTTTATGCCATGAATTCCTCTGGGCAAGCCAGTGTATCTGTGCATATGCACACATCTGAGCATACACATGCATGTGTGTGTAGAGTACAGAGGTCAGAGAGATCTTTCTAGGCCACACTTGAAATCTCTATTAAAACAAAACAAAACAAAAAAAACTTGGGGTCTTACTGTGTAGCTGGCCTGGAGCACACTCTTTAAACCAGGCTGGCTTGAATTCACAGAGATCCTTCTGCCTCTGCCTCTCGAGTGCTGGGGATAAAGGCATGTACCTCCATGCTTGTAATGCCTGCCTTTTACGTCACAGTATTGACCTGGCAATACTTTTTTGTTTAGCATTGTTGTACATAAGTAGCTCACTGTCCTGTGGTTTTTCTTCCTCGTGATGACTTTAACCGACAGACGGATGAGCTTTGTTCTCAAGAGGGATGCAGGAATTTGTCTTGCTAGTTTGTTTCCTGGATACACACACACAAATTTGATGCATTTTCTAACTTTGAACCTTTGCTGAGTCTCCCAGTGAGACATTTTATCTAGGACCGAACCTTTATTTTTCTTCTAGGAAAGTCTTTTGATTCTTGATCAAATCTCTGTCGTAGTGGGCTATTTGGAATTTCTATTTCTTATGTTAACTTGGGTATGGCTGAGATTTGCCAGTTTTTACCTGCACTTTCCAAACCTATTTACGTAAAGTTCTTGCATAAAATCCCCTGACCTTTAATACTTTAAAATTATTTTATGTATGGGTATTTTGCCTGCACCATATAATAGGCACTGTATGTGTGCTGGATGTCCACAGGGTGTCAGATCCCCTGAACTGGAATTACAGGTGCTTGTGAGCTGCCATGTGGGTGCCAGAAATCAAACGCTGGTCCTCTGGAAGAGCAGCCAGTGCTGTAACTGCTGAGCCATCTCTCCAGCCCCCAAATTCAGTTACCTTTCGAATGTATGTAGGTTCTGCCCACATATCCTGCTCCAATTGCTGATACTCATAACTTGCACATTCCTTCTTCTGATGAGTTTTTAGTCTATATATTGCTGCGCATTAGTGCAAGTACCATTTGTCAAATATAGGCATTCTCCATCATTAGTTTGTTAGGATCTATTTTTTAAATGTAAATGGTGAACGAATATTGTGTTCTTAGATTTTCCTTGCATCTTTGGGGGCGCCATTATTTTTGTTGACTGGTCTTTTGCTCTCCATCAGAAGATGGTTGTCTGTGTGTTCATTCCCTCTTTTCCACTATTTTTTGGAGTAACTTCGCCATCGTTTTACAACTTGTAAGACAGGCACTCAGAGCCTTGATTTCCACATTCCTTCTTGCTAATTCTGTGAATGGACAGAGCTGTACCTGCACCCTACAACGATATGTGCATCCCACAGGTCTACCTGTACCCCAGAGGTTGCATTTTTACCACTGCTCTATTGGAATATCTCTCTCTCTCTCTCTCTCTCTCTCTCTCTCTCTCTTTCTCTCTCTCTCTCGCAGACAGATGCTATAATTCTCGCTCCAAGCTCCAAGGTGTCTGACTCTCTCTCCTAGCCTGTGTGAGCATTTGCAATCATGTGCTCACACACACATATATACATAAGTAAAAACAAAATAAAATCTTGAAAGTTATATTAGGTTCTCTTTGCTTTCAGAGCTCCAGTGTCCGGTTCTTGTATATGGCATAGTCTGGGGTCTCTCTCTCCTGAAATGGAGCAGGCTCATTAGAAATCATCTTTACTTATAACTTAGTTTATTATAATTGATTGCATTAGAAGCAAGACTGTATAATAAGCAGTTGTGTCTAGAATGTGTTTCCCGGTGTGTGTGTGTGTGTGTGTGTGTGTGTGTGTGTGTGTGTGTGTGTGTGTGTGTGTGAGATGAAGGGTTTCATGGAAGCTGGCAGGCTCGATGCTTCACCATGGCCCTTTTCCTTTATGGTCTTACTGTGAGAGAACTCCTTCTACAGTAGCTAATGTGACTCGTGGGGGTATTTCTAGGGGAAGGAGAAACTGGGTTACAAATAGAAATGGATGTCAAGAGATAGCTTTTCCCTCAGGTTATTACTGAGGTACTCAAATGTGTCCCTGAATTTTTGCAGGTGGCCAGTGAGGAGATATTGGGAATACCTCTTATTTTTAAGGGGCTTTCTTGCTTCTCAATGCAAATGGAAGCACAGACCCATTAGGAAGCAGAGAGGAGCCTGCTGCGTGCATGAGGGTTTCGTATCACACTTTAACTAGAAGAGTCCTTTGAAGGTCACCATGGCCCTGCTACATCTGCAGCCAAGAGGCAGGGTGGTGATCTGTGGCCAAAGCTTTACATAACCAGAGTCAGCATTTGTCTGTGATAATACTCCCTGTTTATATTCCTAAAAGGACTTTCATGTGGCTCTAAGTGATGTTGAGAAGCAGATTATAGACTGGGCCAGAAAAAGTGAGAATTCAAGCTGCTTTTGCTAAATATAAGGAGAATAATGTAGCCCATAGTACTAACCTCTGATTTCTCCTTTATTCCTCACAAAATCTCTCTTCTGGTGTGCCAGGATATTTTCTTAGTTGCTGTTGATTGTCATGAGGAGCAAAACCAAATCCACTTGATATATTTCTTGCCTGGATTTCCCTGGTCACCTTTGAATAGAATTGGCTGGCCAGTTTTTAGTCAAAAGATAAGACTATTTATTCAATAATTAGTCTGCATTTAGTAGCTCACTGGTGTTCATTTCTCTCCTGACCCCCACCCCCACTCTGCAATGCCCTTGACAGTCAGCTGATCTTTGATCTTAGAAGCTCAAGGCTTTCTTTCTGTACTTGAAGTGAGGTTGGCTCCTTCGGATAACAAGTGACTTCTGCCTGCCTTGCACAGGGTAGATGTCCCATGCACTTGCTTTAAGTGACACTGAAATACATCAGGGTCCATTAGAGCTCTGCACTCTTGAGCACTGAGAATCGCTCAAATGAGTCAGGGAGCCTTGTGTGTGGAGCCCTGGGTGTGTGACTATACCTGTACCCTCAGCTCACACTCATTTCCTAGTCCTTAGGAAGCACGGATTCAGAGGTAAAGAATTTCAGAATGGTGACCATAGGGCATTCAGCCAAGTGGGGAGTCTTTCACAGAATGTGGCCCTATATGTATGTGTACAGGGCTCTGAACATGAAGTCACCCTGATTGTGGACTGAACAATCCAAATAGGTTCTGTTATAGGTATGAGTAGAATCTACCTCTAGATGGAGACATGCCCATGCTCCCTTAAGAGTTGATGCAGTTGGGCAGCTATGGTGGCTTAACAGAGAAATGACTTCCCTAGGCCTAGGCAGTTGAACACATACCTCCTATCCCCCATGCCACCCCCAGTTGGTGATGCTCTTTGGGAAAGTTTAGGAGGTTGTACTGGCTGGTTTTGTGTGTCAGCTTGACACAAGCTGAAGTTATCACAGAGAAAGGAGTTTCAGTTGAGAAAATGCCTCCATGAGATCCAGCTGTAAGGCATTTTCTCAATTAGTGATCAGGGGGGGAGGGCCCCTTGTGGGTGGTACCATCTCTGGTCTGGTAGTCTTGGGCTCTATAAGACAGCAAGCTGAGCAAGCCAGGAGAAGCAAGCCAGTAAGGAACATCCCTCCATGGCCTCTGCATCAGCTCCTGCTTCCTGCCCTGCTTAAGTCCCAGTCCTGACTTCCTTTTGTGATGGAAGTGTAAGCTGAATAAACCCTTTCCTCCCCAACTTGCTTCTTGGTCATGATGTTTGTGCAGGAATAGAACCCTGACTAAGACAGAGGTCCAGCCTTGAGGAAGAAGTATGTTGAAGTATTCGCTGGAGGCGGGCTTGGATAGTTCATAGCCTCACACTGCTGCTCTCTCTCTCTGCCCATGTCTGCCTGCTTTGCTCTCTCTGCTTCATGCTTGTGATTAAATATGTCATATCTCAGCTCCATGCTCCAGCTGCCTGCTGCCTTGTGTTCTTGACATTATGGACTTTTGCCTTCTGAAACCATAAGCCACAATAATCTCTTTGTTCTATAAGTTGCTTTGGTCGTGATATTTTATCAGAGCAATAGAAGAGTAGTTAATATGGCTGATCCATGGCCTGCCTAAGGGACATTCCTAAGGAGTGTGTTCACTTTAAGGTAGTATACTTTTCCTTCCCAGAATTCCTGTTTATAGTCTCTTATAGGGCATGGCTATACTGATCCATAAGTCTGCTTGCTTTCCTGAAAAGTGTGACTTTTCCTTTTCTTCTTTCTTTTTTTCTGAGCACACTTTCCCTATTTCTTTAGGATTCATTCTTTCTCTAAAGATCCCCGCCCTGCCACGTGGTTGCTGCCACCCTGTGGCTGACTTGCATATCTGATGAACATGGCTTCTTTATCAGGCAGCTGTGAGATTTACACTTTGCCTACTCTGGGGATCTTCTTTTCAACTTTAATAAAAGTGTCCTGAGTTCCATTTAAGTCTGTTCTTTATGTAGGGAGTTCTGGGTCAGCTTTCCTAAATCTTCAGCCTTTCAGTGACGCATGCTTTGAGCGATGCATGCTCTCCTTCCAGTAAACACATTGGCTCACTAAACTGAACATGGGCAGGTCCATTTTTTTGGGCTGTCACCAGTCTCCTACTTGGTAAGAGTAGAAATCTGTCACAAAGTATCCCTAATTTTCTTTTATTGTGACAGTAAGGTGGCCTAATGCTGGCACACTGTACTTCTGAAGGTCTTTCACCTATTTTTAATAACAACAAATCCATAGGTTGTGCTGTGCTGTGTGTGTGTGTGTGTGTGTGTGTGTGTGTGTGTATAATATATTGGGAATATATCTTATATACTATATATTGGGGATATATAAGGAATATATATTATATATTATATATGTATATATGTAAGATATATTTCTCATAATTTTATTTGTGTGTGTTTGTGCATGCACACACACACACACGTGCATGCCTGTTTAGGGCACAAGTGTTTGAGTGTCTGTAGAGGCCAGAAGAAGAGGTGGGGTTCCCTGGAGCTGGAGTTACAGGCATTTGTGAGTCACTAGACATGGTTCTGGGGACAGAATGTGGTCCTCTGCAAGAGCAGCAAACTCTTTTAACTGCTGAACCCAGTATGAGCCCATACTCCAGTTCCATGTGTAGATCCCTTCATGGAATAGCTAAGACCTCAGAAACCCTGTGAGACCTCCTTCGCTCCTTAGCTTCATCATCCTGGAAAGCCATCCAGTTTTCTCCCATCATGCACTTGGCCCATATTTCCTGCCTCGAGTTCTTCCGCTCCCCACTGGATCTGGTTCTTTTCTCTCCCAGTTGGCTTAATGTGCTCTGTCGGTCATTCCCCATCGCCATGGTCGGCTGCTCACTGAGGAAGGTTTCCTAGCTCTGTCCTGGCTCCGGGCTTGGTTATGGGTCACCAGTGGCATGGGGCACCCTGTGTTCCTTCTTGTCTTTACTCTGAGCACTTTTCTTTTTGCCCGTAGTCCAACACACAATTTCACTTTCTGTGCTTGGTGTTCATTTCTAGGATTACAGAAAAATTATTTTAGGTATAAAGATCAGAGGTTTATCTGGCACCAATTAAAAAATAGTTTCCCCCAAATATCCAGTTGGCTTTGTAGCAGCACAACATCCAGCTCAAACATGCATAAGTCAGTGTGCATTTATTGTCAGCCATAGAACTGTGTCTAGAGACATATAAACTTCCCTTTGTACTGGGACTGGAAGGACAATTTTTATGGTAATTTATATGGTAATATGATGTCTTTATAAAATGTCTGCATTTCTAGGCTTTCCAGTGGAAGTAGCCTTGAGCAAGTCATTGCCAGGCAGTGCAGTGGGGAGGTATCTCAGGTGATTAGAATAACAAGTGGTAGGTCCCAGAGCCTAGAGGACTAGGGGAGGTGGGGTCCCTGGAAGGAAGGGAGATGGATCTCCAAATGGAGGTCAGGCCTAGCTCACTTTTCCACCCCTGTGGAATGCAAAAGTAAAGGCAGCTACTGTGATGACTAATTCTGATTACCAAGCTGATACCCAAGAAGAGGAAGTCTCATTTGTTTTTTTTGTTTTTTTTTGTTTGTTTGTTTGTTTTTTGTTTTTTTTCCAGACAGGGGTTTCTGTGTGTAGCCCTGGCTGTCCTAGAACTCACTCTGTAGACCAGGCTGGCCGTGAACTCAGAAATCCACCTGCCTCTGCCTCCCGAGTGCTGGGATTAAAGGTGTGCGCCACCACTGCCCGGCTGGAAGTCTTATTTGAAGAATTGTTTCTGTCTGACTGGAAAGTCTGTGAGGTATTTTCCTAATTGCTAGGGAGGTCCAAGTTCAGTATGGGTGGTGCCATCCCTGGGCAGGTGGACCTGGGCTGTATAAGAAGTTTTGCTGAACGTGAGCTCGGGATGGAGGCAGTAGGTGGCACTCCTCCATGCCCTGATGACACTCTACATAACTGCTTCTTGCTGGGGAGTAGGCACCGTGGTACCAGGTACAGACAGAATTGATCCAGTAGCCAATTAAAGAAGTCCTTACCCCACATAACATATGCTTCTAGGATTTCACATGTTTCCCAGGACCTTCTCATCTTCTTTTATCTCTTCTCTTTCCGTCTTCTCTTCTATCTTCTCCTCCTCCCCTCTCCCACAAAGTTCTTTTCAAGCAAAACCATTTAGCTTCTAGTTGCATATTCTCCTGCACCCACTAGATGGAACTAAAGTACACAGTGTCATCTGTCCATGTGCTGGTTAGCTTTAACTGTCCATTTGACACAGGCTAGCATCATCTGGGAAGAGTCTCAGTGAGAACTGCCTAGAGCAGGTTGACCTGCAAGTATGTCTGAGGAGTGTTGTCTTGATTGCAGTAACTGTTGTAGCAAGACCCAGCCTGAAAGTGGCAGAGCATCATGCCCCTGGGACCCAGACTACGTAAACACAGGGAAAGCTAGCTGACTGCTCTGCATATGTGCAGCCATTGCTTTTGCTCCTGTCTGTGGATGTCATGTGACAAGCTGTTTTAAGTTCCTACTGTCTCGATTTCCTAGCAATAATGAACCGTAACCTGGAATTGGGAACTAAAATAAACTTGTTTCCTAAGTTGTCAGGGTATTTTTATCACAGCAACTGAAATGAAACTCCATAGTGTGTCAATGGGTTTTCACAGGTTTCAAATATGTGCTTGCATGAAATATGAGTTACTTGGTTACAAGGCAGAAGGTGTTTTTAAAAATAATTATTTGTCTTATGTGTATGTGTGTTTGGGTGGCTGTGTGGATGGAAGTTCACCATGTCCGTGAGTTCACCATGTATATGAGTTCACCATGTATATGAGTGAAGTGGCAGACAAGGGCCAGAAGAGGGCGCCCTATAGATCCCCTGGAACTAGAATTACAAGGGGCCATGAGCTACCCTGTGTGGGTGCTAGGAGCTGGACCTGGGTCCTCTGGAAGAGCAGCAGGTGCTCTTAACTGCTGAGCATCTCTCCAGTCCCAAAAGGTATTTATTAAACATCCTAGAAATGGCAGAAGAGAAGGACGGCTGTAGCCTGTGTGCCCCAGCCACAGCAACCCACTCTTCCAGGCAACTTATCCTATATCCATGTAGTGATTCATGCTTACCTGGAATCATACTCAAAACACCACTCGGCACCCTGATTCATCTGGCCTACTATGGATATTTCCTGTGTGTGTGTGTGTGTGTATATATATGTGTGTGTGTGTATATATATATATATATATATATATATATATAAGTTTCAATGGTCTTTTTTAGTTGACACACGATTGTATGTATTTATGGAGCATTATGGGGTGTTTTGATACATGTATAGGCTATTCAAGGATCAAATCGGGATGATTACAATTTCCATCATGCCTCTTACCTGTCATTTCTTTGTGTTGGGGACCTTCAAAGTCTCTTTTTTACTTCTTTAGAAAATGTAGCCGGGTGGTGGTGGTGCACGCCTTTAATCCCAGCACTCGGGAGGCAGAGGCAGGCGGATTTCTGAGTTCGCGGCCAGCCTGGTCTACAGAGTGAGTTCCAGGACAGCCAGGGCTACACAGAGAAACCCTGTCTCGAAAAAAAACCAAAAAAAAAAAAAACAACCAAAAAATGTATAATAAATTGTACATTATTCCCTGGATTTTGCATTTTGATTTAAAATGAGAGTGACTGTATATTGTACATGCTTCTATTTCCCTACAAATAAGTACAACAAAGACAATTATGTATAAACCAAAGTCATGAGTATGTGTACATAACCACTCATATACCTGGTCCTTTGAAAGGCGTGTTTACTGGATTGCTGGATAGAAGCTAAAGACACAGCCATTGCTAGTTTTTCCTGATCTTGAATTAATCAGAGAAAAAAATTGTAAGTGATGGTCAGCAGATGGCGCTCTAAGAATGAAAACAGAGCTAAATGAGTCATGGTATTCGTCACCAGGATTTCTGTCTGGAGGCGAAGCCTCTGAAAGACGTGTATAAATCACAAAAGCCTGGAGTAAGAAAACACAGTCCCAAGGGTCTGTCATGAATCTAGGGGAAGCTGGAAAGTCAAACATGCTCAGGATTCAATGCTTAGCTACATTCACGTTGACCCAGGCAAATCCAATCAGCAGCACGCAGTCTTGTTTTACTTTCAGCAATTGGGAATACCACAGAGAGAAGCTGTACTCCAGGGGCTTGAAGTAACTGTACCACAAGTAACTCCACAGTCTCATGTGTGAGCATTTATAGAGGCAGGGCGGCCGGGAGGCGTGTCCTCAATCTCTGGATTCACCACCCTGGCTCTGAAGAGCTCTCCTACCTAAAGTTGAATCACTTGAGACACAGTGTGGAGCCCTTGGCGTCTCGTTGACTCATCTTAGGTGTTCCTCTGCTGGTGATGAGGTTTGCTATTGGTTCTGCTGTTTGAAAGGCAACGGTTCTAAAGAACATTTTTGTTTGTTGTTTGTTTGTGGTTATATCACTTTCTTTCTGTGGCTGTGATAAAAATACCATGACTGAAAGTAACTTTCTGAAAACAGTTGGTTTAGGCTCACAGTTTCAGAGTGGGAGTCCCTAATAGTGAGGAAGCTCTAGCAGCGGGCAGCTGGAAAGGAAGTTGGTGGATTACTTTTTGTTAGGACGCCAGGGAGGGGGGGGGCATAAGGAGGAGTTATGCGCTGTTAAAGTCCGCCCTCAGTGATGGACTCCCTCCAGTGGGTTGTACCTCCTAGAGCAGTAGACAGTGCGACTCTTTGATACACCTCATGTTGTGGTGACTCCCAGCCACAAAATTATTTTTTTGTTATTTCCTAGCTGTAACTTTGTTGCTGTTATGGGACCAAATGTTCAAATTCCAGAGCCCATGAAAGCATTTCTCATTGAGGCAACACATGGCTCTCTTGCCCTCTGTCTTTATTTCTAATCTTAAACATTTTCTATTTAACTATGGTCAGCCATTTTTTTTTTTTTTTTTAAGAAAAAATAAACTGGAACAACTATGAAAGGTAGAGAGAATTGTTCAAATAGCATTAGTGGTTATTTTGAAATGCCCGAATTTTTGATTAATGAATATCTTGTCTTAGAGGCAACCCAGGTAGTCTAAAGTTCATCTACTTCCATCTCAGAACTTGAGAACAAACAACTCCCCAGCTATGTTCTCATAAAGCTCTAGAAAGTTCCTGCAGTCATGAAGCCAAAGGAAGCCTTAGCTTCTCATTGCATGCTGGAGCAAGAGATAGCATGTGACTCTAGAGTAACAGGGAGAGAACTGAAGATGACTCCGGACTATGAATTAGTGGCATCAGCAAATGTGTACGGAAACTGAGGAATGAACTTAGCTGAGCCATCTTTTGGGTGGTCGGCTTTGACTCCATTCACTGTCATTGTTTAGCCGTGAGCTATTTACTTGCTTATATATTCCCCGTGAAAGTCTTTTAGTTTAGTTTGCATTCGGGTCAAGTTTTTATCTCTGGCCGCCAATTAAAGTAAAATTAATTAACCCACTCCGGCGTGGGCTTGTTGTTGTCCCATTTATTTATGGACATGTATAGCTCTGTTCTCCCGGATTCTTCAATTCTGTCACCCTTCAAACCTCTGCATCCCCAGATGCTTTCTTTACTCAACACTGGTGTTTCCCTTTGGTGATCATCTGTGGGCATCTTCTACGCACACGTTATTCACAGAACATTCCACAGATATGCTCAGTTTATTCATAGACTATTCTAGGTCCCATGAAACCAGCAAAGAGGTTATGTGGCTGTTGTTTACCCTTAAGTAATTCCTAACACACCACAGCTTTTGGTGATGTTTCTATAAATATTTGCACATTATTTGGCTTGAATTCTCTTACTGAGTTCTGTTCTGGCTTACCTTCCATTTTTCTACTGTGGAAATCCAGTCTTTCTCGCCCTCCCTTCGAATTTGAATTTTTAAAAAAATTAATAGAACCCGGTGGGAAATATATTGCTTTTCATCTTTGGGCTAAATTAAGAGGTAAATGAGAGATAGGTTTTGGTGATTGATTTTGCCTATTTGAACAGCTGTGAAATAGGAGTGTAGGTAGAGTGGGGACTGGCTTTCTACTCACCAACAAACCTTTACAGAGTGGTTACGCCACAAACATGCTCATGCCTCCAGCAAGCATGTCTTAGCATGATAGCTTCCTGCTGAGTCCCCACTGAATCTGTTGAGGCAGACTGATCGGCCCTTCCAGTGTCTAATAAATGTTCTGCACAGCACCAAAGTGTGAACTTCTGACAAACTCCCGAGAGATGCTACAAAAGTCTGAGGGCCTCCTTTCGTTCTCCCATGTGTGGACATTCTAAGCTCCCCTTAGGGGTACTGGGATTACAAATGCTCACACTGTGCACATGGTTTTGCAGGCCCCCCAGTTTGTATAAGTGATTTACCCACTGAGCCATCTACCTAGCTCCAATTTCAAGGAGTTTTTCTGTTCTCTGTCCTCTGACATCAATCCTTACTTTATGGTTTATTCTTTCAATTTAATGTGTATCTTAGGGTTTGTATTCCTGCATCATGACCAAGAAGTAAGTTGGGTTTATTCAGCTTACACGTCTACATTGCTGTTCATCACCAAAGGAAGTCAGGAGAGGAACTCACACAGGACAGGAACTTGGAAGCAGGAGCTGATGCAGAGGCCATGGAGGGGTGCTGCTTACTGGCTTGCTTCCCCGACTTGCTCAGCTTGCTTTCTTATGGAACCCAGGACCACCAGCCCAGGGACGGCCCCACCCACAATGGGCCCTCCCAGCCTTGATCACTAATTGAGAAAATGCCTTACAGCTGGAGCTCATGGAAGCATTTCCTCAAGGGAGGCTCCTTTCTCTGTGATAACTCCAGCTGGTGTCAAGTTGACACACAAAACCAGCCAGTACAATGTGTAAGGTTGTTTTGCTTGAACGATGTCTGTGTGCCATGTGTATGCCTAGAGCCAGAGGAGGTCAGCAGAGGGTGCCTGCTATAGGAATTTTGTAACACTCTCATCTCCAGAAGTTTTGCTGGGCTCTTCCCATGAATAGAGTGTGATTTCCACACCCATCTGGTCCCACCCCTTTCTATCTTTACTACCCTGATTTTTCTAAGGCCCTTTGTCTCTTCATACGAGCTGGCCCTTGTGGGGGCTTTCATGAGCACTGTGTGGTCTTCTCCACATACATGTTTGGTTTTGTCAGGCTGACATTCACTGAGCCCTTCTGATTGATTGTACCTGGCTCTGTAGTTTTAGCTTCTGTATCTTGGAACTCACTGTCAGTGCACAGACATATGGCTAGGTGTGTGTCATTTATCCTTAGACCTCGAAGAGCACACACATTAATTCACAAACTTTATTTGTTTTTGACCCTTGGAGATTCCTATGTGGATGTCCATCTCCCTCACTGTAAACAGGAACAGCTTGATTCTCATGTCTACTTGTTCTTTCATCTGTCGGGATTGACTGGAGTCGAAAGCTTATTGTCTCAAACTTTTTTCTTGCTGGTGAGTCCTTGCCATGACTTCTGACAGAATAAGAATGTGCTTTAGCTGGTCTGTTGTCTCTACTTGGTGAGAGTTCCACATTGCTGGGTTTCTTATTGCCTAGTGTAAGGTACTAGGTAAGAAAAGTCACATTCAGAAAATGCAGCAGGGCTTTCCTCGAGTCCTGTGCCCTTGGTTGGTCAGAGTCCTCTTTGTCTGCTTATTTATTATGACAGAGTGATTCCAGCCAGCTCTGTCAGCTGAAGAATAGTAAAGGGGCTTGGCACCGAGAGCAAGTCTATGGGAATCGATACAGACTTCTTGGGCAGAGAACAGCCCAGACTGGACAGCCTCTGCCTCTAAGGGGTGAGGGGTATTTAAGTTCAAGTCTTCCCCTCTTGGGGATTCCCCTGCTTTCCTGTTGGACCTAAGGTGTTTGTGTGCCTCATGGTGTAGGAAATGAGTCCCTGCTACTGTCTGAGTTTGGAAACAGACACTAATTGGTTGGGGCCTGCCTCTACTCAGGGTGAACCCCTAACCCCATTTTTGGTGTGGTAATAACAGATAAAGAGAAACTTAGCAGGCAAAGAGAAACTTGAGGCAGAAGTGGAAACCTACCTCCTCCCTTTGTTTTCTGTACCCTGGGGGCCCTACAGCCTCAAGGGTCTTTATTTTTGTCTTCAATAGGGTGAGTGGGAATTGTCCTAATGGGTTCGTAGAGGCAACATTAGTTTTGTGTAGTTTTGTAGAAGTCTCAGTCTTGATTTATATTTCAAAGCTCCATTAAAAAAAGATAAAAGTAAAAAATGGAAAGTTCAAACAACTGCAGATGAAATAAATTACCGTTACTCAGGTCCTGAGTCTTATTTAAGAACCAGCAGCCACCGGTTAGAGCTCAGTTAGGGCTCAGGATTAAGCAATGGCATTGGTTGGCCTAAAGCTAGGAAGCTCTGTAGAAAAAAGACTTACTCCCTGGAGGAGCCAGGGGCTCAGCTCTTGTGAACCTTGGAGGCTGGAGCAGAGACTGAGGCTGCCAGAGACATGTTTGCACATGAATACAGCTTGCCTTCATGTTGCTGGGCTCAGTCTCCTCACCAGACTCCCAGATCTCCCTCCTGGTCATTTCAACGAGGGGAGAACTCCCTCATTTCAGCTGCACAGATCACATTTTGCTCTATCTCCCAAGAAGGGGACGAGCACTTCCATCGGGAGTCACAGAATACAGAAGGTCTTTGAGGGAAATGGCTCAGCCTTTGCAGGTGCTCCTTTTCTCTGGACCTTGGAAGCAAAGCCTTGTGTTTTGCAAACATTTTATGACCACGATACAGAAAGCACCATGTAGCAGAAGGACCCTGAGCTCCAAATACTCTGCGTTTAGAGGTGTGCCATCATCCAATAGCATGTGAATCTGTCTTGTCTCCCCATCCCCCATTGCTGGCTGTCAGTGTAGTCTTCCTCTGTCTCAGAGTGGCTTTGCCATGGGCTTTTGCATCTTCCCTAGTCTTAGATTCTCTGTTGTCTAACTCATCTCCTGCTTTGTATTAGATTTCTTCGACAGTCTGATTTGCGGCTCTAATTTGTAAGGATTGTGTCCTCAAATTAATGAATTGATCGATTAATTAATTTTATATGTGTGTGGTCATCTGTGAATGCCTGTCATGGTGGGGTGCCCATGAACTTTTGTGGGTTCATGTGAGAGGAGGACACAGGTTGCCTTCGAGTGCTGTTGAGAAAGGGAGCTGCTCACCTTGGGTTCTGAGACAAGGTCTCTCTCTCACTGTCCCAGAACTCACCAGGCAGGCTAAGGGGCTGGTTATAGAGTCCCAGGACTCACCTTATCTCCACCTCCTTGGTGCCATTTTTCTAGAAAACCCTCAAATTTTGGTCTCCCTTGCACCATTGCCTGAGGCACCGGGAGACATTTTTGCATGAATTATGTGTTATACCCCAAGCAAGCCTCTGATCTGGTAGCTCAGCTCCTGGGGAGGGAGTCAAGGCAGATTGCATTTCTGGAGAAGCTCTGCAGCCCTTCCTGCTTACCCCATTGTTGTGGTTTGAACTTAAAAATGTTCCTCACAGGCTCATATGTTGGACACTTGGTCCCTTGCACTGTTTTGGAAGGCCGAGGAAGCCTTAGGAAGTAGAGCCTTGCTGGAGGAAGAAGTGGGTTACAGCGAATGGGCCTGGAGTGTTTCATGGTCTGGCCACAGTTCCTACATGCTCTCTTTTTCTCGTCCCACCAGATATGAGGTGGGGAGTTCCGGTTGAACACATGTCACCTGTGGCCATGCCTTTCCCAGCTCGATAAAGGACTGTACCCCCTCAAACCATGAGCTAAAATAAGTAAGTCTTCTCTGCCTGAGGTGGCTTCCTGTGTGCTATTTGCTCATGGCAACCCCTAACGTAATTGAGAGCTCCACCTCCTGCCTGGTGCAGATTGCGCATGAGCACTGAGCATCAGATAGTGATGGCGGCTTTAGGTAAGTGTTGGGGGTAGCCGCTAAGATGGGTGCCGAGGACCTGCCACTTCTGCATCAGGATGTTGACACTCCAGAAGGAAGAAGGGTTGTCTTGCTTTTTGTCTTTGTTGGTAATGAATGATGCACTGTATTTTTTTTAACTTCCACACCAACTGCAGCTTCGGTTCCTAAGGCCCAGCCAAGGGCCATTTACCTTGGCTCGTACTGCTCCCTAAGCTACAAATTAGAGCTGCCTTGGGAGGTGAGGAGGGAAGCAGTGCTTATGATCTCCCTTGAGGCTCTGATTTATTTCCAAGTGGAGAAATACTGGCATCTGAGTTAGTAGAAATGCCTACCAGACTCTGGCAAAAAAGTATTGCCTCTCAGCCCTATTTTTCTGTGCTATAAATTTTAACGTCTGCACTTGCAGCTTCAGAAGAATCCGGGAGAGCTGCACTGGGAGCGTGGAAAGGCGCTGGCTGGAGCTGAGTGGATAGCAGAACCAGCCTGTGCTTAGATGTTTCCCAGCATCCCCCTGGGCTCTGCCAACAAGAATGCCACACCCTTGTTCTCTGATTGTGACAGGCTCAGGTGGCAGCTGGAGAAACAAGGAGTGAAGACCTTTGTTCCAGTTCCAAGTCTGTTGCTGCGACAAACACCCTGACTAATGAGACTCAAGGGAGAAAGAAGTTATTTGACTTGCAACGCCAGGTCACAATCCTTGATTGTGGGGAAGTCAAATAAGGTGCAGACTTAAAGCTTCACATCTATAATCAAGAGGAGAGAGAGTAAACACGTGTGTCCTTGCTTGCCTGCCTGCTCATCTGCTCTCGGCTAGTGAGTGTCTTCTTAGACAGTTTAGGTTCCCCCATGGAAGGAGTCGTACTGTTCGCAAGTCTTCCTACTTCAATTAAAAGTTGAGATAGTCCCCCAAAGAAAAGCCCACAGGCCAAGCTGATCTACAAGTTTCTTCAGTAAGACTTGTTCCCAATGATTCTGGGTTGTATCAAGTTGACAGTTAAAGCTAACTACATGGCCCTGTGAGAGGCCGATCTGAGTCACAACACTGAAATGGACGGGATGGGACAAGAGAGGGCTCCAAAGACATTTGCTCTCTGCCTTTCTCTGTGACGCATCCTCTGGGAGTGGATGTTCACACTCCCAGAAGGACTTGTGTTGGGAGATTGCTACATCTGATTGATAAGTAACTAGGCATCTGTGTTCAGGGTATTCTCAAGTAGTTTTCTTAACTTCTAAGGGAGCCAGCACCTTTAGGGGCCAAGTTCTACTGAACACATGCCCATTGAGTCTTTTTTTATTTCCAGCTGAAGCCATAACACAAGGTGAGCATGCCCAGAAGGGTTCATGTCCCTCGTCCGAGCCTTACAAATATGTGCTCCATGACCTTGAGCTAAGCATGTCACCAAATGTGTCTGTCATCATTCCTTCTTAAAGGATGCTCCCATGCTGAGTAAGTCTTTTCTGAGCATGCGCAGACATGTGTTCTTCCCCAGAACACTTCCTAGGTGAACAGTCTTTCCAAATAGAGCCCCCAGCCTGTCTTTGTTCAGGAAGAACAAACACCGTCGGAGCTCACTCCTGTGCCTGCTTGCCTGCCGCGGGCAATGCAACTTTGTCTACTTTCATTTCTTCCCAGTGTCTGTTCTTTTTCTGCACTCACAAAGGTGAGAATCCATTGCACTCCGTGTGTGTGTGTGTGTGTGTGTGTGTGTGTGTGTGTGTGTGTGTGTTTCCCCCTCCCCCAACTATCAATCAACATTATCACAGTTGCCACCCACAGGGGAAGATTTTAGTTCTTTCAAATAATAATTGAGAGTTCACGTGTTTTTGTAAGAAGTCTAAGATTAGATCCCTATGCCCTCCCCCATGCCCTCCCCCATGCCCTCCCCATGCCCTCCCCCATGCCCTCCCCCATGTCCTCCCCCATGCCCTCCCCATGCCCTCCCCATGCCCTCCCCATGCCCTCCCCCATGCCCTCCCCA
>CM052714.1:10551030-10570372 GCA_028551405.1 Uromys caudimaculatus | reverse complement strand
ATAGTGGAGCATGTGTCTTTGTTACATGTTGGAGTATCTTCTGGGTATATGCCCAGGAGAGGTATAGCTGGGTCCTCAGGTAGTATTATGTCCATTTTTCTGAGGGTCCGCCAAACTGATTTCCAGAGTGGTTGTACCAGCTTGCTAAAACATGTATATTTTAGGGCTGGGCGATGACTGAGTTGGCAAAGGGCTTAAGTCCAAGCAGGAGGACCTCAGTTCAGCTCTCCAGAGCCCACATAAAAAGCCCAGGGCAGTTGTACACGCTTATAATCCAAGCATTGGTAATGCAGAGACAGGAGGATCCCTGGGGCTTGCTAGCCAACCAGTGTAGCCTAATGCGTGAGCACCAGGTTGTTTCAAGATGATGATGATGGTGATGGTGATGGTGATGGTGATGGTGATGGTGATGGTGATGGTGATGATGATGATGATGATGGTGATGATGATGATGGTGATGATGGTGATGATGATGACGATGACGGGGACGATGATGACGGGGACGATGACGACGACAATACCACAGTGGAATGAAATAGAGAAAGACAACTGGTGTTGGCCTTTGGCCTCTTCACGTATAGGCACACACATGCATGTGCCCCTTCACACATGCATGCACACAGATGAGCACACATACTCACAATCCATACACGTATGTATATACACACATATTTGCTTCGGTGTAAGCTTGAAGGCAAGCCCACCTTTCTGTCTTTTTCCCCTCTCATATAGGTAGACATTTAGAACAGAAACACCAAACACAAGTAAATATCACCTTCAGGATTACATAAAACATGTCTACTTACCTTCTCCATCCAGAACTGAAGAGCAGGAGACTGTTATCTTCCCCTGTGCCTCATTTGCCAGTTAGAAGAACATTAGCTACGGGAGCTTCACGTTGGCAGAGCTTGGGGCCATCTCATTAACCCCTGTCAATCAAGGAATGTTTTCCATCCGTTTCTGGTGATCATGCGTCTTCCATTACAGTGCTTCATGGGAAACGAATTGCTTTTTGGAACTAGTTGAAAAGCTCTCATTTCAATGTTGACGTTCATCATCTGCCTATCTAATGCTGAGCTCGCCTGCTCATTCGAACTTCACCTTTGTAGTGGCCTCAGAAAGTGTCATTCCACTTCGCTGTGACAATATTTCCAGAGTGTGCAGGCCAGCTCTGCCCTCTGCCCCCAGCTGCAGCTCTCCTTCTGGGTCTGCATTTGCACCACCACACTCTTTTCTTCTTACAGAATAAACTCCCATTATGTAGCATCTGGCTCGACCATCATGTCCTAACCTTGTCTTTATTTTTAACACACGCAAGAGAGGCATCTCTTTGTTATTTGGTGCCTCTCATATACAAGTGGTTTAGGACTGTTATTGTCTTATTTTTAAGTGTGTGTGTGTGTGTGTGTTCATGGAAGACAGATGACAGTATCAGATCCCCTGGAGCTAGAGTTACAGGTGATTGTGAGCTGCCCAACATGGGTGCTTGGATGTGAACTCAGGTCCTCTTGCAAGAGCTGAAAGTACTCTTAGCTGCTGAGCCACCAAAGTTTCAGCCCCAAGCAGGGGAGATGACTCAGCTCTTGTAGCGATGCAAGACTGAGGTCTGGAGTTTGGGTCCCCAGAACCCACAGAAATCCTGGGTGAATATGGTAAGGCTCATATGTCATTCCAGTGTGCAGGAGAGGGGGACAGGTATTCCAGAGTGAGCTGGCTAGTTAGACTAGCAACTTAGACTGCCTAGTTAGACAGGCTAGCTCTAGGTTCCACTGAGAGTCTATTCCTCAATATGTAGGTAAGGAAACTCTTGATGCCAACCTCAGGCCTTCACACACACATATATGCATTCATACTCATACATAGTGTGCATGTCCCACACATAGAACATGCAAGCATGCAAGCATACACACACACCATGCACACAGACAAATGAATTTAAAAAAAAAAAAAAACATTTCCAGGAGATGATTTAGCATGGATTTGCCCAGGGAAGGGCAGAGCTCACTAACTCTCACTTCTTACCTACCTCGGGGGAAGCACTGGCCCCAGGCAGGTGTGTGCCAGGCTGCTGAGCACAGTAGACCCTCTGCAGTCAGCACAGCCAGGCTGCTGAGCACAGTGGTCCCTCTGCAGTCAACATAGCCAGTTTTGCTGTGTTAATTTGAGCCTGATACATTGTAAACACAGCAAACATCTTTACTTCCACAATACGATATTCCCATGTTATGTTTCTGACAGTTTATTAATGCACCAGCCATGAATCAGAAGCTAGATTTGCTGTGATATGGACTCCTTAGAGATGCTCAGTGGATTTCTAACATACTCCTCTGAGAAATTCAATACCTAGCACAATAGCTCACCAATCTCCTCAGCACCCGTGACAATTAATCAGTCTATACCCAAACCCCCATCACAGAGAGACAGAAAAATGAGCAATAAATCACTGGTGCCATTGAGCTAAGCTATTAAAAGTGTATATGGATACATGATGAATACAGAGAAACATTAGAAAATTAATTACTTTTTGCAGTGGCATCATTAATTATTTTTTGTTGCAAAATTTCCTTAAATCTTTCTGCACCTTTATATCTGCTGGGTGATCAATTGTGTGGAGACAATATTAAAGCCACAGCAAGAATGAGGCTGACATGGTTGCTTTGGGAACCTTGGTAACGTTCTTATTAGAAATTGCCTAAAGAATCTCTGATTGCACACATGATAAGCACATGCAACCGAATCCCAGTCTCCTTCTGTCTCTCCAATTCTTGCCTTCTTTCTTCACTCTCCAGGTAACTACCCTTCTGATGATGGTTTTGTAAAATCTAATTTTAATATAAAGGGTTCTATAAGTCCTAAGACAAATTTTGATAGTGGTTCTATTTAACAGGATAATAACGGTAATTGCATCAAGAAAGGTAATTAATATATCTGGTGATGGACAGTCTGGTTGTTTCTACTATTTCTAGCATATAAAATAAATATAATTCAATATTTTAAAATGCACATATACTTAAACATTACATACTTATTAATAAAATATATATGATTATGTCTTAGTCAGGGTTTCTATGCCTGCACAAAACATCATGGCCAAGAAGCAAGTTGGGGAGGAAAGGGTTTATTCAGCTTACATTTAATTCACATTGTTCATCACCAAAGGAAGTCAGGACTGGAACTCACACAGGGCAGGAACCTGAGACAGGAGCTGATGCAGAGGCCATGGAGGGGTGCTGCTTACTGGCTTGCTTCCCCTGGCTTGCTCAGCTTGCTTTCTTATAGAACCCAGGACACCAGCCCAGGGATGGCCCCACCCACAATGAGCCCTTCCACCCTTGATCACTAACTGAGAAAATGCCCCACAGCTGGATCTCATGGAGGCATTTCCTCAAGGGAGGCTCCTTTCTCTGTGATAACTCCAGCTTGTCAAGTTGACACACAAAAACCAGCCAGGACACCTGACCCCTTGTCAACATGACACATAAACACATCACTATTAAGCCTCAACCCTTACTTTCTCATTCATCCCACAGTCTTTACAAATTCTTACATATTAAAACTCCAATCCCTTTAAAATATCCAATCTCTTTTAAAATTCAAAGTCTTTTTTCAATTTGAAGTCTCTTAACTGTGGGCTCCACTAAAAATACTTTCTTACTTCAAGAGGGAAAAATATCAGGGCACAGTCACAGTCAAAATCAAAATCATACTCTAACTGTCCAATGTCTGGGGGTCCATTCATGATCTTCTGGGCTCCTCCAAGGGCTTGGGTCACTTCTCCAGCTCTGCCCTTTGTAGCACACACCTTGTCTTCTAGGCGCCAGATGCCTGTACTCCACTGCTGCTGCTGTTCTTGGTGGTCATCTCATGGTACTGGCATCTCCAAAACACTGCTGCCTTCTGCTGCAACTGAACTGCACTTTCACCAATAACCTCTCATATGTTCTTTTCATGGTGCTAAGCCTCAACTTCTCTGCATGACCCCTTCAGTCCTAGGTCTTCAACTGCCACTGAGGCCACACCTCCATCAATGGCCTCTCCTGGCCTCTCACAGTGCCAAGTATCAGCTGCTGCCCCTTCATGTTTCAAAACCAGTACCACCTGGGGGACTCTTATATATTACCAAGTCTGGCTGCCAACATGAGGTACAACTGTGGCTGCCTCTGGAACACAGCTTCTCTGTGCTCTCAGAAAACACATCCCACAAAATTTCACCTTACTGATGCTGGTCTCTTCTTGACCACTACTAATTTCTTAGCTCCAGCTAACCAGCATCAATTGTCCCAGTAATGCAAAGTTTCCACTTTAGTAGTTCTGGTATCTTGTTAATCACAGCTGATTCTTCAGTCCAGCTAACCAAAACCACAGAATCTTCACAATCAAAACAGCAACGGCCCTGATAAGAGTCTTTAATCTTCCCTCTGAAATTTCACAAGCCAGGCCTCCATCTTCTGCACTGTTCTCAACATTATCTTCCAAGCTCCTACACAACATCGTACAGAACTCTTAACACCCAATGGCTCCTCTAGCCCAAAGTTCCAAAGTCCTTCTACAGACCTCCCCAAAACATGGTCAGGTTGTCACAGAAATACCCCACTATGCTGGTACCCATTTGTCTCAGTCAGGGTTTCTATTCTTGCAAAAACATCATGACCATGAAGCAAGTTGGGGAGGAAAGGGTTTATTCAGCTCACATTTCCACATTGCTGTTCATTACAAAAGGAAGTCAGGACTAGAACTCAAGCAGGTCAGGAAGCAGGAGCTGATGCAGAGGTCATGGAGGGATGCTGTTTACTTACTGGCTTGCTTCTCCTGGCTTGCTCGGCTTGCTTTCTTATAGAACCCAGGACAACCAGCCCAGGGATGGAACCACCCACAATGGGCTGGGCCCTCCCACCCTTGATCGCTAATTGAGAAAATGCCTTACAGCTGGATCTCATGGAGGTCTCCTTACAGCATTTCCTCAAGGGAGGCTCCTTTCTCTGTAAGAACTCCAGTTTCTGTCAAGTTGACACACAAAACCAGCCAGTACAGATTATTAATAAATAATTAAATATGCATATATATTAGTGTGGTATTATTGTGATTTGATACACACATCATAATGCTTGCTTGTAAGAGTTTTTATACTAAGGATGTGTGAATGTATCCAGGAATTGAATTCTCTAGTCAGTACAGGAAATGCAAACACTGAGTTTCTCAGTTTGTTGTGTTTAGTTTTGACTGGTTCCAGCAGCAGTGATATTGGGACTGCATCCTCTCCTTACTGGCCATCCTGAAATGAGAAGCACAGCTCCAGCACACCATTCCCATCTTGACATCTGCCTCGACTCAGGGAAAAGGACAGTGAGGCCTCCGCAACCAGGAATGAAAATGAACCTTTCTTTCTTTTAAGTTGATTTTCTCTGGTATTTTGTTACGGTGATGGAAAGCGGACCAACACACAGTATAATCCTATTTTTCCCTTAAAATTGATCATACCAACCTATATTTCTAAATGTATCACATTTAATGGATTCTTGACCTCCAAGCCTCAGTCTAGAAAAATTGGGTGTCAGTCCAGAATGACAGGTGTTCTGATAGAGTATAGAGATCCATTTATAAATCCTGATGCATGGCCCTTCCTCCCTTTCTTCCCACTGAGTAAACAGGAGGCACAGTCTTACACTTCATCCCTGCCCCTCCTTCTCTCTGTGGCTTATGCTTGTATTTTGTCTCAACAAAAACCTGGGTACATTCGTCTCTATAAGTTGCATCCTGTTTATTGTAAAGCTTATCAGAAGTGTGACCTTGCTGGCAAGCTTGGCTGTGAGTAATTTTATGTTGTAAATGTCTAGTTGGGATGGGTGGGCATAGCATGATAGAGTTTGGACCAAGCTGGGGAACAGCTCAACTAGAAGGTTTTGTCAGGGGCCTGTGTTTTCTGTTCCTTTGTAGTGAGGCCTAAACCGGCTTGAGGCGCCTTTGAAAATTAACCTTTTGAGTTATTTCTCAGCGGTGCCTTTGTCACTGCACTAACCTAATGTCTTCTTTCTCTAGTATTCTTGGTCCTTGGGTGCTGTGTGCTTACATTTTATTACAAGCTGTGTGGTTTGGTCCTCGCGGTTTTGTTTACAGTAATTATATCTTGGTTGATGAGTGAAGGAGGTGTCTGATTTTCTGTCAGGCTTTGTCTCATGATTATACTAATCTTATGAAGGGAACAGATGAATCATTTTCCTTCATTCTCTGGAGAAGACCATATAAACTGTAATGATCTTGCTTGTCAGAACTGGGGAGAGCTCAGATTAAAATTAACATGATAGGACTCCTGTGTTCTTCATCAAAAAGTTTTGAATAGTATGAGGGCTATTTATGAAACGTATCATCTATGTTAGATTGGGTAAATTATAGACGGGAATCCCCTTCTCCATTTAATCTAAGGTTTTAAATCCAACACTATTACTGATATCATTGTGCTAGATTATTATTATTTTCTTTCTTTTCTTTTTGCTACAACCAGAGACTAAACCTATGACCTCATGCATTCAGGGCAAGCTCTCTACCACTGAGCTACACCCCTCCTTAATCATTAGACTATTACTAAGGAAACATTTCTATGGGCTTCTTTTCTTCCCTGCTTTTCACCCATAATTTATTTGTATTTTCTCTTTACTTCTTAATCAACTTTGCAGAAACTTCTGGAAAATTTTTTGATAACTGTCCCCTCAAAGACTCAATCTTTGTCTTGCCAGGGGGATTGGTGTCGCTTCGTAGCCTTATGCTGTGCCCTGCTTCCAGAAAGAGCCCACCTCCTTCCGTATGAGTGTCAATGACTGTCTCCAGCCTAGGAAATTCCTGCGGAGAAAGGAATATGTTTGTTTGTTTGTTTGTTTGTTCATGTGCAGTTGGGTAAATGAGCCCAGATTTCACATTGGGTCTCCAAAGCAGCCTTAAAAATAATAACGTCAGTGTCGGAAGGAAGCAGAAAACTCTAGTTTGTGGTGCATCTTTGCCAGAGGCTTTCTCCTAGGTCTGACTGGCCTTCACTGAGCACTCATGGGAAATGTCTCTCAGCCATTGGAGAACACAGAATAGTTCAAGTGATGATGTCACCGTGTTACAAAACCACATCCTTCAAATGCCACAGCACTTTCTGGATGACTGTTCAGGGTAATACAATAATACTTTCATACAGAACACACCAAAGGAATACTTTATACTTTCTAAGAAGCTCCAGCTCAATACTGTTGCTTTGAGCCAGAGTGTTCTTGTAAACTTACTGCACCCAACGCTCTCTAGCCAGAGAAGTCACTGGGCCGAAAAGACTGTCGACTTACTTCAGTGGACATAAGCCAGGCAACCAGTAAAGATGGACAGTCAGTATGGACGCTGCTCATCCTGCATGCAAGTAGGTCATACGTGTGTGCGTTTAGGTGCCAGAGACGTTTCTCTTTGCAAATCTTTAAGCATGGTCTGAGTGTACGCTAAATGAATGTAAGAAGAGGGGGAAGCAATGTAATAAAATGGAGCAGAAAGAATCGGTCACCTTTGCGAGTACGGCTTCCTGCAGGTCTTTCTGCCTCCGCTCCCACCATCTACTGAGTCGCCTCTTCGGCAGAATGTGACAAGCTTCTATGACATCGTGGTAGTGAGCCGACTTTGTGACTGCCTGCCTACCTTCCCAGTCCCTCCATCTTCAGCCAGTGATCCTCCAGCCATGCTTCTGTATCTCATGATTCTCCCATTGACTCGGCCTACATTCTGGCCTTGCCCCTTCCCACCTATCCCATGGGCCGTGCTGCGACGTCTTGTATGTGCCTCCTGCCATTCGTCTTCCAGTGTCTCCCAGCTGCAAACATTTCCATGAAACATTGACCTAAGCCTTTGAATGAGCCTATAGCAACCCTCGCTGAACTCCAGGCACGGGCTGCCCTTCTTTCCGTGGGCCTGCCTCCTTGCTATCTTTTGTTGCACAGTGATTTCCTTCAAACTGAAACATTATTTCGAGAAAGAGTGGTTTACAAGATCCAGGAAGTAAACAAACTTTGCCTCTCTTGGAAAGTTGAAACTTAGAAGATTCAGCACAGGCTTCCCAGTGTCACAGAGGCGAGAACTAAGGGCTGAGAATGAGTCCCAGCAGCCAGGCTGCCCAGCAGAGATCCTTGGACCACTGAGCTGGCTTGCTAGTTATAAAGAGTTATTCCGGTTCCGGCGTTCCCAGGCCATCACCCACACTATCACTAGATGGATTTTCAGTGATGGAGTTGCTCATAACTCATCCATACTCCAGTGCTACGTTAACTTCTTCAAATCCTATTTTTAGTGATGGTTCATAAATGCTTTAACCTCCTTCTAGCCTACCACCCACCACAGGTTGTGGAAAAGAAAGGGTATGGGGGAAATGGATCTGTTTAGAAATTATTCTTTGGAGCAACTCTAGTCCGTGTTGTCTGGAAATCGGCAGTTCTGTTCACAGGTTAGCAGGCTGTGGCAGCTCGATCCACTCACAAACACTTCACAGATACACCGGAAGTTCAGTTCAGTAGAGTCGGGCTAGCAACAGCGGTGACAAGAACTAGCAGAGACAGCCAGGCCTCAGCCTTGGCTTGAGTCAGCAGGAGGGACCAGCAGGAACACCAGGAGAAGTTCTCAGCTGTGCCTCTCTCAGGGAAGCAAAGATCAGCGAAGACACAAGGCCCACAAGCTTTACACAGCTAGCTGTACCAGCAAGTCAAACTCTGTCTCCGTCACTCTGTGGAGTCCTATTTATGCCCTCCAAACATCACGTGTCCTCCATGTGCCTTGCCTCAGCACGTACATCCAATCAGCCCGAGTCCTCGGAAGCGGCAAGAAACCATAGCACACTACCAAAAGTTTTTTGGTGCATTTCTCTCTATGACGTCCTGACAAACGCAGCTCAACTATGCAGTGTAAGGCGGACCAATACGTGAATGTCATTGGCAAAGAATCCTTCATCACGTGTCCTTTCACGTGCTTGCTTTAGCAGAACATCTTCTCCTCTGTGTCTGCTTCAGCGAAACCTTTCTCCATGAGTCGGCCTTAGCCTTTCACACCTGTGTTCACTTTAACGAAACATTGCTTCACCTGTTTGCCCCAGAAAAACACCATCCAACACAACCGACTTTCCAAGAACTGTTAAGTCTCCATTTCATTCCAGTAAATAACCCCCCACTCACACTGTTATAAGTAACCCCACTTAACCCATTAGTTCATTGAGTTGGTCTTTGGGGCTCCAAAGTCACACGTTCCCTATTCACACAGCATATATTCCTGGTTGCCCTTGCATACCCAGCCAGTTCAGACGTAAGTCCCATACTATAAGCAAGGTTTGTCCTGCACAGGGAGTTCACCCCATTGCTCTTCAAGGAAGCCTTTTCTTTGGGCGCCTACTCTAAGAAAGATGTCTCCTTCGAAGCTCAGGGTACCTTCATGCCCTCAGGAAGAGCTTCTCACTCAGGTACCTAGGTGCATCCCAATTCCCCTGACACGGGGACTTTGCATCACAGTAGCTTTCTCGGCTGGTAACATTTTTTATTTTTATTTTTTTGCTTACTTTTTTTCGCCTGGGGCTGGAGAGATGGCTCAGGGGTTAAGAGCTCTGGTTGGTCTTCCACAGGACCTGAGCGCCATTCTATTCCCAGCACCTATATTGTCTTCAGTGTTCTAGTGCTGAAAAGACTCAATCATGACCAAGGCAACTCTTATAAAAGAAAGCATTCCATTGGAGCTTGCTTACATTTTCAGAGGTTTAGCCCATTGTTGTCTGTGAGGAACATGGGAGGGCACAGGCAGACATGTCACAGGACAAAGTAGCTTAGATAGAGTTCTACACCTGGATTCACAGGCAGGAAGAAGAGAGAGACTCTGGGCCTGGCTTGAGCATTTGAACCTCAAAGCCCACCCCCCAGTGACACACTTCCTCCAACAAGGCCACACCTCCTAATTCCTCAAGTAGTGCCAGTCTATTATGACTAAGCATTCTAGTATAGTGATGACTAAGCATTCAAGTATAGGAGTCTAAGGGGACCAGCCCCGCCCCCCCTTTTTAAACTCTTCTCTCATACATTGTATCCTGACTGCAGTTTCCCCTCCCTCCACTCCTGCCAGTTCTTCCACATCCCCTCTTCCAGATCCATTCCTCCTCCATTTCACTTGGGAAAAGAGCAGGCCTCTCAGAGATATCAACGGAACATGGCATAACATGTTACGATAAGACTAGGCACAAACCCTCATGTCAAGGCTGGACGAGGCAACCCAGTAGGAGGAAGGGATCTGAAGAGCAGACCAAGAGTCAGAGACATGACCCATTCCCACTGTGAGGAATCCCACAAAGGGGGCATTCTTATTTAACCACCAGTCGTTAACTCCAGTCCCGTGAGATCTGAGATCCTCTTCTGGCATCAAGCATAGAAATGGTTCATGGAGATACCTACAGAAAAAAAACATATACACAAAATAAAAATGAGTAAGTCTTAAAATAGACACCCTCCATCACAAAGCTAAGATAGCATAGATCTGCCCACTGCTTGATCTTGGGATCCCTGGGTAGATCTGAATGGTAGTTGGCACACTACTTTCATGTAAACAAGTGGGTTGCAGATAGTTCAAGTCGATCCTTATGTTTAATACCCTGTCTGTCCGGAGTTCTGACTGTAGCTTCAATGTAACAGTTGACAGAGCCCTGGTTCTTCTAAACCAGAGCTGTTTCTTGCTTCTCTATATCCTGTTCATGTTTGACTTTCTCTTTAAAAACTAAACCAAACCAAAACAAAAAAACAAAACAAGCAAACAAACAAAAATCCCAGGGTTTTATACAGCCAAGACCTTTAATTTCTGATCTCTCCGCCCCCACCTCTTGAGTGCTAGGACTGTGAGTGGGCATCACCACTCCCAATTTATTCAGTACTGGGGACTGAACCCAGGGTTTTCTACACGTTTAGTAAGTATCCTACCAACTGAGCCACATCCGTAGCCCCTATTCCTGCCATGTAGTAACCTTGTCATCCCTCAGCTGCCAGCAGTGAGACTGTCCAGGCTCTGCTCTGTGTCTTAGACACACTTACACAATTGTGCCATCCTCGGGGCTCTGAGGGATGCAGGCTGTCCCATTGAGTGTCTCCCTGCATTCCACAGGACAATGGAGAATCACACCCAGTAGGGCAGGTGAACTCCAGATGAGGCAGATGGTGGGACAATGAGGAAAGGCTCTGTGTTCTGGAATTGATGCTTCCTTGACCTCAGAGGCCAATGCAGCCTGCAGGCATCTGGGACACACTCAAAGCCACTAGTGTTGAACAACTTTTCAACCCCAGGCTATGTGTAGTGCAGCTGAAGAAACCAAGTACAAACCTCAGAAGTGGCCAAGTTCCCTTTCAGATGGAGAGCGCTGTACCCAGAACCCTCATTAAGAAAATTCAAACCCCTCATTTCTACCCCTTGAGTGATTGCCTTGCCACAGACTTTGATCAGCCACAGGATTTTGAAAAGTCGACATCAAAAATTTAATAAATTGGACCTGGTGGGTAATAAAAGAAAATCAAAACATAGCTGTGTTCTGGCAAGTCCTGGACAGTCTGGCTCATGCGTGGGCTGCATGACTCAGTACTTATCAAAAGTTACAGCTCAGGAGGAAAGTATTATGACAGAGCGAGCTGGGAGACGAAGCCTGGGCAGAGAAAGTGCCTTGGAATTGCACGTGTAAAGCAAACAGGCTCAGCAGAGACTTACTCCTACATAGCGCTACTGACAACGAAGGCAGGCTCAGACAGAGGAAACGTCTTCCTGTCTCTGTCTCTGTCTCTGTCTCTGTGTCTCTGTCTCTCTCTGTGTGCCTGTCTTTCTCTGTTTCTCTCTAAGTCTCTGTCTCCCTGTCTGTTTCTGTTTCCCTCTGTCTCTGTCTCTGTCTGTCTGTCTCTGCCCCTCCCTCTCAACTTCCCTCCCTCCTTCTGTTCCTCCCTCCCTGAAACAAACAAAATGGCTAGCAACTGGTAAAAATGGATAAAACAAAAAAATCATTTTTCTTTGATTTTGTTTCCTCCAGGAGTAGAGAAAAGCATTTTAAACTCCCCCAAGGGGCCGGAGGCTTCCTACTCTATGCATTTGAAAAAAAAATTTTTTATATCTAAAGGCTGCTGATTTTTTTCCCCCATAAGTACTGCTTGAAAATTATAGACCAGGTAATTCCTGTGTCCAGGCTCAGGTCTTGATATCACAGATAGTAATGGCCCATGCAGACAGGGTCTAGGGGACAGCTCCCAGCTCTCTTCTGTTCTTGGGGTAATCATTTGTCATGGTTGGAAGTCTAGAAAGGCTGTTGATCTATCCAGACTTCAGCTTCCTCCTGTGTAAAGTGATTTAAAACACAGCTCATTCACAGGCCACTCTGAATACAACATTTGGTCACTCCTGGACTGGTGAATGTAAACAAGAGTGCAGTGAAACCATCTAACTGCAACACCCTGGGTAGAAAGACATGCTTTATTGGGGAATTTTAAACTACCCTGGCTATCTCTCAGGGGCAGAGAGAATAGCAAACTGTCAGGAAAGCCTCACCAATTTTTAAAGACAAAGGTTGTGTTGGGAGGAAGCCTGGAAGTTAGACTAGTGAGGGCAGGTTTGCTGGTCAGAAGAGCTAGTGTGGGGATTTGGTGTGTATTAATAGGGAGTTGGTAACCCATTGCTGGAGGTCATCTCTTGTAGGGGCAAATAAGGGAAGTAATGGCTCATCCTACCAAGTGGAAACTGACTTCACATGTTCCTGAGGAATGCTGAGTTTAGGCCGTTGTTTATCTATCCCTAGCAATCCATCTGGATTTCTCTGGTCAGAGTTCAGCCTGCACTAAGCCCAGACTCTCATTCTGGGGGTGGGAGCTCCACTTTAAAATGAACAGGCTTCTTGGCGAGGCTGATGACCCAAGTTCAAGCCTCAGGACTCACATGGACGGAGAGACGCCTGCAAGCTGTCCTCTGACCTCCACGGCTATAGAATGGTGTGAGTGCGCAAATAAACGTGGAACAAAACATCGAACCAAAGGGAAGTGTGGTGGTTTGAGTAGGTATGGCCCCCATAGACTCATGTGCTTGGCCCACAGGGAGTGGAATTAGTAAGAGGTGTGGCCTTGTTGGAGAAGGTGTGGCCTTGTTGGAGAAGGTGTGGCGTTGTTGGAGGAGGTGTGGCCTTGTTGGAGGAAGTGTGTTACTGTGGAGGCAGGCTTTGAGGTCTCCTATGCCCAAGCTATGCTGAGTCACACAGTTTCCTTCTGCTGCCTTTGGATCAAGATGCAAAACTCTTGGCTCCTTCTCCAGCACCATGTCTGCCTGGATGTGGCCATGTTTCCCACCATGATGATAATGAACTAAATGTCTGAAACTGTGAGCCAGCCCCAACGAAATGTTTCCTTATTAAGAGTTGCCTTGGTCATGGTGTCTCTTGACAGCAACGAAAATCCTAACAAAGGAAGTAAACGGCATTTGGTCAAATCCGCATGTTCCAAGTGACATAGCTTTTGCCATGCCACCTTGGCTCAGTTGAACTGTCGTCTGGAACTTCCTTCCTGCTATGTTTCTCGGTAGGCTATGCTTCTAGGATTGCCTCGTGGTGGGAAGCAGAGGGAAGTGGGGACTAGTGCCCTGTGCAGCCTGCACACACCCCAGGAGTCACTTCATTAAGTATGAGTCTAGGTGGTAGTGTGAAAGGACTTTGAACAGTTTACTCATCATTTCCTTAGAGATTGGCCCAAAGTGACATAGTCCTGGGCGGGCCTGACTCCATCAGGTACAAAGTCTATAAATGAGTGGAAAGTTTGGATTTCTTGACTTAAACAGCAATGAAATCTGAAGCTACCCTTTCCTTTTGCATTCACCTTGCGTTTTTGTCTGTGGATATGTTCAATTCATGTCTGTTGATGACAGCCCCTCCCTGGCTCAGCTTAATGGGTATAGATAGAGATTAATACCTGTAACAATTGTGTTTGCATAACACTTTCCATCTGTCTCATGTATGTCCACAAATACATATATAGCTCATATTACCTCTTCATGTTGAGCAGGTATTCACTCATTCGCCTCTCTGTTTCCTGATTGTGGATGATTCTCATTTGCAGACTGGGGACTCTTGAAGCCTAGCAACACAAACAGTTACAGACAAAAAAAAACTCTAAGAAGTATTTGTATGTATTCAAAATATAAGACACAGGGAATCTTGGAGATATGGACTAGTTTCCCTGAATGGCGGATGCCCCTGGAAGGGAAACTTGCACTCTTAGGGAACCTTCCCGAGAGCACTCGTTCTCTGTGGAAAGCAGCCAAGGGGGAGAACTGTCCTTGTAGAGCAAAACTTGGTAAAGAGTAAAGGCTGCTTACTAAATAGTAAAGTTTACCTGTCTTTGACTCTAGGTTACTCTGAGGCCAAAAGCCACAGGCCTCAGGCAGTTAACACTCAATTGTTACACAGCAGGGGATTAAGTAAAGCTCCTCCCCCTCCCAGGTTCTTCCGGCCCAGGCCCTGAGGCTGGAAACTCCCTTTCTCCTTGCCAGCTAGAGAAAATCACAGAAAGAAACAAACAGTTGAAAAGAGATTCTAATCTTTATTTCTAAGAGAAAGAAAAGGGGAACTAACCTATGCCTAAGAAAAAACCTGTCTGACTCTTGTCCTGGTTCTCAGTACTTCTGCCTTCTCAGGATAGGTGATCAGATGGTAATCCAAGCATATTTTTTGAAAAGTCACAACAAGTTCATATATAATTCATAAATTAAATAAGTAACAACAAAGATGTTTACATGTGTTTCCATTAAGATTCTTATCTAACTAAACATTCGTTATCTGCCACTAGCTCCACAGGTTCATTAAAAGTTTAAAACAATAACTCTTAGGTCTAAGTTAGCACAATCTGCTAAGAGGCAAATCATCTGCCTAGTGTCTCATTAGTATTGCAGTTTCTTATAGATAAACCCAGTCAATATTTTATCTTCTGTCCTTGCACCTACAATCGATCATTCACTCTCCTTTACAACCTTTAGTTATCGGATAATGGTTTTACAGCAGCGCAAAAGGAATGTATTCCTTGATCATAAATCTGTTACATGCCTACATTCTATTTTAGTGTAATTAACTTGTGACACATGAAGGCTTGCAGAGTCCTAACTGTGGTTTTCATATTACAGAGGGCTCAAATTTTACTCGTCTAAATTTAAGAATTGCATAGAATCATTGTTAGGAATTATGAAGTCATCTATTCATCTACGTTGCATTAATATCAGAGAACACATCTTTGTTGATATGCCAAAAATCTGCCCAATAGGGTAGGCTAATGCCCAAGGATGTTATATTAATTTAATAATGACAGGAAAGGTATATCAAATTCAAGAAGCAATCCTGAGATGAAGTCTCTCAGGTCCCTGCCTCCCAGAGCTCACTCATCACAGTCCATGCAAAAAATGGCGGGCCACCTTCAAGAAAGTCATCTGCTAGCCTTTAGTCTATCCTAGATGATTCCTGACATTTTTCTACCCCAGAAAAATGAAAGTCATGGATCATGCACTTGATATTGTCTACTTAACAGGATCTGGCTTCACAGTGGGGAAGTTTTTAGTTTGGCTTAACCAAGGTGGGAAGACTTACGCTAATTGCTGTGGCAGCATCCCATGGGCTGAAACCCTGGACTGAAGGGTAAAGAGAAAGCTAGTTGAGCACCAACATTCAATGCTCTCTGCTTCCTGGCTATGGATACACAGTAGAAATCCACTTCACACTCTGCCACTCTTCCTTCCTCACCATGATAAACTGGAAGCTCTCCGATGAGGACACTATAGGAGTTCACTGAAATGGATTGTGGGAGCAGTAAGACATTTAGGAAAGGAGTCATTAACACCACGGACAGCCAGCCAGCCAATAGAACAGCAGAGGCTCTGAGCAGAGTTAAAGCCCAGCAGCAGAGATGGACAACATGGCAAGAGGTCTGTAGAAAGGAATAAGGAAGTGCCTCCATGGCACAGCCAGACTCCCTTCTTATCTTTGATACCAAGACAGGATTCAGGGAGGGGACAGGGAGAAATCAGTGTGGCCAGCTACACCTTCTAGAATGTAAACTCGAACTCCCAAGTTAAAAAAACAACGACAGCATGGTCTTTGGAAATCTATTGGCTGGAGACTCATAGGCAGTGTCTTACCAGGGGTCTGGTGATACCTGTGAGAGAAGAGAAGGTCTGCTGCAGGTACTAAGACCTTAGCAGCAGTCGGGTCTGGACTCTAATGTCACAGACTGTGCCCTCAGTGTGAGCCAAAATGGCTGCTGCTGATGTTGCTTTGCCCTGTATTTTGTCACATTAATAAGAAATGGCAGCTACAGCAAGCTGAGGAACTTTGTATCTATAGGTGTTACATACACAGCAACCTTAGCTCCAGACTGGGCAGGGGTCACTATTTTCTGATTTGCATTCTTAGAGGGTTTTCGTTTTCACCAATGGGGGATATTAGCTCAGACATCAAGGATGAAAGTCAAAGGCTAGTGTCTTAGTCATTGTTGTGAAGAAACACCATAACCAAGGCAACTCTTATCAAAGAAAACATTGAATTGGGGGCTCACTTACAGTTTCAGAGGCTTAGTCCCTTATTATCATGGCAGGGAACATGGTGGCATGCAAGCAGGCACTGCAACAGTAGCTGAAGTCACGTCCTGATCCACAGGCAGACAGAGAAAGAGAGAACCTCTGCCTCGTATGGGCTTTTAAACCCTCAGAGCTCTCCCCCAGTGACACACTTCCGCCAACAAGGCCACTCCTCCTAATCCTTCTCATCCTTTCAAATAGTGCCACTCCCTTTATTCAACTGTGTGATCCCATGGGGGGGGGGGGGCGTCCTGATTCAAACCACCACGGCAAGTAAAAGGCATAAAGTGGCCCAACATAATTTTGGTTGTCAACCAGCCACACCCCACATGTCCCCAGTCAGCCAAGAATCAATACCACAGCACCTTCACCTCAGACTTGGCTTCTCCAGAGGGCTGTAGCCAAGAGTACCAGGATACGCAAATGAAATTCAAGAAGGATGGAACGAAACCGTTTCTAAGTCTATCCCAAGGTCCTCTTGGTGGCTTTTCCTACTGGCTCTGCAGCATCTTGTCCTCTTGCTACTCCAGGCTTCCACCCCTCTCAATCTTTTGTTGTCTCAAAGATTGCTGAGGCAATCTCCTTGGCTGTGTCTCTTCCTCCAGGGTTTTATTTTGATTAAACACTTATAATTGAAACTAAATCTGATGAACCAGAACCACAGCACTTAGTTGGCTTTCTCTCAATTGCTCTGCTTGCTTAATTTAGCAAAAATCAGAGACTGGAAAGAGAATGATTTCCAATTCATTAAAGGAAGGCTGTGAGATGTGCTTATTTTCTGGGTACAAGAACCAACTGCTTCACTCTTAATTTTCTTAGTGTGGGTACCTTTGGAATTGTTTAAAAACAGCTTTCATGTGTAGAATAATCAGTTTAGGTTGTGAGGGGGATGGGCTTGGGTATTTGAAATGAAAAACAATTTTTTAATATTGCTGTGCTATATAGTATAATATTTTATGTTTTCTTACTAATAAAAATTACCAATTATGCTGAAATTCCTCATTTTTGTACTTGTATATATATATATTTAAAAAACAGGATGCCATAAGTTTGTAGATTAAAACTAATTTGTAAGGAATGAATTAAGATTTAGAATGTTGCCTGAGAACCAAAATTTCATTTACTTTTAATTATTTTTACTTTTAAAAGATTAGCTATTTGGAAAAAATCTAATTGTTCTAGTATAGACAGTGAAGGAGTGGGAGAGAGGAAAAAACACAAAGTAACAAGAAATGAAGGAGGGATAGTTTTCAATCAGATAACAGCTTCCTTATCTCGTTGAGCCATGGTTATTGAAAGAACAAAGAAGCCCTGTGAATGACTCTACAGCCTCAAAGCTAGTAATGTGAATCGCCACGTCTAGCAAAAGCAAGGCCATTTTAAAAGATGGAAACATCATGGGAAGTGCCCTTGTTTATTAAAGGAATCGTGCCATTGGGGTGGTGGTATATATGGTGCATGCATGCATAAAGTGTGTGTTTGGAAGACCGAGATCAACCTTGGGGGTTGGTCCTCCCTTTCATCTGGTTGACGGCACCCCACCTGAGTAGTTTCTGCTGTATACACAGGCTAGCTGGCTCTGGAGCTTCTGAGGAGATTCCACTTCTTAATTCGATTTTTAATTGTAGGATTGTTGGGATTACAGACAGGTACTGCCATATGCCTGACTTTATCTGGGTCTGGAGAATCTGAACTCTGGAGACTCAAGTTTGCATGAAAACCGATTTGCCCACTGAGCCAACCCTCCAGATTCCATCAAGACAGTACTTAGTAAGATTTAAAAAAGAAAAGGAAAAGTTGAGTCCAGACAGGTCACTGGTGAGGTCTTCCACATATTTAAGGAGTAAATAACACTAATTCTGTATGATCTCTTTCTGGAAACAGAAGCATGAGTCATGCTTGCTAATTCATTCAGTTAGTTTTAACATTATGCTGATATCAAAGTTACATAATAAGCTATATGGAAGGAAAGCTAATACATAGAATGAGAATAGACACAAATATCTTCAAAAAATATTAGCAAATCACATCCAATACATGGGATATTCATCCCAGTGAGGGTGGATTATTGACAGTGGTTACGTTCCTTTCATCATTATTTAATCCAGTGGTTCTCACCCTGTGTGTCTCACCCCTTTGGGAGTCCCATATCAGATAGCCTGTATATCAGATATTTTAGATTATGATTTATAGCAGTAGTAAAATTACAGTTATGAAGTATTAATGGAATAATTTTAAGGTTGGGGTCACCATAACGTGAGGAACTGTGCTGAAGGATCACAGCATGAAGAAGGTTGAGAACCACTGAGATCATCAATCCTCTTGGTCTGGAGAGATGGCCCAGCAGCAAGGAGCATGTGCTGCCTCTTCAGAAGGCCAAAACATGTCTCCCGGCATCCCTTAGACGGCTCACAACTGCCTCAAGGTCCAGCTCCGGGGGATCTGATGCCCTCTTCTGGACTCCATTGGTACTACATCTACACACACACACACACACACACACACACACACACACACACACACACATGCACACTATACACACAAATACAAAAGAAATAAGGGACTGGAAAGATGGCTCAGAAATTTAAAGCGTTTGCAGTAGACTTGTATTCAGTTTCCAGCGCCCACGTGGTGACTCACAGCTGTCTGTAAATCCACTTACAGTGGCTGTGATATATACATAATGCATACACACACACACACACACTCTCCCTCTCCCCTTTCTCTCTTCTCTCTC
>CM052714.1:10524657-10550530 GCA_028551405.1 Uromys caudimaculatus | reverse complement strand
GGTCTGGGCGAGAGGTGCTGCTCCCCTCTACCCCACTCACGATCTTTCCAGGCTCCTGGGCGGGTACCCCTCTCCGGTTCTCGATGGCTACTGACTCCTGGCGGCGCAGACAGCAGGATTTTTTTTTTTTAATGGAAATAATCAGAACAGTGAAGTAGATACATTTTGAAGAGTCGGAATGGGGATGTGGCTATCAATGCCGGGCAGTGGTGGCACACGCCTTTAATCCCAGCGCTTGGGAGGCAGAGGCAGGTGGATTTCTGAGTTTGAGGCCAGCTTGGTCTACAGAGTGAGTTCCAGGACAGCCAAGGCTACACAGAGAAACCCTGTCTCGAAAAACCAAAAAAAAAAAAAAAAAAAAAAAAATTAACACTCATGACTTTGAGATAATGTGACAGATAAATGGGTTTTAAGCCTCATTTCAGCTACGGTCATGAGGATCTTTGAATAATTTTGCATTTCTCAATTGTTAATAACTGAATTTAAAATGGTGCTACAGAACCATGAAGATGCTTTACTAGATAGGGTGCTTGTCACAAATCCTAACGGTTTGAGAATCCCATGTTGGAAAGATTGAGCTGAGTCCTGCAAGTTGTCCTCTGATCTCCACATAGATGACCTGACGCATGTGTACATACACATAAACTCACATACACACAGGCACACACAAACGGATTCATGTAAAAATAAGAATTGTTGCCTCTTTCTCTCGAACCAGGCGGCCTCAGCCATGAACAACGCAGCAATGGCTGAGATTAAGGCTCGGGACCTGCAATGCAAGAAGAAGGAGGAGCTGTTGAAAGAACTGGATGATCTGAAGGAGGAACTCGTGTCGCCAAAGTGACAGGCGCCGAGTCCAAGCTCTCCGAGATACGAGTCGTATGCAAATCCATTGCCCACGTCCTCACTGTCATTAATGAGACTCAAAAGGAAAACCTCCGGAAATTCTACAAGGGCAAGAAGTACAAGCCCCTGGACCTAAGACCCAAGAAGACCAGAGCCATGCGCTGCCGGCTCACCAAGGACGAAGAGAAGCTGAAGACCAAGAAGCAGCAGCGGAAGGAGCAGCTGTATCCACTACGCAAGTATGCAGTCAAGGCCTGAGATGACAATGAAGGGCAAGACTGAAAAAAAAAAAGTTTTCCAAGCGACTTCTGTGTAATTATTAATGTTGGCCTTGCCACCATAATATTGATTATATAATATTTATGAGAGAAAATATAATTATAACTTTGGGGTCATTTCCCCTGGAGAGATGCTGTGGCTGTTTGTTCTTATACACATTATATTTCACATATAAACTATTTCACATAGTCTACCCAGCACTGGATGGAAAGTGCTATGGCCTGATAGAGGAATTCCCTCAGACTTGGGATTTGACTGGAGACAGCTTTCCATGGGTGAAAATCACAGAAGCTTTTGGCATGCGTGGAAACAAAGGGGGAAGTCCAGTCCTAGAAGCACCGATGTCCTGAGCAACTGGCCTCAGATCCTGGGCCCTTCTTAAAGACCTTTTGAAGACAGAGGGTAGTGGGCAGCTGTATGGTGAGACTCAGCTCTGGTGACTGGCAGGTGTTCCCAGGCAGTTATGCCCTTCTACAGAGAGGGTGTGTCCTGAGCATGCTGTGTCACAAACACAAAGGAAGACTTAGTGTCTTTACATGGCGATGTCAGAATTTACCGAGTCACAAATTTCCAAGGTGTGTGGAGGTTTCAAAGGCAGGTACTTGTCAGACATTCTCACATTCCTTGATAACCTCAGGCATGGGCTTGAGAGATCTGGCCTCACCACTCACATGCAATGGGAGAGCTGGTCCTGCCCCTTGCCCCAGCAGCATGAGAAAACTGGCTCTAATGGTGTTTGTGTGGGAGAGCTGGTCCTGCCTCTCATCTGCCTGTGGTGACATGGGCGTGGGAGAGATGACCCCACCTGTAGCAGGCGAGTGAGTAGGCAGGGAGGGCATGAAAGCAGGAGAGTTGGCCCTACCCCTCACCTGTTGCAGTACTTAGGAGAGTGATCCCCGCATGTCACCTAAGCAACGAGAGCTAGCCCAACCCTTTACCTGGAACATCAGGAGAGCTGGCCCTGGTGGCGTGGTCATGCAGTAGAGATGTTGGACTGGCCAACTCAGCTTCTACCTAGGCCCAGATCCAGGGCTCTGAGGTGGCCTACCCCACCATCTTCCCTATCTATGAGCTGCAGGAGCATGTGAAGGGCGGGTCCTGTAGAGCCAAAGCTGCAGGATCTCCTTGACACAGGGAAACAAGAGGATGTCTGAGAAGGGTCTGGTGAGAATCCAGTATTGATGATGTAGCAGAAGCCAGAAGCCTTGAACCAGACCAACGACTCACCGTAATGAACGTTTGCTAGCTGTGGGGCAGAAGGGTGCACTGCGGGACACACTGTGACACACCACAGCTCCCACAATGAGAGGTTTTGTTGTTTTATTTTTTGTTTTTATCTATTTATCTTTTAATTTCCATTTTTGTTTTCTTTTGTGGGGAAGGCTGTAAGGGTGGAGGTGGTTATGAAGGGGTGGGCGATGGAGGAGATTGGGGGCATGGTGTGAAATTCAAAAGAATCAGCGGAGTGTTGAGAGAGAGAGCACGCAATAGAAACAAAGAGGGAGATGGTGGGAGAGAGATAGAGGGGAGAAAGAGGAAGGAGTGGTGGAGGGAGGGAGGGAGAGACAGGTGGGTGGGGTGCGTTCAGAAAGGTCTCAGGCATGTGGCTGGAGACAACGGTATCAATTACTTTTCTGTTGCTGTCATAAAATACCATAATCAATACAATGTACAGAATGAAGAGTTTGGGTTTTCATTTCCAGGGGATGGAATCTGTGACGGTGGAGCAGAGGCTCACAACTTGAACCACGGAGATCAGAGAGAGCAAACCGGTATGGCATGAGTCTTTCGATGATCAAAGCCTGTATTCAGTAACACACTTCCTTCAACAAAGTCACAACTGTCTGGGGACTTAGCATTCAAATGCAGACACTGTGTGTGTGTGTGGGGGTTTCTTAATCAGGTGACACAAGTTTATCCTGATAAGATTTCATTACACCTCGTTCCCTTCGATCTCAACCAACACTGATAGCCTTCCGGGGTGGCAGTCATTCGGCTTCCAGGACTCATCAGTCTGTGCTATGTGGGTGGTGCTGGACCAGTGGCTTTATTTATGAAACCACCCAGGAGTACATTCATCTTCAATTCTCAAGATGAAGTCAAAACATGCTCTTGAAATCGAATCTTTCAGGGCAAGAAAATAAAACAAACAAACAAACAAACAAACAAAAAAAAACCTAAGAACTATCTTATACGCTATGGAGAAACGCAGAGCAGGGTACAGCTTGTCTCTGACAGGATGAAACCATCTCATGGGCAAAGGACACTCTGAAGCAAAGCAAGGGAGTGATGGTACAAAAGCATCAGCCTGGACCTCTTCTGTAAGTCAAGAAGATGCAGGTGTGGAGAATACAGTATCTCCAGAGACTGTCATTATTATCCTATTAATTCATTAAGAAAATGCCCATGGGTACACAATTAGCAAGAGGAGTCACCATGTCTAAAGGCTGGCTGTCTGGCTCCATCCTGTGCCCTGAAATGCAAATATAGTGCAAACTTCATTAGAGCTCCAGCACAGTAGCAAAGGCCTCTCTGTGCTGTTGTCGTAGAAGCCTAGTACACACTAATAATACTGCTCGGAACGGTTCTGTGCCCACCAGGTTGTAGTTTATGTTTTAAGTCTTTGAGGTTTGGCTCCCTCTGAGGTGCATGCTACAGGATTTCAACACAGAAAAGGTGCTTTGCCTTTTTGTCCCAGAAATACATTGTATGCTCAGAGAGGCGATCACATGTTCGTGCACCCTGGGTCACCCGCTCCTTCACTGATGTATTCATTTGTTTTTGGGCTGACCATCAGCCTCCATAATTCACTTCATCTTGTATTAACATCTTGCCACACAGGTTATCTATGCATTCATTTGATGGGCAGCCTCTCACACTGAAAGGGATTCTCAAATTGCTAGTTACAGAAAGCCCTTAAAAAAAAAAAAAAAAAAAGAATGTTTGGGAGGAAATTTGAGGAAAACATTCCTGGGAATTGGAAAGGTTCAAGGGACAGTCACTTCACCTCTTAACTGCTTGTCTGCAGGCAGGTAGGCAGGGAGGTGGGCGGGAGGGCGGGCAGGTGGGCAGGGAGGTGGGTGGGCAGGTGGATGGATGGACCAGCAAGGAGGCAGGCAGGCGGGAGGGCAGGCGGGCGGGCAGGCTGAGGCTTGTTTGAGAGGTTCCTAAGGTTCTTTGGTCTTGAGTATCTGGAAGCTTTCTCTTATGTCCTTCTCCCTATTCACCCTGAGAAGATCTTGAGCAAATAGAGAGAGGAAGAACTGGACTACTCATAAGCCAGGCTGTCTAGCTATGATCTAGTGTGACTGGCTTCACACTAGACTTGACATTCACTCTTATGGGTGGGATTGATAAAAATGGTTCTACTCCCTTTGAAGATACTGCAAGATGATTCCTACTTTAAAAAAAAATATTTCCTTTTAAAAATGTATGGATGGATGTGTGTCTGTGTAAGTATCTGCTATATGTACTTAGGTGCCCGTGGTGATTAGAGGAGGCTGCTGGATCCCCTGGACATGGAGTTACAGAATTTGTGAGCCATCCATGTGTGACATGAGCCACATGGAGACTGACCATTGCTGCTTGACAAAGTTCCAACATGTTGACATTGCGGATCTCATGTTCATCTTTTATAATTCTTACTATGGGTTATGGGAGTCTCTGAACTCTTTTTCCCTTTGGGAAACTTTGTATAGCTTTGGTAGAGGATGTCTCTCTAAATAAAATTATTCGTTGAAAAAAATCTCTGCCACCATGAAACCATATCACATGATAGCTCTGCCTACTCCTACACAAAAATCCCCTTTGTGCCCCCCTGTCTGCACCAAGAACAGAGAAGGTAAAGATTTATTAACTGAAAGATGGTTCCAGAAACTCTTAGGCACTTGTACCTGGTCCCAAGGATGAAAACACACAGTAGAGAGAAACAATGGGCCCAGGCCCAGAGTCTGAGGCCTTGGCAGTTGAGGGCAAGAGTTCAGTTAATAAGTACAGAGCAGTGCCCATGATTGATTCCCTGGGTATGTGACTTACCGGATGAATGGTAAGCTCTCATATGCACCATGAAGAGTAGATTCTGCCAAGAAGTTGGACTGGCTTGATCCCCATCTGCCATAATCAGGAGCATGCACTGAAGGAATTTGGATAGCATAGTATATTGGAACGATAGTTGGGGTCAGGACCTCCCCTTTGGGAGCATATGAGAAGAGGCTCACACTGTAAGACTAAGACACAAAGAAACCCAATTAGGAAACAGCTCAGCACTTATATTACATGGTGCAAACATTGAGGAAGGAAAGTTGCTCTCACGGGTTTGTTTCTCAGAGCTCAATGTCTGGCACCTCCTGACCACAAAGGCTGAGAGCATGCAGGAGAAAATATAAGGGGGCACCTGGCAGGGTTGCTGAACCTTGGGGAACAATAGAGACTCAGATACTTGCTGAACTTACTGCTTTTGTTTTTAAGAAAAACAAAAGGTAACAAAGTTGATTACCTCTTTCATTCTGGATGCTGAAAAACAGGGCTAAATTGGTTATAAACAAACTGTGAAAAGATCATGTATTTCTTGGAATCATTAAGTCTGCTTTCAACATTACCTGTGATTAAGCTACTGATTCAGATACAGGGTATAAAAGGTCTAGCCTTTTATTCAATAGACACAGGAGCTATCCTGATTTACCCTCAGCTTGTGTCAGTGTCCTTCCCTCACTGACTCCACACCTCCTCTTTAGGACCTGTGCCCCACTGAAGCTGGCACACGTGGATACTTGAAACCGAACTTGAGCCTTCTGAAGAGACACAAGTAACCACTAAGCCCTATCTTGGCCTTCATTTCTACTTTTTTTTTTTAAAGCACACTCTAGTCTGAAACATTAGCTTTCAGGTGGGTAGAAGAGGAGCTACTGTGGGCACGTAGCCCTGCCAATGTCTCTGAGTGATGTCTGTGCTTAGAAAGAACCATGATACCTGGCCATGTTCAGATGGCATCCTTAGAAATACTCTACAAGCCACGCTAGAATGGTGCTCCAGGCGAGGAGGGAGTTTGGATGGTGCTCACTGGACCATCTAGGCTTTTGTATGTGTGACAATGAATTGCACAAGCACACATGGTAGAGCAGGGTTGATCAAGAAAGAGTGGTTCCAGGCAAGAGAGTGGGTCAGGACTGTGAGAAAATCTTAGGAGGCTGTGGGCTCAGGTACGGCTCAGTTGGTTTCTTGGATTATTATTATTATTATTATTATTATTATTATTATTATTATTACTATGATGAGACTTCATGACCAAGCAACTTATAGAAGGAAGAGTTATCTAGGACTTACAGTTTTGAAGGGTGACTATGACTATCATGGCAGGGCCTAGGACATCATGAGGGTACCCCGAGAAACAGAGAACTTTTCCCTCAAAACCTGGAAAGTAGCCATGTTAGGAGACATACTTAAAGGAGGAGAGCAAGAGAGACAGCTGCTGTATACAGGGAGGCCGGAAGGAGAGAGAAGCCTCAGAGAAATCCCAGGAGCAAAGATGATTTGTGACTTTTTTAGGTTTTCAGGGGGTGATAGGAAGTTCCACAGAACAAGATTTAGTTTGTCCTAGCCTGCGTGCCAAGAGGCAGGCGGCAGTGAGGACGTACCTTACAGTAGTGAGGAGACAGGCTTCAAGGCCACAGTGTGACATGGCTTCTTAGCTCTGTGTTAGAGGGGCTGGGCTGGGTGGAGGGCAGAGAACCAGCTGGAGGAAGGTGATAACCTGATTTGTAGGAAAGGTAGAGAGGAAGCTAGAGGGTCTGAGGGCTAGCAAGTCTAAATGGAGTGTGGCACACCTGTGAACGACCCCTAATTGCAAAGTACTGAGAAAGAAGAGTGAAGAGTTTCAGTCTGTTGTCACTGGGTTTCTAACTCAAGTCTCTCTGTATCTCTGTGTCTGTCTGTCTGTCTCTGTGTGTGTGTGTGCGTGTGTGTTTGCTGCATGTATGCATGCTTACATGGATAGAGTTTTCATGCCCATACATGTATGTGCAGAGGTAGGAGGTTGGCATTGGCTGTTTTCTATTGCTTTCTACTTTATTAATTGAGGCATGGAGTCTCACTGAATTTTGGGTTTATGGATCCATCTAGGCAGGCTTGTTGAAGTAAATATTTAATCATCAATTAGGGGTTTCTGCACTGCCTTAGATCATTCAGTTCCCGGATAAAATACACAAACCCTTTATATTTATAAGAAGCCTTAAAGCACTAGAGCTGGGCAGATATCGACCCCTATGTTATTATGTCTCCTTCCCTGCCAATAACCCTGGGCTATGACTTGCCATGTTCCACCTGGTCCCCTCATACTTGGACTGGCCAGTTCTCATGGTCCCTTACCCTATGGCATCTTCTCCTCTCTCCTCTCTCTTCTCCTCTCGCGGTCCTCCTCAGACCCTAAGCCCAGGAACTGAATCTCCAGTTACCTCTCGCCTGCCCGGCTGTATGTTGCAGGTTTCTTTATTCAGCCAATAGTATTAAATTAAGCAACGAAGTTTGCACAAGAGAAGCTGGTAAGCATGAGAATTCACTCACAGGCCTAGACCTTTGGGTACAGAATTTAGCATTACAATACACAGCAACATACCAAATCTCAGCATAGGTCGGTCAGTGTGCTCTTGGATCCACTTGTCTCTGCCATCGAGAGCTTAGTTTATAGGTGCACACCACCACGCCTGACTTCTTTATGCAAGTGCTGGCATTGAACTGAACTTCCCAAGTTTGTGCAACAAGCCCTTTACCAGCTGTGGTGGTTTGAATGAGAATGGCTCCCATAGGCTTCTGTTTCTGAAAGCTTGGTCCCCATAAGTGGAACAATTTGAGAAGGATAAGGAGTCGTAGCCCTGTTGGAGGAAGTGTGTCACTGGAGTGTACTTTGAGTTTTAAAATGTCCATCCCACTTCAAGTTAGCTAGTTTGCTCTCCTCTCTCTCTCTCTCTCTCTCTCTCTCTCTCTCTCTCTCTCTCTCTCTCTCTTGCTCTCCCTCTTCTCCCTCTCCCTCTCTCCCCCTCTCCCTTTCTTGCTTTCTCTTGATCTCTCTCTTGTGCTCTTGCTCTCCTCTCTCTCCCTCTCCCCCCTCCCTCTCCCTCTCCCTCTCCCTCTCCCTCTCCTTCTCTCTCTTCCTCTCCCCCCTCTCCCTCTCCCCCCCTCTCTCTCATGCTTGTGGATCAGGATGAAAGCTCTCAGCTTCTGTTCCAGTTCTATGTCTGCCCTCCTGCTGCCATGTTCCCCCTTAGCATGAAATTCATCAGGGCTGAGGGTTTGGCGTATAGGACACAACCTTGCAAGCGACTATTCAGTCATGCATAGTCCCGCCCTCTATTTCAACCTAACCTTCATGTCAGCACCCTAAGATGGACTTGAGAGTCAGTGGAATTCCTTCTTCCTCTTTCCACTGTGGCCACAGCGAGGAAACCTCTCTGTGCCACTGGTTTTCACTCTTAATTTGTCTTTTATTGTCTTATTGAGGCCAGGTGGCTGAACCTGGAGTGTTAGGGATGACAGGGTCCCTGGTCTGTCCTTAAGGATTCTGGTCACAGGCAGAGCTGACAAGCCACTGAAGGCAAGTGAGAAGATAGTGAGTGGCTGGTTCTGCCTCCAGGACACACAAAATGGCTCCACTCCCTTCAGCCTATATGGAGATATTGAGGTGCCTGGTGGTTTTATATCCTCTTGTGATAACACGTCTAGAAACTCAGGCCAAAACATAAAGTTCCCTTCCCACACTTTCAGTTACCTGTGGTCTGAAACGTTCCGGAAACAAACACTTCCCAAGTGTTAAGCGACACACTGTTCTGCCGTCAGCTCCATGCTGCCTGGGGGTGAACAGCCCTTCACCATAGTCCACACTAAGTAGGTTCCCAGTCATTCACCTCTTAGTTACCATTGTGGGTGTCAACTTGATATCTCAGGACTGCAAAACCGGAGGCCCAGTGTAGGCTTAGATTTTCTAGAAACTTCCACTTCAGTCCAGTACCCTGTTTTTAACTCTGAAGTAACCCCAAAGCTGACTAATCACCTGAAGAGAAGGTGTAATCAATTCCTTCAGGAGCAAGGGGGAGAGTCCTCCAGGAATGAGGAAACAGAAGTTTATGTGGCTAAGTCCTGGAGAAAAGTGAAGCCCAGTCTTCATCAGTATATGGGTACACTGAGGCTGCAGGCAGCTCTCAGGCTGCAGACAAGAGTCCAGCTGACCTGCATTAGAGACTGTGTCTCCCCCTTTCAGAATTCAGCATTCATCCCGATCCTCACATCTGTCTCTGAGACACATGGTTGACCAGAAGCCAGCCCTCCTGGGGGTTTGCAGCCCCTCTCTTTGCCTGGCAGCTGGGGAATAAACTCAGGGGCATACCTAATTTCAGCTCCTCTTTGTGTGTGCAGACCAGGTCGCATGGTGTGGAGCGACCCTGGCCTGAGCACCTGCAAGAGCCAGAAGCTCCTTTTGTCCTCAGGAATTGATAGCTCTTCCCTGCAGACACATGTACATGGCGGCTGTTCCTTCTGACACAAGTCCTTTGGGGGCCTTGAAGATTCCCCCTCTCCCCTCATTACACACAATATTCCCTCTGTCATGATGCTCATTCTAGTACAGCTCCTGTCCAGGTTCGTTAGGAAAGACATCCCCTCTTCCCAGGGCCCCGTTATGCTGCTTCTGGTATGGCTTCCCATTTCTCCTGAAATCTTGTTTAGGGCATGTGTGATACAGGTGTGCACATGTGTGTGAGCATGTGCCTAGTGTCTTTCTGGCTCTTCCTTTAGTTCCTGAGGTGAGGCAGGGCCTCTTGCTGAGCTTAGCCTCAGCCCATTCAGCTGGTGGAGCTAGCCAGCTTGCTTGGGGAGTCCCTGTCTCTGAAGCCCAGCACGGTGCATGGCCACACCTGCCTAGCATGTAGAGATCTGAACTCAGCACCTCACACTGCATGACAAATGCTTGACCCATTAAACCAACTCCCCAATCCCCTTCTAAATTTTATTTTTATTTATGTACTTTTCTCCGAAGTCTTTATTTTTTCCCATCTGCTTTTAGCCTTTGAATCCTTCACTCTCTCACTTCCTCATCTCCTCCAGCCTTCCTCTACTTCCAAACAACCGGACTCCTACACCCCCCCCACAACATTTGTAGGAGAATGGAAGAGCGCCCTAAAGGTTTAAATATGATCTACTCCTTACCACATGTCTAAAACACAATCCTAGGCTTTAACTGCAGTCTATATGCAATTTCTGTAGCATTCCGTCCAATTTCCTGTATCATGATTCACGCACAGACACACTTGAGAAACTGCCCAAGTCTTGTTATCCTAGGAGCCTCCCAGAGGACGATTCAGTATCTCCGGCTCCATGAAGGCCTCAGGAGCTGTCTACGGTGAGCTGTCTCCTAGAGGAAGCATCAGTTAGATATGAGAACCCCAGGCCCATTGTTCTGAGCTGTCTCCCACTCACAGCCTTGTTGTAAGCTTGTCCCCACAGGCGGCTCTGAGATGGCTCTGTCTTCTTTTATTTCTAATTCATGCTGCACCCAGCCCAGAGGACCAGTTACTGGCACTTCCCACATCTTCATACTTCTCCCACAAACAGAAGAGCCAGGCTGTGGGAAGCAAAAAGAACATCAGTGCCCAGCCAGTTGAGCAACACAAAGAACAGTCTACACACACACACACACACACACACACATACACACACACACACACACACACACACACACACACACACACACACACACACACGAGCGCGCGAGCGCCTCTCACCTGTTATGTGGACGTTGCTGGCTTCTGCTTAGCTAACTAAGGAAATCTGTGGAAACCGCATCTAGATTATAGTCTCTTCATAGACTATAATTTTTTTTTTTTTTTTTTTTTTTTTTTTTTTTTTTTTTTTTTTTTTTTTTTTTTTTTTTTTTTTTTTTTTTTTTTTTTTTTTTTTTTTTACCTAAAAGGGGCAGAGGAATCTTGTGTTTCAAAGATTTATCTAAAATCTTTTCATTTTTTCACACAGTGGATAAGAACCTTACCCGGTGAGCAGTCTCCCCATTTCTCCACCCCTTACCACTTTTAACGAATTAGATCAGGAGATCTATGCAAAGCAAAATTTCTGCAACTTCACAGTTGTTCCCAACCACTTGTACCAAATAGGGGACTGCTTGGGCTTCCTCTCTAGCCAGGCAAGCCTGCACACTGTACTTTTGTCAGCTGAAAAGCCTTAGAATTTGGGATGTTGTTGCCAAAACCACAGTTCTCACCTTAAAGGGAATAAACAATGGTTTATTCTGGACTCAAAATTGAATTAATATGGCCACAAAAAACACAAGTTCCAACGTGGAAGTAGTTTCACAGAGCTTTAAAACAATATAACAAAGACAGCCAGAAGTCAAGGCAATTTTAAAAATTCACTGGTGGAGACATTAAATAGTCAAGTTACAACAGACAGAGATATCTCAGCCAAAGGCCTTGGATACTATGGGATAGCATTCTTAGCCCTGTTGTTGGTGGAGAATAGGTTTTATTATGCTAACACCTTCTAAAGGTTTCTATCTGTTCATTAAGATGTTAGGTCTGAAACAGAGCTGAGCAAAGAAGAACATTTTAGGGGCAAAGATAGCTGGAGAGAAACTGTGCTTAGCCTGTGGGATCAGCAACACTCCAAACTCTCCATAGTCAGTGAGAAAAGACAGCTTCTTTCCAGGAAAGACAGCTTCTTTCCAGGATCCTCATTTGCAGGCAGTACAGTGATGCTGTGGCCACAAAATGGTCCAGTAATTGCAGAGCACAGCTTAGAAGGTTCTTACAAAGGCACTCCCTGCAGGACTCGAGGATGCCGTTCTATTTTCCAAGAGAGATGAAAATTTGCATCTACTCAGAAAGAGATGTATGGAAGTTTCTAGAGGCAGCATTTGCTTTGTGAAGGTTGGAAACCTTAGAAATGGCTTTTGCTACTGCACAGACAAGAGCCTCCAGCTCTGGGGAGATGGTTCAGTCAATAGAACCCCTCCTTTGCAAGTGTGACAAGGGCAGATCCTTGAGGTAAATTCCTGGGGCTCTCTGACCAATCTGCCTAGCCTAGTGGCAAGCCAGAAGCAGTCTGTGTCAAAAAACAACGTAGATGGACAAACAGCCGCTGAAGAATGACAGCTGAAGCTGTCTTCAGGCTTCCACATGCACATGCATGCATGTGTGCGTGTGCAAACACACACACACATTCACACACACACACAAAGAGAGAGAGAGAGAGAGAATAAAACAATTCTACTCAGAGTTAAGAAGAGCAGCTTGCAGACACGCACAGCTCCATAGGTGAATCTAGAGCTGACTGGGGAATATTCTGTAGGATTTTATTTACCTGACATTGCACAAAATGCAAAACCACAGGATTAGGAAACCACAGTGATGGGTACTGGCTGGTGCTGTGGAGAAAGGCATGAGGAAAGCCTGTTTGTTCAAATGCTTTCGTATACAACACTGTGATGGGTTGGATATGCTCGACCCAGGGAGTGGCAGGGTTAGAAGGTGTGGCCCTGTTGGAGTAGGTGTGGCCTTGTTGGAGTAGGTGTGGCCTTGTTGGAGTAGGTGTGTCACTGTGGGTGTGAGCTTTACGACCCTCATCCTAGCTGCCTGGAAGTCAGTCTTCTGCTAGCAGCCTTCAGATGAAGATGTAGAACTCTCAGCTCCTCCTGCACCACGTCTGCCTGGATGCTGCCATGCTCCTGCCTTGATGATAATGGACTGAACTTCTGAACCTGCAAGCCAACCCCAATTAATGTTGGCTTTATAAGAGTAGCCTTGGTCATGGTGTCTGTTCACAGCAATGCAAACCTTAACTAAGACAAACATTCTTCTTGTCTTTGAAAAAGCCAAGGTGAACTGTGTGGAGCATTCACAGAGAGCTGTCTCTCTTGCTCATGTTGAAGACGCTGGCACTGCTGTGGCACACAGATGGCATTGGCTGGTGAAGGAAGCATGGCGGGGTCCGTTTCCTGCCAAACACTCACATGCTGCCTACCAAGCGGGAGCTGAAATAGGAGTGCCGAGGAAGGTAGTGAGGAAATCAGACGGTCGTGTTGCTTCTCTACTCCATCTGGCAGACACCTTTTTTGCGAAACAAAATGATATCTTTTACACATCAGTTCTAACTGTTTTTATTTGGATGCCTGGAGCATCTTTTATAAAAATCAGCTCTGACGTAGAAAATAAAGGTGCTAGGGTTCACACTTCAGGGAGAAATTAAAACCCTAGAGATGTTTAAGTATGCTTGTACCTTACTCTCTTTATGATTCGTTCTGACCTGAGCGTGTGAGCACACAGAGTGTTTGGTTTTTTGGAGTGGGGGCTGGGGGGCTTGGGTTGTTGGTGGTTTTCTGGTTTGTGTCTGTGTTTGTTTGGTTTGGTTTGGTTTCATTTTGTTTTGTGTTTTTGGTGTAAAATCACCACTAACATGCATACTTACACACACCAAAGATATGTTATTTACAGTTTTCCTTTAAGCAATATTCTTGGGTATAGAGAATACCTGATGTGCAAGCATCAGGACTGGGTGTGGTGGTGCATATCTGTAACCTCACACAGGCCAGAGACAGGACAATCCCCACAGCTTGCTGGCCAGCCAGCCTGCTCAATCTGTAAGAAGTGTGTTTAGTGGCAGACTCCAACGGTAAAGTAATGGCGCATACAAGCAAGCTTATTAAGAAATGCAGCACCTTATATACAGTTTACAAGGGAAGCATGGAACAGAGATGGCAGAAAGCCGTGGGACATACAATAGGACAGAGCCATACTGTACATTAGAGACAAAGGATATCTCAAGTGCATCACAGACTGAGCATACAGTGGCCTTGGGACTGATCACCATAGCCCTGCAGAGTAGAAAGAGTTGAGTTCTCAGGATGGAGTCCCAGCTTTTCAAGGCCCTGGCACCAGGCCATTACCTGCTTTGCCAAGCACATTTCTGGTTTTAGACAAGGAAATTTGTCCCATTTTCATACATCATCAGGGCCTCCGGGAAAGCCTGGTGTCAACCTGGCTCCCAAAGAACATCTGTCTGATGCTGCCTCTTGGCTTCCTTTTTAAAAAGCAGCATCTGGACTGGAGAAATGATGCCACTGGTAAAATGCTTGTCTTGCAAGCACAACCCCAAAGTCCATAAAAAAAGCAACAGACAAACAAACAAGCTAGACATAGTGACATACACTTAAAAGTCCCAAGTCTAGAGAGAATGACACAGGCAGATCCTTGAGCCTCACTGGTCAGCCAGCTTAGCGTAGCTTACACAATCATCAAGACCCAAAGAAAAGGCAGAGAACCCCAAAGGAACAAAACCAAAGCTACAAAGTTATTCTTCGGCCTCCATGTGTGAATTCACCCTCATGCACATGCATCCATGTAAGTGAACACACACACACACACACACACACACACACACACACACACACACACACACACACACGGGGGGGGGTGAAGGGAGAGAGAGGAAGGAAGGGAGAGAGAGAGAGAGAGAAAGAGTCATATCACCATGTTCTTGCTGCAGTAAAATGGCCTGGGAGTGTCCTGAGTCTCCTGGAGGAAGCTAACCAGGCCCCACCTCTGCAGAGTGAGGATGGTGTTGTCCCACACACATGGCCTCACCTCCCCCTCATCTGTGGAGTCAAGATTGCCCTTGTGCTGTGCTGCACACACCTGAAGAAGTCCTGCAGCCCCACACTGTACCAGGTGTGTTTGCAGAAGTGTGGACTTTCCTGCTTGCACAGAGTGCATTTCTGAGCAAGGCTGTAGAACCCAGCTCATGTTCTGTATGAGAAGTCACAGGATCCCCTGCAGGGCCATCTTGGAGATGCTGATTTGCCATGGGAAGCTACCCAGTGTCATTTATGGCAGGATGTTGTTTTTGTGCTTTGTACCGCTGTTACATAATTGCTGGGACTGATAGCCCATCGAGCTGCCGGCCTTCTTCAGACTGTCTGAGTCATTCTCTTCAGAATGCTTGTGTGCTTTCCTCAGGCTCTAGCATTTTCCTTAGAAGTATGGAGTAAATGTATGCAGATCAAGCAACAAGGAGAGCTAGAAAAAGTACGCTATGGGGATAACACTGGAAGGTCATCTTACAATTTTTGCTTAGTATATTTCCATGGGTGTGTGTATGTGTGGTGTGTATGTGTAAAACCTTCTGTACATATAAATATATAAAATATACTATATACGTATATAACATGCATAAGGTGTGTGTAACCTTCCGTGTGTGTGTGTGTGTGTGTGTGTGTGTGTGTGTGTGTATGTGTGTGTATGTATATAGTATATATAATATGCATAGTTGTACTGGCTGGTTCTGTGTGTCAACTTAACACACACTGGAGTTCTCACAGAGAAAGGAGCCTCCCTTGAGAAAATGCCTCCGTGAGATCCAGCTGTAAGGCATGTTTTTCAATTAGTGATCAAGGGGGGAGGGCCCATTGTGGGTGGGGCCATCCCTGGGCTGGTGGTCCTGGGTTCTATAAGAGAACAAGCTGAGCAAGCCAGGAGAAGCAAGCCAGTAAGAAACATCCCTCCATGGTCTCTGTATCAGCTCCTGCTTCCTGATCTGCTTGAGTTCCAGTCCTGACTTCTTTGGTGATGAACAGCAATGTGGAAGTGTAAGCTGAATAAACCCTTTCCTCCCCAACTTGCTTCTTGGTCATGATGCTTGTGCAGAAATAGAAACCCTGACTAAGAATATATATATGAGCCGGGCAGTGGTGGTGCACGCCTTTAATCCCAGCACTTGGGAGGCAGAGGCAGGTGGATTTCTGAGTTCGAGGCCAGCCTGGTCTACAGAGTGAGTTCCAGGACAGCCAGGGCTACACAGACAAACCCTGTCTAAAAAAAAAAAAAAAAAAAAAAAAAAAGAATATATGTATGAATGAAGGTTGTAGGTGCCCTTGGGACAAGGGTTACAGAAGGTTGTGAACCACTAAACCACTATAGGGGTCCAAGAATTAAACCTGTGCCCTCTACAAGTGCTCTTGGCCACTGAGCCATCTCTCCAGACTGGAACTTTCATTACAAATTTTAAAAAATGATAAAGCAACGTGTGCTATTATATCTATATGGCACAACAAAGTCGAACTATATCACATCAGTTCAGAAACAAAGTGAAGTTCTTTCTGCAAGCTTTCTAATCAAGTGTTCTGTGTTTTTCCTGAACTCACTGCTGCCTGGGACGAAGCGTCCAAACACTGGCATCTAAGCAGGAATAGCTTTCGGTTACAGAACCTGTACTTCATTCATGTGTTGTATTTCAGCGCAGATCTAACTTCTCCCAAACCTCTCAGTGACCATGACAGAACTACTGATGTGTCATACCAGAAGACTGTGATCAGTTATGTTCCTAGTTACTGTAACAACATACTTGTCAGCAACAGCTTGAGATCAGGGCTCATTTTAGCTCACAGATAGTACAGTCCATCCTGGCAGGGAAGATCCAGTGGTAGGAGCTTAAGGTGGCTGGTCACATTTTGCCCATGGTCAGGAAACAGAGAGAGATGAACACTGGTGCTCAGTTTGTCTTCTTTTTATTCATCCTCACAATCCAGCTCATGGGATTCTGCCCCACATTTAGGGTGCGTCTCTGCACCTTAGCCCAAACAAGGAATTCTCTAAGGGACATGCTCAGAAGCTTGTCTTTTCTATAGTTCTAGAATCCAGCGGGTGATGAATATTAATGATGACAGAGTCCAATAAACACATATTGTGTCTTCTCCATCTGGGTCTGGAGTCAAGAAATAAAGGACACACACACGAGAGGGACACCCTGAGATCAAAGCTCCAGTCTCATAACTGGCAAGCAAGCACACAGTCAAATAGCTGGGGTAAAGAGCTGGGCTAACAAACAAGCTGAATAAAAGACGAATGGAGATCTGTGGGCCTCTGCTGTAGGGTAGGTGCCAGGAAGCAGGTGGTCTCTGAGACAAAGTGAACTGGGCAAGGTCCTGAAAAGATGCGAGGCTTCAATACGTCATTCGGATAAGTCTTTTTCCTCTTAAGTCAACAGGTCTGCCCATTAGCTTCGCTCATACTGCCCTTTGTAACAACATCCAGCCCTCCCCTGACTCTCCCTGACCAATCTACAAATCCCGTGAATCACCCATCCAGCCCCGGCTGCTAAAATTGACACTGACATCAACAATTCTCTCTTGTGGCTTCTCCTACCTGGGAAAGCAAATACACTTGAGCTCTTGCTAATCTTTATGAATTTACTTAAGTAATTGTACACAGGGCTAGGGTGATAGCTCAGTCAGTACAGGGCCTGCTTTGCAAGCATAAGGATCTTTGCTTGCGTAAGGAGTTTTAAAAAAAAAACAAACAAACCCATGCTTAAAAAGCAGAAAAAGCAGGGCATGGTGGGACTTGTAGTCTCAGCACTGGAAAGGCTGAGACAGGCTACCATCTGGGGCTTGCTGGTCAACCAGTTTAATGTACTTAGTGGTGATGACCCTGCAGCTGAGATTGTCCTCCGACCTCCTTGCATGTGTAAACATTCATGCACTCATGTTCACGTGCGCACGTGCGCGCGCAAACACACATACACACACACACGCACACGCACACACACACGTGCAATTCCTTTTATCAATCTAAAATGTTAAGAATTATAGAAAAAAAAGACTATTTCCATATGGGAATTTGATTAAGGTAAACAGACAATGTGAAGACAATTCTCACCTCCTAAAACAACTATAAAATCTCTTGATTTATTAAAGTCCTACCTACCCTTTAATATAATTTCTTAATTTTTCCAAATAATTATATTCTAGTTTGGGGATTATCTTGAAGCTACTGTAAGGTTTAGGCTGGTTTTAAACTCCTGATCTCCTAGACCGGGTCTCCTCTGTGCTGGGATTTCAGGACTACAACACCAAACTCAGCTTTTTACAGTCTTTTGCTTCATCACTTTCCTTGCTATGTCAGATGTTCTGTTGTTGCTTTAGTCTATTCTCCCCATCCATAGTCATTTTCAAATTTGTTACTATGTAACAAATGTAACAGTACAATGTAACAATGCAAATGTAGCAATGCAAAATGTAATGGTGCAAACTATGTAACAGACTTGAAAGTGAGGATTGGATGAAGAGAGTCCTGTACAGCTGATCATCTAGTCCCAGAGCTTCATAGGGTCTATAAACTAGGGGAGCATTGTCGCTTCCTGCCAGTATTTATCTTTGCAGCTGCCTTTCTTTAAGATGGGTGAGGGTCTGTGTGCAGGAAGACCTACATGTGAGTGCTGGTGCTGGGGGGGGGGGAGCCAGAAGAGGGCATCAGATGCCCTGCAGCTGGAGTTACAGACTGATGTGAGCTGCCTGATGTGGGTGCTTGGAAGACAGCTCCAGGCCTCTGGAAAAACAGCAAATTTCTTAACTGTTCAGTGCCCCTTCTAGTATATTTACTGCTTCGGAAAGTAACATGTCTGTTCATCTCACCTGCTACAATGTGCCTCCTAAGGATTGAGAAAGACAGCAGGCATCTCTAGTTGAAAGACAAGAGCATCCCAAGCTGTTTTTTTCAACACAATTGGATTTAGGGTCAAATTTCAGCGTTTTAAAAAATATTTCAACCTACAATGCTATGAAACAATTGCTCTCTGCTTGTGATTTAGTTTGCTTCCCTAATGAACAAAACTAGCCACTGAAGATTAGGTGGGCAGAGTGAGGCAGAGCTTTCTTGCTCTGATGGGGAGCTGGCTGGGAGCCCTTATTGTAAATACTTCTGTGCCTCTCTGTACTGCACTAAGTGTCACTCTTTCTCCAAACAAAATTTCTCTATGAAAGCATTAAATATTGAAAAATAAACAATTGAATGAGCAAATTTGGATAGGGCTGGTTATTGAGGATAAACTTGATGAGATTAAATGTCCAGTATAATTGTTTTACCACTATTACTAAAGCCCCAGACCAGATAGACCACCAGACTCAACTCTATTCCACTCCAAAGCCTTAAAATTAAGCCTTTTGTGCCCCTGTAAGTGACTCCTCACCCATAGTTCTGGAGGTTATTAAGCCCAACAAGCTAACTGCTTCACCAAGTTGGCTTTGGAGTAATTATTACTTTGGCCTGTCACTGGGTTCTCTTCCAGGGGTAAGTATATATATATATCTGTCTGTCTATATGTCATATGTCAAAGTCTCATATAGCGCGGAGAGATTCTTCCATCTCTACCTCCCTAACACTGATACAAATACATGCCTGTTTTGTTTTTTTGTTTTGTTTGGTTTTTTTATGTGTGTGTTCTGCGGATCTGACCTCAGCTCCTCCAGGTTTTACTTCAAGGGCTTTACCAACTGAGTAAACTTATCCACTTCAGTATCACCCCAGCCCAGGAATCTGTGAGTCTAGAGAGGCAGGGTAACCTGGTGCCTCTTTCTCTTCCTCCCAGACAGGATGTGGTATGTCCTCCCCTCTGAGTGGGATCACATTGCAGTCTGTACACACAACAGGGCTGCACTGTTTACCATGGTTATCTACATATTTGTCAATTCAATATTTCTACAATCCGCATATCCTCTGAGATCCCATGAGCCAGTGTTGCCTGGCAACAATGCTGCCCTGTGGGTCTGTCACTCCATGACGCATATCCAAGGACAAAGTCACTTGATGCTTCATTTCCAGACTGTGTCAGTGACACATGACTGCATATCATTGTTACCTGCTTTAGGTATTTACACAGCCACAGAACTGTGCAAGTAAGACAACTACGTCAAAGTCTGTTAGTCTCTAAGGGTAGAAATCTGACCCTCAGGCTGCGGAGCTGCTCAGTGGAACAGGTGATCACCATGGAGGTTTGAGGACTTGGGGTTGGAAAGTTGTGGCAGCCACCTGCAATCACTCAGGAAGTAGAGACTGGGGCAGACTTGGGGACAAACTGTCTCAATAAAGTGGACAAAATCAAGGAAGACATTCTAAACCAACCTGGGCTTCCAGATGCAGACACACATGTCCTTAGGTGCCCACATACTTACAAACATGCATACAAGCAAACAGACATATACACCACAAACAAATATATACCCCACATACAAACACCATACGGGACAGAGGAAGAGCCTTGTGGGAGGCACTTGTAAAGACGTCTGTTTTTTAATCTACTTAAAGTGAATTTTCTAAATATTTTCCTATACTTCTTTATATATTTTGTAAGTGTGGGATGGGCGTGAGTGGACACTCACAAGAGCGTGAGTCTGGAGGTCAGAGGGCAACTTGTGGAAAATCTTTCCTTCTACCACGCAGATCCCAGGGGATTGCTCTAAGTGATCAGTCAGACTTACAGGCAAGCACCTTCATTAGCTGACCCATCTCACCGGCCATGCTGAAGAGGGATTTTGCAGACAGTTGACCTCCTCAAATTTAGAAAAGTACTGTACCTTTAAACCTTTAACCTCTCAGGATCCCTCACCTGATTTGGCCTGGCAGATCTCTGAAGATGCCACCACCTCAGCTTCAGGAACTGTGAACAGACAAGGGTTACTCAGCAAAAAGAAGAAAAACTCTTAGGGCAAATTTATTCTGAGGAGCCCTGCACAGGGGTGAGAGATTGGTCACCTCAAAAGAAACTTCTAGAAATAACAAAGTTAGTACCTATGTGGAAGATATGCTAGGTGGAAAAAAAAACAAAAGGTTAGTGAACTTGGAAAGATAAAATATGAACATTATCTCCAAAGTAGCCTGGGAATGTAGTTCTTGGTAGTAAGGACATGTCTAGAATGCACAGGCCCCTTGATTCAACTGTCGACATCATTGAATGAATGAATGAATGAATGAAATCCCAAGTAGAATGCTGAAATTAAAAAATAAAACAAAGAACAACGGCCGGGGAGTGGTGGCGCATGCCTTTAATCCCAGCACTTGGGAGGCAGAGGCAGACAGATTTCTGAGTTCGAGGCCAGCCTGGTCTACAGAGTGAGTTCCAGGACAGCCAGGGCTACACAGAGAAACCCTGTCTCGAAAAACCAAAACAAGCAAACAAACAAACAAACAAACAAAAAAACCCAAAAAACCCAAAGAACAACAGAACAGCAGAAACACTGCCATGGTGCTGAGGGTCAGGGTCATCTGAGAGAACCCAGGAGTAACCCGGGAACTGCGGGAAAGAAGATCCTTGGAGAAATAAAGACAATCATTTCTTCTAACCATGATGGAGGAAACAGTGACCTTAGAGCTTTCACCACAGCCCCCTGTTAGAGGCAGAGAGGAGAGATCCATGTCACATGCCATAGCAAAACGTTGCTAAAACCTAGGAAGAGGAGACTTTGAACACAGATAAAAAGATTGAACCTTGACCCAGGTAAGACACTTAAAATCTCATCGGAAAGAAGAAAGGAAAGTACAATTAATTGTATGAGTGAGAGAAGGGAGAAAGGAGGAGGGAGAGAGCCAGCCGTGTGGAGAGTAGAGGGCATACTGAGTGCCCGTCATCATTACTCCCCACCTCAGGCTCTGGAGACAGAGCTCTCTCTGCACCTGCAGCTGACCTGGGGTCAGCAGCCTCCACACTGGGCTGCAGTTACAGGCTTTTATATGGATGTTGGGGATTTGAACTCTGGCCCCTATGCTTGTTCAGCGAGTGCTCTTACTTACTGAGTCATCTGCCCAGGCTCCACACAAGAGAAAAAACGGGGGCCTAAAATGGCTCAATAGGTAAAGTTCTTAGTGCCCAAGCATGGGGACCTGAATTTGATCCCCAGATCAATGTCAAGGAGCTGGGAGTCTAAAGCGAGTGCTGTGGAGGCAGAGACAAGAGGATCCTGGGGGTTCAGTCAGTTGAGCTGACTCAGCAAGCTTCAAGTTCTGGTTCCAAGAGAAACCCTGTCTAAAAAAACAAAAACAAAAACAAAAAAACCCAAACAACAAACAAACAAAATACAAGGTTAAAGAAGACACCATTTGTCTCTGGCCCTTACATGTTAATGCACACATACATGCATAGATAGATAGATAGATAGATAGATAGATAGATAGATAGATAGATAGATAGAAAGACACATATAAACTGCACATGTACACATACAGGCGTGAACACAATACACAAATATACAAGCATACACACAGACGCATGCACAGTGGAAAACAATCATCCTTAAGCTCTACTTTAGAAAATATTTTTCAAAAGCAAAGGCAGGGGAAAAGAAAGAAAGAAAGAAAGAAAGAAAGAAAGAAAGAAAGAAAGAAAGAAAGAAAGCAAGCAAGCAAACCATCTTTTGAGATGTCCGACTTCTGAAGGCTTTTGTCGTCAGTGAACCTTTGGGAAGGCAATGCTCCCGGAAGCTGTTCTGGCTTGCAAGTCAATGGTCATGGTCATGACAAGGAGAACTTGGAAAGGAAAGTGCCGGGTTTAAACATAACTGAGCTTTGCTTTTCATTTTAAATTCTGTGAAGACGCGTGACGGCTTAGAACAAAATGAGCAGCAAAAAGCCCGCTATCCCAGCATGCTTGCAGGCTTCTAACATGGCCTCTCTGAGCGGTGTGGGTTGCTGGGTTGCAGTTTGAGTGTGTAATGCCTGCCACTTCTCTGTGCTGAGCTCCAAAGCACATGGTAGCACATCTCCCCTGGACACATACCACTGAGGACTCTGGATCCCTCAGCCCCTCAGGTTCAGAGCACGAGCCTCTGGCTTCAGCCTTGTGCCTCTACCTTGGGCCTGCAGATAAGGCTCCTTCTACTTGAGGTTTTCATGCCCTTCTCTAGGCCCAACGGAGGACCCAGGCAAGGATGAGCCATGTCGAATGACAAACCTGACTTCTGAATAAACAATGACCTTTGTTTTTTTCTGGGGTTGGCTTTCGACTTCCCCACCTACTCTGCCCCCATATTGCCTTTGAGCTACATCTCAGCTGCAAGTCACAAACACCACCTCTGTACTTAAGAAACATCAGCTAATTTCTTGCTTGCCGGGAGACTCGTGGACCTTTAGAAGAAGCGGCCGTTGAAATACAGCTTTCCAGCATCCGTGCTTCAGGGCTTCTTCACTCCCAAGATTCTCTTTGCCTTGGCATCTTTCAGGATTGCTGCTCAGAATGGGATGGACACAGGGAGTAAATAAGGTGTGCTCTACATTATGTGTGCACTAAGACACTTTGAAATAAGGGCTGGAGAGACGGCTCAGTGGTTAAGAGTGTGTATCCTTCCAGAAGATCTGCGTTTGACCACCAGCACCCATGCTGGTGGTTCACGATTGCCTATAACTCCAGCTCCAGGGCCTCTGATGTCCTTTTCTGGCCTTCTTGGGCACTTCACTCATGTGCACAGTAGTCACAGACATACACATAACTAAAAAAAAAATTTTTTTAAAGTTTAACTAGCAATGTGATTGATCATTTTGTAATTTGATGAATGGAACCATCTGTTATGGCTGTGTATTTGACTTCAGTTGTTCATTGATTATGGCCGTGATTTACTGACTTTTTTTGGTGAAACATGTATTTAACCTAACAACAGCTGGAGGAAGGGGATTTGAACGGGAGGTGTGAGCGGCCCTTCTAATCACACTTCTGCTCAGCACCCAGAGCAGCTGCTTTTACTAAACATCAGATCATATTTCCTCTGACTCACCCATCACAGCTGCCCGGGAGCTACATAATACATATTTTATTGCTATTTTCTTTATTGCTGGGGTTACTAATTTTACTACTGAGTATATAATGTTACATAAATTTTGTTCTTTCACTGTTTATATGCATACATATTTTTGAATAAATACAATTAATAGGACAGGTATTTGGTAAATCTTTTAGAAACAAAATAAATATTATGTTGTATTTTTCCATCATTGGGCAATAATTATGAACTTCCTATTTGAAAGATATAGATATGGGCCTTCCCACAAGTTCAGGACAAATCAATAAATTACTTTCTTTTATTTGTATAAAAATTTTGATATATTCATTTTTGGTTTTGATTCTATATTCTAGATTAGAGAAAGAAGTTAGGTTGGGGGAAAACAACTGTGAAGTTGTCATCTGAAAGCTGGAATTGTGCCAGGCATTGTAGGGCTGCCTGTTTTTATGTCTCCGTAATTCACAACTGATGGTTACCTGGAATGTACCTAGCTTAGCCTTCCTTCCCTCATCTGTTAGTTGCTGGAAGCTTGTAGCATAATGAGTAGTGATGAAGTTTGGATGAAATAGCCAATGTACACCTTCTAGAAGGTTCCTGACACACAGCAAGGACTTGCACTATTTCTACTGTAGCATCCTCCAACTTGGCATTTTTTGTGATGTGTGAATTGAAGTTCCCAGGGGTCTAAAAAAAAAGAAAGAAAAGAAAATGAGAGAGGAGGAGAAAAAAGAGATGGAGAAGAGAGGGAAAGAGAGATGGAGAAGAAGAGAAGGAGGGGATGGGAGAGGGAGGGAGAGGGGGAAGGGAGGGGGGAAGGGAGGTGAGAGGGGAGAGAGGAGAGGGGAGAGGGGAGAGGGGAGAGGGGAGAGGGGAGAGGGGAGAGGGGAGAGGGGAGAGGGGAGAGGAGAGAGGGGAGAGGGGAGAGGGAGAAAACCTGTTAGGGGTTCCACAAAGCCAGATGAAAATGAGCAAATTAGAGATTACGTAGAGTAGAGAGTAAATGGTACAATCCAGAGCCAAATTACCATGGGCCATTCTAAGTTCCTTGTCAGCTACTCCCTGCCCACACCATGTGTGACTAATATCCTTGTAAGTATCAAAACCTTACAATGTATCCTTAGCAGATATAGCATTCACTCCTCGAAAAGCTAAGGACACCACCAGATAACACCTGCAACCTGCAGTTCAGTGCTCCAACCTGCTTTACTGAACCTCACCTATCTGTTTATTTGGTAATGTTGTGCCAGGAAGCGTTCGTGAAAAGACCAACCAGGAGCCGACTCCGATGTAATCACATACGGGTCTTTATTTGCAAGCTTGAGCTTGGCCTATACTGCTGTTACAGAGGCAAAAAGAGGGTAATTAGCCTGGTACACATCTGACTGGGGGGGGATTGTGGCCTTTAATATAATTGGCTGGTACTGGGAGCCAAACCATAAACTTAACTTTTGTTTTTCTCCTGATTGGTGGTTGTTAGGAAGTGAAGTGTCAGGAGTGGGCTTGTAACCTAAAGGTGCAGATTTGTTGGGGAATAATCTGGAAACTGGTGCTAGACGCAGGTCTTGTTGGGGTTGGGTAGTCTGGAAACTGGTGCTAGACACAGGTCTTGCTGAGGGGAGGGTAGCCTGGAAAATGGTGATAGGTATGGGTCTGTTAGTTAACCTTAGTTCAACCTTAGGTCAAGTTCTCTAAGATGGGGTCTGAACCCAAAAGATCTGGACTCTCAGTAATACTCAGGTATTTGGTAAATACTTTGATTTATGACATTCTTTGCTCTGCAACTAAGAAAAATCTCACCTAACAACATCCTCTGTGCAGTGTGGTGTTGGGGGGAACCTGAACCTATGTTCTGGGGTCACTCTAATTTAGCTCCACATTAAACTATTGCTGCCTTTGAGGTGAGAGTTATGTTTTCACATCCTCAAAAGAAAGTCATTTCAAAAACTCGGACATGTCCAATTCATGACCTGAAGGCCACATGAACCTCAAGACAGCTTCAAATCAGGACTACACAAACATATAATCCTATTTAAAATAGCAGATGTTGTGCCTGATTTTTTTTTTTTTTTTGTAATTTGATTGTATACCTTTCTAACATGAAATTTGTAGTTGACAACAAACATTAGTTCACAATGTCTACGGAGGGTTGGTGTTTAGTCA